>CM053560.1:79403699-79505378 GCA_028646485.1 Cryptoprocta ferox | reverse complement strand
AGCTTTTGTCTGCAAGAGAACTAAAGATTGTCCAGGAGACAGCTATTAGTCCTGAGTCAATCAAAGGTATTCATTCCTTACTTCCCCCAAAATAATTCACATAGAGATTAATAAACTCCAGACAGAATAAACATTTCAGATCAGTTTGTGATTACTGACCGGTCTCCTGTTTACACCATCAGAAAAGCTTCCGGAAGCCTTTTTCTGGCAGTCACAACAGTGAATAACTCCCAGGGAGCAGTCCACTCTATTAGGCTGTAGCACTTAAGCTTTATCACAGGAAAAACCCCAACGATTCAGTCTTTGGCATCTCCCACTCCATCTGCATTGATGGCAAACATAGCTTCAGCTTCAGGAAGACAGGGAGAGTCGTAGATTTTGCAGATTCTGGTTTCCCCTCTTCCTTTCCTCAGATACAGTCTGACCCAAAGAAACAAACCAAAGTTATTATAATTTATGGTAGATATGAAATTTTTTTTTCCAGACACATATACTTCTGCCCCCACCTTAGTGGAGTTTCCATTTTGAAATATTTTACTAAGGAGGTTCACATTTGGGGGCTTTTAATTCCTTTGCAAACTAAAAGCAAACACCTGTACTAACCAGGGCATAACAATTAGGTTTAGCAAGGACTCCTGTGTCTAATTATACAACAAAAGCTTTAACCGGGTTTAAATGGAAATGTTATATCTTCATGTCTACTTCAGTTAGTATGACATCCCAAGACAAAATCACTTATCCCGTCACTTTACCTGGTTGTTGAGGCATGAGCAATGATATTTCCTCCAATAGGTTTTTTAGGATCTGCAGCAAACATGGCTGCTCCATCCACTTGGGCTACCACCTGGTTGGTGATCACCACTGCTACACCAAACTGATGGGGAAAGGATAAATGTCATTTTTTGTGGCCAGATATGCAAAGAACCTTACTGCTGCCACCCCTTTCCCCAAAAAGTAATGAATGACTAATACATACATCTCTTCCTATCTGTTATCTTCATGACACCGACCTCCCAACAAGGGCCCTGAAAATTAGGCACTGTTTGTCCCTATCCCACAACTTACCTCATCAGCAAGTCGCAGAAGCATCCGCAGAAACCTGGCCAAGTGCATCTGCCTGGCTGAAAGCTCCCCTCGACCCGAATAGTCGGTTCTGTAGAGGGCAGTGGCACTGTCTACAATTAGCAGTGCATACCTATAGGGAACAAGGACTCTATGAAGCCTGTTTCTAGCCTGAGATTCTGCTCCCTTACTACCCTAAACTTTCATATTCTTAGTTACACTCATAAATATTAAAGTATTTGTACAGTATTCATGTCTGAAGGACTGTATAACAAGTAAAATTTTCAATAAGTTCAAGTGGACTATGAATTTTTTTTTTAAAGTTTATTTTGAGAAAGAGCATCAGTGGGGGAGGGTTGGAAGTAGAGACAGAATCCCAAGCAGACTCTGCAACATCAGTGCAGAGCCCGATGCAGGGATTGAACTCACAAACTATGAGATCATGACCTGAGCTGAGATCAAGAATCGGACGCTTAACTGACTGCACCTCCCAGGTGCCCCCATTTGTTTTTTCTTAAGTAATCTCTACACTCCATGTGGGGCTCAAACTTAAGACCCCGAGATCAAGAGTTGCATACTCCTCTGAGCCAGCCAGGTGCCCAATGGCTTCTTTTTTTAAAGAGGGACTTGACCTGAACCCACAGTGTAAGAATGTGGAAAACGTACATCTCCCATTTTCTAATTCAAGTTACTATCAATTTTGTCTAGCCTACATAAAATTCAGGGTAAGGACTCTAGGAACAATTCCATGTCGTCTACTGAGCACCTACCTAGATTCTACCATCATGGCTGATGCTTGATAAAGGAGCTGGGTCTGGTGGTCTGTGTTGAACCCTCGAGCATATGCTACATTATCCAGGACATCACTGCCAGAGAGACCATATCTAGAAGAGAATAGAGAACATTTTTAGACTGCACACAAAACCCAGGCAGACTGGAAATTAATTTCTAACAAATTATTTGGATGATTGAGCAAGAAGTGTTATGGCTAAAGAATATTAATTCCCTTTCTATTAGAAGGAGTAGATCTACCAGGTGGGACTTCAGGATAAATCAAATTTATCTTTGAAGACTCCTGAGCTAAAACAAGAAATTTCCAAATATAATGTTCCAAATGTTCTCCTAGAAAAACTAAAGCAACGTAACAGAATTAGAACTGAAAAAATCACTCAATTCATATAGCCTATTGTTATATAGGAATAAAACTTTCTAAACAGCCAAGTTCAAGAGAAACAAGGGTATTTCCTTTTTAATAAGGGTTTTCACTTTTAAACAAAAGTTCATTTATTTTGAGAGAGCAAGCAAGCAGAGGAGGCACAGAGAAAGGGGGAGAGAAAGAATCCCAAGCACGCTCCATACTGTCAGCATGGAACCCAACTCGGGGCTCTATCTCACAAACTGAGAGCATGACCTGACCCGAAATCAAGAGTCGGACACTTAACTGAGTCAGTCACCCAGGTGCCCCTGTGTTTCATTTCTTCTCTTTTCTTGCCAGTAACCAGTTACAGTTAAGACAGATTATATGACATATATCCAGTATGGTTAAATAAGTGATACCTTAATTCATCTTATACTTCAATAATGATTTTCTCCTTTGCATTCTGAGAGAGAGCACAGGAGAGTGGGGGAGGGACAAAGAGAGTGGGAGAGAGAATCCCAAGCAGGCTCCTCGCTGACAGCTCAGGGCTGGATTTGGAGCTCGATTCTATGACCATGAGATCATGACCTGAGATGAAACCAAGAGTCAGACACAACCCGCTGAGCAATCCAGGCGCCCTTGCTTTTGCATTAGCAAATAAGAGGCCTCTTTCTCGGACTTTCTCAAAATAAACTTAAAAAAAGAAAAGGCAAATAAGATATCTTGTTTTCTTAGAATACTTTTTTTCCTTATACCTCTATAATGGCAACCCTAAGACTTGAATGCTCAAAGTGGTATGAGTAAGGGGCGCCTAGGTGGCTCAGTCAGTTAAGTGTCTGACTTTGGCTCAGGTCACGATCTCAAAGTCCGTGGGTTCGAGCCCCGTGTCGGGCTCTGTGCTGACAGCTCAGAGCCTGGAGCCTGCTTCAGATTCTGTGCCTCCCTCTCTCTCTGCCTCTCAAAATAAAAGACTAAAAAAAAATTTTTTTTTAAAAAGTGGTATGAGTAAGGCAATTTTTATTTTCATTAAATATACCATAATGGAGCCCCATTTCTTCACAAATACTTTTATTTTATCCATCTATCAAGATACAACTAAATGCCTGCATTTTTACAAAGCTTCCCCCTGCACCTCTCAAATAGATTCTCTCTCTTCTGCACTTCCAGAAAATTTGATTTAGGACTTTCTATGGCATTTTTGAGGAGTCACCCTACCATTCTTTTACTAGACTACAAATTTCTTGAGGGGAAAAAAAACTAGGCCTCTCTTACCTAGCACATTTTTTATACCTAGTAAATTCTGAATGTTACTGAATAAAGCTTTTATCCACAATGCAAACAAAAAATCATATCACTTTACCCAAGCAGTATTTTCATATTAATGTCACCTAAAATCATTACAGTTCGAAAGTATAACACCGACTCCCTTAGAGAATCTGTTTAAACAAAATCTAGGCACTGTAATTCTTTGAGAACCATAAGTTTCTATGTTTATGATTCTATCAGTCTGTTACAGAAACAGTCTATGTGGAGACTCTGATCTTTACAAAAGCATACACTGCATTAAACCTGTTCTGAGATTTAGCTTAATAGTTTTTCTGACTTTTCCTCCCCAAAAGAATAGAAAAACAGAGGAATATTCTAGCACTTGGATAGAGCACTGCAATAAGGTAAACCTCAATATCAGGAGATCTCATTCTAACCAACTGAATTTTCCACATCATCTTTATACTTCATGGGCACTTCACCTGCTATTCTTTGTCATTATCAACACAAGTACATGCTTAGTTTTGTCCTTAACTGGATTGATGATAATGAATTACTAAGTCTGAGCATGAAGATGAGATGCAATAAGGATAGTTTTACCTTGGAATCCTGACCAATTAAACTGGGAATAAGGAGATAAAAATTTCCATATTTAAATCATGGCTATAAGAAAAAAAGATTCAAGAGGCCCAATTACTGCACTACACAAGTGTAGATTTGCTCAAGAAACATTAATATCATCTATCAGGAAAGGAAATTGTCTTTTGCTATAAGAATATGGATGCCTCACCAGAAAAAGAGTTAACCTAACCTGTTAGCAGCATCCACAAGAAACACTATAGGGATCTCTCTGCTTACATTCCTGAAGCAGCACATGGAATTTTCAATTCCCACAACATGGAAAAAGTTGGCTGGAAATAAGTATCAACCCTCATAGTGTTTCCAGAACTTCCTCAAAGAGTAACCTGGAACAACCATTAAAAAAAAATTCCCGGGCCTGAGACTTAATAAATCACAACTTGGGGGGGAAGAGGTGTGGTAATTTGTGTATTTAACAAATACCTCTGGTGATTCTCAACATGTAAGTATGAAAAATAGCTATATCACTTCAAGGGAGTTCTGGCATTTTTTCAGAGTATTTAAAAGAACTGTCAAAAAAGGTGGGGACACTGTAGCTAGCAATTATGGCCATAGCTTTTAAACTTTAGCAAGCACTGAGATCACCTGGAGAGCTTGTTAAAACATTGCTGGACCCTATTTTGATTCTCTGACAGTTTCTGATTCAGTAGAATGTGGAGTGGAGTCAGAGGATTTATACTGTGAAAAAGTTCCCAGGTGATGCTAACACAGCTATACTGAGGACTATGTTCTGGAGAAGCCCTGAGCTATAGTAACCCAGATATGGGTCAGTATTCTTCAACAACTAAAACTAATGAGGGTTGTTCTGTTGTGAAGGGAAATTAGGTACTAGCTTAAGGAGGCGCTGTTACTTTCTCAGAAGTATAATATAAATGCAATATACATAAAGAGAAATTCAATTACAAAAAGTTTTCTTGATAGGTAGAAGTTATAAAATGGATGGACATTTCTATTTAAACATATTTTTCCTTACTTGCAACTCTTGATCTCGTGGTTGTGGGTTTGAGCCCCATGCTGGGTGTAGAGATTACTTAAAAATACAATCTTTAAAAAATATACAATAATAGGAGCGCCTGGGTGGCTCAGTCGGTTGCATGATCTCACGGTTCGTGGGTTCGAGCCCCGCGTCGCGCTCTGTCCTGACAGCTAGCTCAGAGCCTGAAGTCTGTCTTCGGATTCTGTGTCTCCCTCTCTCTCTGACCCTTCCCTGCTCACACACACACACACACACACACACACACTCAAAAATAAATAAAACATTAAAAAAATTTTTTTAAATAGTAAATTTTTTCCTTTAGTTGACAAAATAGCCATAAACATGGCTCTAATAAATACTAATTCATTCATTAATAAATGCCAAATGCCCTTTTCTAGCGCTTAGGTAGACAGTGAGTGATCAAAAGAAAGCCCTGTCCTCATAGCCAACATTCTACTATCTCATCTATTCTAGCTGAACACTCATTTATGTTACTGGGCAAAATTCTAACTCAAAAAACTCAGCTACTAAAACAGTATACTTAAAAAAAGTGTGATTTCTGTACAAGATCAAAAATAGCTTTGGGAGGGAACATAAAGTTTAGTATACTCATCTTTGCAAAATTACGATCAGGGGCGCCTGGGTGGCTCAGGTTGAGTGTCTGACTTAGGCTCAGGTCATGATCTCGCTTAGTGAGTTTGAGCCCCATGCTGGGCTTGCTGCTGTCAAGCTTCAGATTCTCTGTCCTACTCTCTCTGCCCCTCCCTCACTTATGTGCTCGCATGCGCGCGCTCTCTCAAAAATAAACATTTAAAAAAAAAAGGAAAAAGAAAACGAAGATCAGGTTGCAAAGGAGTGATTCTTTTTTTCTGACAGATTTTGTAAGCAGACACAAAGAGCTACAATTATGGTTCCAATGGATTTTTTTCCCCTCAATGGTGTATGTTCGATAGCTTGGTTTCCTCAAATTGTAAACCGGGAAAGAGAATTTAGTTATAATTCTAAAACTAAAAAAGAAAATTCTCTTCAACTTAGCCAGTCAAGTTCCAACTTCAGTCTGATGTCTCAACATGCAATTAAATTATATTTAATCACTAGGTTTCAGTAAAATGTGTGGTAGAGACCAAATTATCACATTTGACTTTAGACAAGTAAAACAATTTCGAAGAGTTTATTTGAAAAATGTATTTGGGGGCAGAGAAACTTAGATATTTGTCACCAATTTTACTGAAGTATAATTTACATGCTGTAAAATTGACTGCTTTAAGTGTACAACTAAATGACTTTTTAGTAACAAAATTTGCAGAGTTGTACAACCATTATCACTATCCAATTTTAAAACATTTCCGTCTTCCCAAAAAGATCTATCAAGTATATATGCAGTTATTTCCTGTTCCTACTCCCTGCCCAGGCAACCACTTATCTGTTGTCTCTACAGATTTTCTCCTTCTGGAAATTTCATATAAATGAAATTATATAATCTGTGGTCTTATGTGTCTAGCTTCTATCGTTTAGTATGTCTTCTACGGTTCATCTATGTTACAACATGCATCTGTACTTTATTCCTTTCTATTGTTGAATAGTACTGCACTGTATACATAATCCAAATTTTGTTTATTCATTCAAGAGTTGAAGGACAATTGGGTTATTTGCAGTTAGGGGCTATTATAACAATACTATAAACATCTATATACAAGTCTGTATGTGGATATGTTTTCATATCTCTTGGGTACATAACCAGAGTGAAACTGCTGGGTTACATGGTAATTTTATATTTAACTGCCACACTGTTTTCCAAAGTGACTGGACCATTTTACATTCTTACCAGCAATTAGGATTCCAGTTTCTTTACATCCTCCCTAACACTTGTTACTACCTTTTTTATTACAGCTATCCTGGTGGTAGTGTATCACTGTGGTTTTGTTTTTCCCCTTGTCTAATGATGTTGAGCATCTTTTCATGTGCTTCTTGGCCATTTATCTTGTTAGGAGAAAAAGGCCATCCAAATAGTTTGCTCATTTTTTAATTGGGTTGTCTTTTTATTACTGGATTTTAAGAGATCTTTGTATACTCTGGATACTAGACCCTGCAGATACATGATTTACAAATACTTTCTGACATTGGGCTGTCTTTGCGCTTTCTTACTAATGTTCTTTGAAGCACACAAGTTTAAATTTTGATATAATAAAAACAATTTTTTCTTTCATGGACTGAGTTTTGGTGTTTTGAAATCTTTGCCTACCTCAAGACCACAAATATTTTTGCCTGCCCTTTTGTCCTAAGTTTTATAGTATTAGTCCTTTTATTTACAACCACCGTCCTTAAAATAATAATAAAGTATACATACATGCCATATGATTCACCATTTCAACCTTTTAAAAAAGTACAGTCCAGTGGCAATAAGTACATTTCTATGGTGTACAACCATCACTACCATCCATCTCCAGAACTTTTTATCATCCCAAACTAAAACTGTATCCCTTAAATAATTCTTACCTCCTGTTCCTGGGGACCACTGTTCTACTACCTTTATGAATTTGACACTTTAAGTACCTCATTTAAGAGAAGGAATCATATAGTATTTGTCCTTCTGTTAAGTGGCTTATTTCACTTAGCATGACTTTAAGATTCATCCATGTTGTATCATGTATGAGAATTTCCTTCCTTTTTAAGATTAAATAATATTCCACTGTGTGTTTATGACATTTTGTTTATCCCTTTATTTAGTGATAAATAATTGGGTTGTTTCCACCTTTTGGCTATTGTGACTAGTAGTATGAACATTGGTGTACAAGTATCAGAGTCCCTGTTTCAATTCTTTAGAGCATATACTCACAAGTGGAATTGCTCAATTATATTATAATTCTGTGTTTAATTTTTTGAGACGTCACCAGACTATTATCCATATTTATTAATTTTATGTATGGTGTAAGGGTCTAAATTTATCTTTTTGCGTGTTGATATCCAACAACATAAGCACCATTATTGAAAAGACTTATTGGGGAATCATTAAATTGCCTTGGCATCTCTGTCAAAAATCAAGTGACTATAAATGAAAGAGCTCATTTCTGAATTCTCAGTTCTGTCTCACTGATCCACGTCTGTCCTATGCCAGCACAACACTGTCTTAATTTTTGTTGCCTTATAATAAGTTTTAAAATTAAGAAGACCAAGACCTCCAATTTTGTACTTTTTCTCCATCTCCCCCATCCCAAGAATGGTTTGGCTATTCGGGATCCTAGACATTTCCATATAAATTTTATAATCAGCTTGCCAGTTACTGCAAAAAAGCTTCCTGAAATTTCCATAGGGACTGTGCTAAATCTAAAGATTAGTTTGAGGGAAAATTAAGACTTTCATAATATTGTGTCTTCCAATCCATGAAGATGGACTGTTTCTCTAATTATGTAGATCTTCAATTTCTTTTGTCAATGTTTTGTAGTCTTCTGTTAAATTTATTACTATTTTGATCCTTTTGATAGTGAATGGAATTCAGTGTGAATGATGAAATTGCTTTCTTAATTTTTGAACTGTTAATTGTATATGAAAATACAATGGATTTTTGCATAGTGACATTTTATCCTACAACCTTGCTGAACTAATCTAGTTCTAGTAGTTTTATGTGTATGTAGATTCCTTAGGATTTTCTACATACAGGATCATGTAACTGATGAAGATAGTTGTACATCTTCCATTCCAATCTGGATGCCTTTCATTTCATTTTCTCACCTGATTTCACTGACTAGGACCTTCAGAACATTCAGTATATTCTACCTTCAGTGGAATATAAGTAGTGAGAGTGGACATCCTTACTTTGTTTCCAGTCTTAAGGAGAAAGCATTCAGACTTTCACCATTAAGTATGAGGCTTGCTACAGGTCTTTTGAAGTGAGATATTGGTCCCCAACCAATATGGTTAAATTGTCTACTTTGCTCTTCAATTATGGTAGTTTTTGTTTCACATATTTTGGGGCCTGATAATAGCTTTGGATAGATTTATAATGTTCTATTTTCCCAATGTTCCTCTCTGTCTCTAGTAGTACATATTTTTTGTCTTAAAGTCTATTATCTAGTATTAGTATAGCCACTCCAACTCTCTTATGGTTACTGTTTGCACGCAGTATCTGTTCCCACCCTGCTTCTTTCAACCTATTTGTGTTTCTGAATCTAAAGAGTTTCTCTAGAAAACAGCATATAGCTGGATGTAGTTTTTTATCTAGTCTGACAGTAACACATAGATTTTAAAGAGCACTTTCCTTTACTAAGGAAGGTCATTCTTCTGAACTACACATAACACTGGGATACACAAAAGTAAGAGAAGAGACACTCTCAGACATACTAATTCTGGCAATCACTAGTGACAGGTGAGGCCAGATTTATCTGATTAAGTAACCTACCTCTCAGCCACTGCTAGCAGACGTTCTGGCCTAAAGGTACCTTCAGTGTCAATGTACATGGCCTTTCCTTCTCCTCCACCTCGGTCAATGGGAAGCTAGACAGAACAAAAAGAACAGTGTAGAAATGAACACTATATTTCTTCTGATATAACTTATCAACTTTCCCACTCACCCCCACTTAGGCAAAGGGAAAAAACACATTACAGAGACAATCAGAAGTAGGGAAGAAGCATTTCCTTCTAATAGAAACACAGCTAGTCATAAATATGAAGCTCATGGTGACCCATACCATGTGAAGCCAGAGTCCTGCTACAGGTAGATTGCCTGGAAATATGGTCCAAAGTAGATGATAAAATTCTATGACTGCATACAAATACAAGACTGAACAATTCTCTCAAGAATACAAACATTAAAAAAATTTTTTTCTGGAGCGCCTGGGTGGTTCAGTCAGTTAAACGTCCGACTTCGGCTCGGGTCAGAACCTCATGGTTCGTGAGTTTGAGCCCTACATCAGGCTCTGTGCTGACAGCTCAGAGCCTGGGGCCTGCTTTGGATTCTGTATCTCCGTCTCTCTGCCCCTCCCCATCATGTTCTCTCTCTCAAAAATAAACATTAAAAAATTAAACTTTTTTTCCCCAGATCTCAGATTAAATTTTTTTTAATGTTTATTTTTGACAGAGAGCAAGAAGGCAAGAGAGTGAGAACACGGGGTGGGGGCAAAGATTGAGGGAGACACAGGATATGAAGCAGGATATGCATTGTTAGCACAGAGCCTGATGTGGGGCTCAAACCCACAAACTGTGAGATCATGACCTAAGCTGAAGTTGGGCGCTTAACTGAGCCACCCAGGAGCCCTGAGTACAAACATTTGAAAGATTATTTACTACCTTAGCTTGTACATTTAAAGCATGACCAAGAAAGAAGAAAAAAGGTATTTATTCCAATAGTACCTACAGGTGTTAAAAATGAACAAAGGGAAAAAGGAAAGTAGAGTTTGATTGATTGACTGACGTCTGTTTATTTATTTATTTAATTTTTGAGAGATAGAGACAGCGCAAGCAGGGGAGGGTCAGAGAGAGAGGGAGATACAGAATCCGAAGCAGGCTCCAGGCTCTGAGCTAGCTGTCAGCACAGAGCCCAACGCGGGGCTTCAAACCCACGAACCATGAGATCATGACCTGAGCCAAAGCTGGACGCTCAACCAACTAAGCCACCCAGGCACCCCGATGTTTATTTATATTTGAGAGAAAGACACACAGTGTGAGTGGTAAAGGGACAGAGAAAGGGAGACACAGAATCAGAAGCAGGCTCCAAGCTCTAAACTGACAGCACAGGGGTGCCTGGATGGCTGTCAGTTAAGCATCTGACTTGGGCTCAGGTCATGATCTTGCGGTTTGTGGGTTCAAGCCCTGCGCTGGGCTCTGTGCTGACAGCTTGGAGCCTGGAGCCTGTTTCAGATTCTGTGTCTCCCTCTCTCTCTGCCCCTCCCCCGCTCACGCTCTGTCTCTGTCCCTCTCAAAAATAAACAAACATTAAAACAATTTAAAAATAAATAAACTGACAGCACAGAGCCCGATGCGGGGCTCAAACTCACGAGCTGTGAGATCATGACCTGAGCCAAAGTCAGACACTTAACCGACGGATCCACCCAGGCGCCCCAGAAAGTAGACTTAAATTTAAAAAAAAAAAAAAAAAAAAAAGGGAAAGAAAGAAAATCTTTTTAGCCACTTAGGGAAATCTCAGTTTTAGGCTACCCATCCCATGCCAGGCAACTTTAAGTTCTACAAATATTAAGTGAATGATGCTAAAGGGTAGTTTCCACTCTAGAAATCTACTTTGGAGCCATAATTCACCTTTGAATTCTGAGGAAAATCCTTTAGGACTTTTATATTAAGGGCCTAGTATCAAAATTTCTTCATTTTCCTATTTCTGAGCCTTCATATAAAGGCTTTTCATATGTGGTTCTGCCATTACCATGTGACCTTGAAAATATTAATCTCAGTTTCCTTTTCTGTATAATGTAGATAAAACCCACCTTATGGGATTGTTCAGAGGATTAAATAACTCACACGGTGTTTAGCACAGTGCCTGACATACAGAAAGCACTTCAAAATATGATGATATGCTCCACTCCTATGGCATTGAGCTTAGCACTCAGTTACAGAGGCTTTGTTAATTTGGAAAGAGGGAAAAGACTGTTATTTAGTAAGTTGGCAGGTAAATCATTCAAATCCTAAGAATCCATGGAAGGAGAAAAGATATGTATACAACAAAAGAAGGTCTCAACAGAGGAAACGTTTGCAATCACTGGCCAAGAGGACAGCAAAGGCTGACGAGAGGGGGTTCTTTTCCAGCTATACGACCTCTTTGGACACAAGGGAGACCACAGGTGGCTGGGCATAGGTAGGGAGACTGATAGAAAAGTGGACAAGGGGTTATTGAGCTGATCTCAAGGGGACGGACTGCATGCTCTACACTCCAGCCCATTCTGTCCCCTCCATCTTGCCCTCCAGTGCCACTGCAGTCATCTTGTGTTACTGGACTGGGACACCACCACCAAGTTAGCTATTTTTAATAACTACTTAGTACCATAATTTCACTCATCCTAATTTACAGTGATACAGGTTTTGAACTTTCACCATTTTATAATGCTGTGGTATAAATTCTTTGTACATTTATCCTTGACTTTATATAAAAAATTGTGGAAGTCACATTAAAAAAATTTTTTTTAATGTTTATTTTTGAGAAAGGGAAACAGCATGGGGGAGGGGCAGAGAAACAGAGAGACATAAATTTGAAGTCACATTTTCTGTCAAAGGGCATAAGCATTCAAATTTTGATAAACTATCTTCTCTGAATTTAAAAATTTCTCTAGTAGCACCTGCATGGCTCAGTCAGTTGAGTGTCCAACTTCAGCTCAGGTCATGATCTCACAGTTCATAGGCTCAGGCCCGTGTCAGGCTCTGTGCTGACGGCTTGCTCAGAGCCTGGAGCCTGCTTCAGATTCTGTGTCTCCTTCTCTCTCTGCCCCTCCCCTGTTCATGCTCTGTCTCTGTCTCTCAATAATAAATAAATGTAAAAGAAAAAATTTAAAAAAATTCTCTAGTACTTTGAACATGGGCTGTTCATTTTTGTAATTGCAGCTCTCAACTTTACATAACTTCATTATGAGATAGAGGTCTAATATAATAGAATTTTACTTCATTGAGTTAAGAAAATCTCAACAAATAAGAGCAGATAATGTTTAGATTCAAGCAGTAATCAATATCCTCTCTATAACTCCAACTCCAGCTCTTAGGCTGGTGAAATGTAATCTTTTCTGTTATTAAGGAATTAGCATGATTTGTCTCTTAAAAAATCAAAGCTCTATAGGTGTTCAGTCAGCTGTGAATGTTCAGTTATTTTTATAGAGAAGATATGTTTGAGAATTTTGCTTCAGTTTATTGTTGACAGGCATAATCTCACTACTTAATAAATAGTACCAGGATAGCATTCTGTTTGCACAGCTGAAGAGCGCAAGCGGGATATACGCAGTTGCCCTAGCCCTGCGTTAGAGTTTAGTACTGTACTCTAAATATTTATTCCACACAAATCTCTGTCAAAACAACATGCAGAAAACATTTCTACTTAAAAAGGTCACCTATGTCAAACGACCCACATCATGGTGCTATTTCCCTTTCGCTAACAGTTTTCTAATGGTGCCCGGGCAATAAGCTATAGCTTCCATAGCTCACTACCACTCTTCTTCTCAATGCTTCCCCCTTTATAAGCCTCAGTCTCAAAATTCTCCTCTACCCCCAATTTCTCCTCCTCAGAATTCTTTATGAGGAGAAACGGTGACTCAGCTCCACCTGACAGTGGACTCCTAACTTGGCTAACTCATAAAACATTCATTGACATCTGATCTGCAACAAAAAGATCAGTAGAACAATCAGAAAAAGCAGCTAAAATGAGATTTAAATGACAATTAAAATTAAAATGAAAAAGAGAAATGATGAGAAGAACAGGGGACTATCAAGCTAGGCCTCTTGCTGTTAAAAACACTTTTATTCATGAAGAGCCAGAGTATTTTCCTATATTAAGAAATGGCATCCTTGGGGCGCCTGGGCGGCTTAGTTGACTAAGTGGCCAACTTCAGCTCAGGTCATCTCATAGTTCATAGGTTCAAGCCCCGTATCAGGCTCTGAGCAGCACAGAGCCTGAAGCCTGCTTCTCTCTGACCTCTCTCTCTGACCCTCCCCTGCTCACACTGTGTGTGTCTCTCTCAAAAATAAACATTAAAAAAAAAAAAAAAGGCATCCAGGGGCGCCCAGGTGGCTCAGTCAGTTAAGCATCTGACTTCGGCTCAGGTCATGATCTCACGGTTTGTGGGTTCAAGCCCCGCATTGGGTTGTGTGCTGACCGCTAGTTCAGAGCCTGGAGCCTACTTTGGATTCTGTGTCTCTTTCTCTCTCTGCCCCTCCCGTGTTCACGCTGTCTCTCTCTGTCTCTCAAAAATAAATATAAAAAAAAAAAAGAAAAACGAAAAAGAAAAAAAGAAATGGCCTTCATCACTTCAATGTAGATGCTGTGATGCATGAAGTGCATATCTATAACATGAAAAAAATAGAGATTTTGTTGGGTGACTTAAGAAAATATTAGTCTCCACAGATATATGTGTCTTACTAAAGTGTGACTCTATGTAAGACACAGGGTGCTAACAAAATCAGTTTTTTTAAATATTTATTTTTGAGAGACAGAGAGACAGAGTGCGAGTGGGGGAGAGGCAGAGAGTGGGAGACACAGAATCTAAAATAGGCTCCAGGCCCTGAGTTGTCAGTACAGAGCCCGACACAGGGCTTGAACTCGGGGACACCAAAATCATAACCCGAGCCTACGTCAGATGCTTAAGTGACTGAGCCACCCAGGTGCCTCACAAAATCATTATTTTTTTATGGCTTAAAATATTATCCTAAACCATAGCACATTACATTGATATAATTAACATTTCTGATAAAGTGCTTTTTGAATACTGAATAAATTATGAGCGACAGTTTGTAACTTTTTTAATAAGAGGAAAAAAACACAAAAGAGAACAATTTTTATCTGATGCCTAAATTTATAAATGAGTTCCAAGAACTAGTGTTGTTGAGAGGCTAAGAACTCACACTAGAACAGAAAGATACTAAGCCTCCGTCATATTGCTATGAAGAGGCAAATTTTATGTGAGTTGTTCTTGAACTTCATCAGTAAGTTGTGTCCACGGGAGAAGTGAGTATAACCTATCTAGATTAAAATAATGCCATTTTCTTCAAAATACCTAAAACTGTAATAAAGCCTCATAAAATTCTTAAAAATTAAAAAAAAATTTAGCATTTATTTTTGAGAGAAAGAGAGAAAGAGAGTGAACATGAGCAGGGGAGGGGCAGAGAGGGAGACAGAATCTGAAGTAGGCTGCAAGTTCCAAGCCGTCAGCACAGACCCCGACGCTGAGCTCAAATCCACAAACCTTAAGATCATGACTTGAGCTGAAGCCAGACACTTAACTAACTGAGCCAGGTGCCCCGGGCCTCAAAAAATTCTAATAGAGGAGTTGGCCCAAAGTAATGGGCCAGGTTCCAGGGCACTCACTGGGCCAGCCACTCACAGGAACATACCCTTAAACCAAGGAATGTTGGGACTTCAAAGAAAAGGGGCTTCTCAAAACACTGCTTAAAGTTGCAAAAACAGTGACAAATTTGTTCACTGTCTCTTCTATATCCTTCTCCTTCTCTCTCCTCAGATCTTTCAATTCCAGAGATCCCAATGTTACTTCTCTATACAGGACTTAGTTCCACATCTCTAAATACTGCTAGAAAATTTTACTTGGTTGTCTCATTACCTCAAATCCAATTCTCTAAACTTGAACTAATCTTTCCATAAAAACTGTCTCTCTCTTCCAAATCCTTTTTAGAGTTTACCAAATTAATACATTGTTGGGCTGAGGGATATATATATTTTTTTATCATCAGTCATTAAAGGCTGCCTTTTAAATCTTCTGCGTATATCTCTTCAATGTGATTATTTTAGTTTATACCTAATCAGCTAATGTTTATAATAATCAGCCATCAAATATCCTCAGCTCTTGCCTCTCCTTTCAATTCATTCAACAGGTTGCTACCAGAATATTTCTGAAAATTTTGTTACTTCAAAAAAAAATTTTTAATGTTCATTTATTTTTGAGAGAGAGAGAATGCAAACAGGGAAGGGGCAGAGAAAGAGAAGGAGACAGAATCTGAAGCTGACAGCGCAAAGCCTAACATGGGGCTTGAGCCCACAAACTGTGAGATCATGACCTGAGCTGAAGTCAGATTGAGCCACCCAGGCGCCCCTACTTGTTACTTTTCAGTTGAAGAACATTTTATCATCCCCACTCTTTGCAGAATCTAGTGTAAACTACTTACATCATAATCGAGACCTTCTAAAATACATTCTTGAGGTGTCCTTTTTTTCTTTTAAAGATTTTTTTTTTCAGTAATCTCCATATGTAACGTGGGGCTCAAACTCACAACCCAAAATCAAGAGTCACATGCTGCACCGACTGAGCCAGCCAGGTGTACCTTGGTGTGTCCTTTTAAGGTTACCTCCTGTAACTTTTCCAAGTAAAACTTCCAAGTAAAACTTTACTTCTTCCAAGTAAAACAATAAACAGGTTTATTGTCTTCTCCGTATATCATGCCTCTCTGCCCCTGCACTTCTACATATACCATTCCTACAGTTAAATGCTTTTAACTTTTTCTACCTACTCAAATTTAGCATTCTTCAGGAGTATGGTCCAATCCCTCATCTTTGTAAAGTATTCCATGATTACTTTAGGGTGAAGTAATCCCTCTCTCTTCCTTAAAAAGTATGCTACTTCTTCTACGATTTCTGTTATATTAAGTATGTCCTGGGGCGCGTGACTGGTTTGGTCTGTAGAGCATGTGACTCTTGATCTCGGGTTGTGAATTTGAGCCCCACATTGGGTGTAGAGATTACTTACAAATAAAATCTTTAAAACAAAAACAAAAACAGAAGTATGACTTAGGACATCTATCTATCGTCTCCATTCATTCAAGTATTTATTGAGTGCAAAGCACTGACTAGGCAATAGCAATACAGCAGAAAATAAGCCAGTTACAGGTTTTACTCTTACTAAGGTTTTAAGAGCATGGGCTTCTAAAGTCAGGTTTGGGGTGCCCAGGTGGCTCTGTCAGTTAAGCGTCCGACTTCGGCTCAGATCATGATCTTGCAGTTTGAGTTTGAGCCCCGCATCTGGCTCTTTGCTGACCGCTCAGAGCTTGGAGCCTGCTTCCGATTCTGTGTCTCCCTCTCTCTCTGCTCTTCCCTTGCTCGTGCTCTCTCTCTCAAAAAAACTAAACATTAAAAAAATTTTTTTAATAAATAAAATTAAAAAAATAAAGTCAGGTTTGATTTCTGTATCTACCATTTCAATACAGTATGATCTTAGGCAATTAATTAACTATGTCTATTTCCAAATCCTCCCATTAATGCGAGCCTAAGTAAAAATGGAAAAGATACATAGCACAAGATAGAGCAGAAAACAGGAGGAGTTGGGGCGCCTGGGTGGCTCAGTTGGTTAAACATTTGACTTCGGCTCAGGTCATGATCTCACGGTTCGTGGGTCTGAGCCCCATGTTGACCTCTGCACTGAGCATGGAGCCTGTTTGGGATCCTCTCTCTCCCTCTCTTTCTCTACCCCTTCCCAACTCACGTGTGTGCTCTCTCAAAAATAAATAAACATTAAAAAGAGAGAGAGAGAGAAAGAAAATAGGCGGAGTAGAGTCTAAGAAGGTGGCAGGAGATATGGTAACCAGATCACACTGGTAGGATGGGACTTTGAGAGGAAAAGGACACTTTCTTTTTTTTAATGTAACCCAAGGTAAGAAAGTTGGTTATAAATGTAGGTGGATTTATAAATTTGATGTGAGGAGCAGGTTGGTCATTGGCAGTGAGGGCTGAAGAGGAGAATGAAGGTTTGAGAAGGAAAGACAAAGCATGAGAGAACTATCTTACTGATTAGGAAAAAGAATGCCTAAATTAATTCAGTAGGTCCACCAAGCAGCAATGAATGTTAAACTAACATTTGTCATCTTAAATTTAAAGTGAAGACAATCATGGGGCGCCTGGGTGACTGAGTCGGTTGGGTGTCCAACTTCAGCTCAGCCATGATCTTGTGGTCCGTGAGTTCAAGCCCCACATTGGGCTCTGTGCTGATAGCTCAGAGCCTGAAGCATGCTTTGGATTTTGTGTCTCCCTTTCTCCCTCTGCCCCTCCCCTGCTTGTTCTCTCTCTCAAAAATAAATAAAACACTAAAAAATAAATAAATAAAATGAAGACAATCAGCTTTATAGTATAATTTTTTCTCCAGTATGATCAGCTATTAGGGAACAAGCACTGAGAAGACAATTCTCAGATAAGACTAAGAAGAGTTCATCTAAAATTGGCACCTGTTCTGATAGGGAATGGAAATCTGAGAGTATTTGTAAAGCAAGGACTTTAATGATGAATCATAAAATCTAGACTAGTGAAGAAGGGAGGTGAAGCCAGGGGAGGCCTAGTGGATGGTAAGAAAGTATCTGAAATTAATCTGAAAGTTACAAGCACAATGAAGAATTCTGCAACAGGAAGTCTACCTTCTAATTAGTCCTAGGGATAAAGTACCTTTTATTTCCATCCCAAAAGATGCTTGAAAATAACAAGAATCAACTTTTTTTTTTGCTGATTTGGTTACAGCCCAAAAGCTCACCTGGCATGTTACAGCCAATGTATGACAGATCTGAGTCTTCCCAGTTCGGAATTCTCCAAACATCTCTGTAATGGATCCAGTCTCAATTCCTCCTGAAAGAGCAATTAAGAAATATCCCTTAGCAAAATACAAACATTCAGAAACAATAATCATAGAAATGTCCTTGGAGCTCATCAGAAATATGTATACATAATTTGGAAACCCATTTTTCAATAATCAGTAACTTAAAAATATTATTTTGAAATATTTCTAGATTTATAGAAAATTGCCAGGGTGCCTGGATGGCTCAGTCAGTTAAGCGTCCGACTTCGGATCAGGTCATGATCTGGCAGTCCTTGAGTTCGAGCCCCACATTGGGTTCTGTGCTCACAGCTCGGAGCCTTGAGCCTGCAGCCTGCTTCAGATTCTGTGTGTGTGTGTCTCTTTCTCTGCCCCACCCCCACTCATGCTCTCTCAAAAGTAAATAAACATTAAAAAAAATTTTTTTAATTGCCAAGAAATGTACAGGGAGGTCCCATGAATTCTTCACCCAGCCTGCTCCAGTGTTAACATTTTACATAAGTACAGTATACTATCAATATCTGAAAACTATCAGTGATACAGCCCACAGTTTTCAGATTTCTCCAACTATAGGTGTACTCATCTTATTTGCATATATGTATACAGCTCTATGCAATTGTATCACATCTGTGGCTTTACTGCCATAGTTAAGATACAGAACTATACCATCACAAGTCAATAAGCAGTCACTTAAAAAATACAGATATATCATCTAATACTTTCTAATTGTTTCTTGTGTACTTGGCATTGTGCTACACATATTTATGTACCATTTCATTTAATTCCAATAACCTATAAGGTAGGAAGTCTTTTTATCCTTATTATGAAGATAATAAAACTGAGGCATAGAGATATTAAGTAACTTGCACATGTAATACAGCCAGTAAATGCTGGGAGGTACAGAAGGGAGGGCTAACACTCAAATTTGAGTGTGATGGCTGACTACATACTATCTGGCATCCCCCCAAAAAGAAAACTTTAAATGTTTGGGGAAGCACCAAGAAACAAATCTTTAAGGACAGCAATGTTTTCAAAAGTTCAAAAACTTTACAGCTTTCCATAAAGTCCTAAAGATTAGTGTGTACTATCATGGACTGATACTATAACCTAGTCTTCAAACATGGAGTGTTTTAGTTATCAGGTTTTCAACCTTGTGTTAAAGTACATTATAATTATTCCTTTAGGCAAGGGAAGCTTACTCTCTGAATGTGTTATTAAATGGAGACTGAATTATTAAATTGGCAGATAATTTTTATTTAAGTCAGGTCCCACCCTGCAGCAGTCTTACTTCTTCAATGTGAATAGTTTTCTTATCTCTTAATCCGATCTAACACACAAATTCTATCCAAATACTTTAGTTTTGTTCTGTGATCCGGATGCTTTGCTAACTGTAGTTTACAACAGAGGATAAGGGATTACTATACCTTGAAGTAGTTTGTCAAGTTCTTTGGAGCCAGTAGTAATCTGTATGATCTCTGATCGCCTTTGGTGGAACTCAGTTGCAGTAGTGAAACCCATTGGAACTAACTTGGCTGCCTCAGTCTGGGAAAAACAAGTAATGTCAAATCAACAAAACAGATTATTAATAAAACAAGAACCAGACATACAGTAGGATGAGACAACATCTAATAAAATTTCTAGAATGATTTCTCTTTAAAAATTTAACAAAGTTCCAGTTCTAGGATTATTTTATCTCTAGCAACTAAAGGATAAATTTAGGGACTCCATGAAGATTAATTCTGTAATTACTAATTCAAATAATACATCCACATAGTTAAATTAAAAAAAAAACCTATTACAGATCAACAAATATGTACTTTGCCTGACTTAATGACAAATGTGACAATAAGACACAAAGTCCAACAACACATTTAAGCCCTCGTTTCCTGTTCCATCAACCACAGACTAGATCTCTTAACTTTCTACTTTGTTAAATGAGGACGTTTGTCCTTCATTCTCTTCCCCTTACATGTCTACTTTACCATCTCTGTCAGGTGTACCTTTTCTCTTATACTGTCAAGGTTGAAAAAGTTTATATCCTATTTTGCAGTCATTGGTAAGTCTTCAGTCATCAGTCTATCAATTAATTCCAAAATTTAAAAATAAATGCATCCTCGAATATATGGAAATTAAATGATACACTCATAAATAACCAATGAGTCAAAGAAGAAATCACAAGGGAAATTAGAAAATACTTTCAGGTGAATGAAAATGAAGACAAAGCATACCAAAACTTATGGGATGCAGTCAAAGCAGAGCTTAAAGGGAAATTTATAGCTGTCAATGCCTATAAGATCTTAAATCAATAACCTAACTTCCACTTAAAGATACCAGAAAAAGAGTACACTAAACAAAGCAGAAGGAAGGAAGATTAGAATAGAAACTAATAAAATAGAGAAGAGAAATACAATAGAGAAAATCAATGAAACCAAGAGTTGGTTCTTTGAGAATATCAGCAAAACTGATAAACCTTTAGTTAGATCAAGAAAAAAATAAAAAGACTGTGCTGGAGCCTGATTCAGATTCTGTGTCTCCCTCTCTCTGCCCCTTCCCTGATTGTATTCGTTCTCTCTCAAAAACAGACATTAAAAGAAAAATCTGAATACATTTATTGCAAGTACTGGGATTAAATTTGTAATTTAAACACTTCCACAAAGGAAAAGTCTAACACTGTTGCGCTTGAAAACTCATTACAGTGTTTATATTAGAGATTTGTAAATTTAATTCATTGTAGAACCAAACAGTGTACTAGAAATACAATTCTTTCACTAAAGTTCCAGTGCTAACAATCATTGTCCCTCAAAGGTTTCTGCTGTCAAATTCAAATGAATTGTTTTATATGCCAGTAGTTTCAAAATCATGCTCTATTTTACCTTGCTTTTTATATGAGTCACGTCCTTCTCTAGTATTTTCTGATTTTATCATTTCTCAAAATTTCCAACCTCTCAATCTTTACCATGTATTCTACTGAAACCCTTCTCCCTGAAACTCCTTGCTTTTCCAAACTGGGCTGTTTGCTCTCTAGACTAACTACTGTCTATGACCCTCCTTCACTGAGTTAAGTTGGGAGTCTAACCTAGATCTTTGGTTTTCCACCTTCATTTGTTAAAAGAATATCCTCAAGTAACTGCCTAAGAAAGTGGATAAGAGAAAAATGTTCTGAATTATTTGTACTTCTGGAGTACCTGGCTGGCTCAGTCAGTTAAGTGTCTAACTCTTGATTTCGGCTCAGCCCATGATCTCACAGTTGGTGAGTTCAAGCCCTATATCCCACTTTGCACTGACAGCGCAGAGCCTGCTTGGGATTCTCTCTTGCTCCCTCTCTCTCTGCCCCTCTCTCAGCTTGTGTGCTCCTCTCTCTAGTAACTGATTTAAAAAAAAAAAAAGGGAATTATTGTATTTCTGAAAATGTTTTATTCTGTCCGAATATTTGATTAATAAAATTGATACAAATAGAATTCTAATTTTAAATTATTTTCCCTTAGAACTTTGAATTGCTCTACTAGCTTCTACCAGCCAGATTTCTGATAAGAAATGTGGTCTGATTTTCTGCTCCTTTAGAGTTGCTTTTTCCCCCCCTTTGAAATTTTTCAGTCTTCTCTTTATGATTGGTATATTGAAATTTCACACTAACGTGTCTAGTGTGGGTTCTTAACACTCCATGAGGTCTTACTATCTGAGACTTCTGTTTCCCTTTAGCTCTGGGAAGTTTTCTTTTTCTTTTTTATTAAATAGTAGTTTTTTTTAAAAACATTTATTTATTGAGAGAGAGTTAGAGACAGAGACAGACAGAGCATGAACAGGGAAGGGGCAGAGAGAAAGGGAGACACAGAATCCAAAGCAGGCTTCAGGCTCTGAGCTGTCAGCACAGAGCCCAAAGCGGGGCTTGAATTTACAAACTGTGAGATCATAAGCTGAGCCAAAGTTGGACACTTCACCAACTGAGCCACCCAGGTGCCCCAGAAATTTTCTTAAATTATGTCTTTGAGAATTTCTTTCCTTTGTTTTTCTATGATCTCTTTCTGTAACTTCTACTAATCTTTAGGATAAATGAAGATTAATGAAAACTAGAAAATAAAAATACCAAAGCAGGGAGGCAGGTGGGACTATAAACTAATGTTGAACCATAATATATGCTAAAATACTTAGGGGAAAATGTACTAACACCTGCAAATTTCTTTGAAAAGTATAAAGATCCAAGATGGACTGATTGCTGGATATAGCAATGAACAGACAGGTGATAAGTCAAATATATTAAAGTGTTAAATGGCAGTCTAGGTGGTGGGTATATGAGTTTTCATTCTAAATTCTTTCAGCATTACAGTAACTTTAAATTTTAATAAGAAAATGCTAAGGAAAAAACTCATAGGAGATGCTTTCCCTGTCATTTTAACTCCTTTCTAGTCAGTGAGCTTCTACAGGAACAGAATATTATAACCGAAGTGAAATGTTAAGTAAAAACCATGCAAGTGCCTAGTCTGGGAGAACTTTACTTCTACTCTAACACTTTAATTAAGTTTACTTTCCTATGTGCTAGGTAAAGTCTTAAATCTATAGGCTTTTTGTTTTTTGCAATGTTTTAGGAGCATATTTATTTTGAGGGAGTGTGAGAGCCCAAGAGCACATGTGCATGAGCAGGGGAGGGCCAGACAAAGAATCCCAAGCAGGTTCCATGCTGTCAGCACAGACCCTACTCGAGGCTTGATCCCACCCAAGAACCATGAGATCATGACCTGAACTGAAATCAAGAGTCAAACACTTAACTAACTGAGCCATCCAGGTACCCCTTAAATCTACAGCCAAGAACTACCAAACTCTTGAACATGAGACACAGAATGGTGAATAAAAAAATAATATAGGGGTGCCTGGGTGGCTCAGTCAGTTGAGCATTCAACTTCGGCCCACGTCATGATCTTGTGGCTCACCAGTTTGAGCCCCGCGTTGGGCTCTGTGCTGACAGCTCAGAGACTAAAGTCTGCTAAGGATTCTGTGTCTCCCTCTCTCTCTCTGCTCCCTCCCCCACTTACACTCTGTCTCAAAAATAAATAAACATTAAATCCTTTATTTTCCTTTCTTCAGTGTGACAGTGGGTATTCCTGTTGAAAATCTCAATTTCAAAGACTTCAGGGGAATAGGAATGGGAGGAAAGAGCTACAGTGACTGAAGAAATCTTCTTTAACCTTTAAAAGCAAATAACCCAAAAAATCTTTACCCACTAGAAACTCACAATATAAAATGTCTGAAATCAAAGAGGACAGAAAAATAGACCCATCTCTGTATCATTCCACACATCTCATTTCACTTTATTACAGGTCTGTATTTGTGTTTTCACAAAAGCAAAACACTGATTTGATTTCTAAAACTAAGGTCTGATGGGCATAATCAAAGATCCTGTCAGGATTTCTTCTGTCACAAAAATATTAATGCCCAGAAAGAAAACAGCAAATAGACTTTAGGGACACCTATTGGCTTAGTATCATAAACACCACCCATAAGTAACATTTTAGTGTACTTATTCTATATATGTGCTACACATAAATACACACATTAAAAAAAAATTTTTTTTTAACTTTTATTTATTTTTGAGAGACAGAGAAAGACAATATGATCAGGGGAGGGGCAGAGAGAGAAAGGGAGACACAGAATCCGAAGCAGGCTCCAGGCTCTGAGCTGTCAGCAAAGAACCGGACGTGGGGCTCGGACCCACGAACCATGAGGTCATGACCTGAGCCGAAGTCAGACACTTAACTAACTAAGCCACCCAGGCACCCCAATACACACATTTTTAAAAATAAAAATCAACCATGTATATATACACTTACACATTTTATTAGCCTGCTTTCTTATGATCATGAACATTTTTCTATGTCAATGAGTATTTTTTGAAACTTTTTAGTGGCTACATACTAATGAATATATTTCTAAGGCATGAGATCATAATTTCTAGAAAGATAAGGTACATACCACTCACTCCTGGTGGGAATGCAAACTTGTCAATTTGGCAGTACTTGTATCATACCATGAAATTACAATTTCCTTGAAAGAAAATCCCAATTTATGCAAGGAGACACATATAAAGATAGTTAACTAATGAAGTCACCTCTGGAAAGGGGACCAGGATGACACAAGGATGAGGGGTGAAGGAAGGCACACTGCTGCCTTTCACTGTATATCCTGTTGCACTACTTCCACGAATGCCACCCTAGTCACATAAGCAGTACTTACCAGAATTTTATCAGCTTTGGCTTCACTAATCCCCTTAATATTTATTAGTTCCTTCTTTGGTGCATAGGCAACAGCCTCCACAGTATGAAATCCAGCTTCTTCCAATTTCTTCACATCATTGGCATTTATGCCACATTGCTGCAAGTGAAAACCATGGATAAATATAAGCTTCAGTTCTCTCATCAAATATGGATATTGGCCCTACTCATTTCAGAGCTGTTTTGAACAGTGATATTATATGCAAAAGCTGTGAAACGTATGCTCTACAATAATGAGGTGTTTAATAACAAATTGTCAGCATTTTCATTCTGAAAACAAATTTTTAAACTAGCACTATCCCATGTACATACTCTCATCATGAAATGGGACCAAACCATTAATTCCCAGGCACTGGGAATAAACCTGTAACTCTCAACCTTTCATGACTAGAACTCTAAATGAACTGAGATCCTGGGTCCTAAAAGGCCACCCTAAGCCAGTGTTTCCCAATGTTCTCTACATCGAGCACACATAAAAACTGATTTTTTTTTTTTTTACACTAAGGTGAATTAAACAGATAAGTCTGCCCAGAGCTGAGGGGAGCACTATCTTAGCATATTAATACCCTTTTGGTAGCACGATGACTGGAAAGCTCTAACAACTGACATTACAAATGGGAAAAATTACTTTTGGTCAGGGACTTCTATACCACTTCTCAAAACAAACCTCCCAAAGGCACCTCTTCCTTCCTGCATTACAAAGTCAGCTTTGGTTTTATTAGTCACCAAAACCATGACTTCTGGGACAATATTGGTTAGTGGCAGAATATGTATGTATTTGCAGGTCAGGGAAGGTTTGAGAGAGGGGAGAGAGTATTATCTGCCCACAGAAACAAACTCTTAATATTTGAGCAGTAAGCAAAATGCATGAGTGGGCATAAGGATGCTCATGGTAATAGAAGTTGACTTTGAACCCTATAATGCTTAACATAAACCTATTTAAATTAACTTCTGGAGTCTTGAAGCTTAGCTGGGGATGGCAAGAATATGTGTAAAGAGAAGAACGAAGGCTTTCTCTGCTTTCCCTCCTACTTCTTCCAGCCTATGTCAGCTGCACTCACACTGGGGCCTTTTCACAATGGGAAGAAATAGTACAAGGCCACAGCTCTGGTACTTGATGCTCTTGTGGAGTCCTGAATTGGAGTGTGGCTCTTATACCTTAACAACCACAAGCCCTTCTCCCTGACCATGACAGCTGTCTTGCTAGTAACTTCAGTACAGATATGGGTCAATGGAGAGACACTGCTCCTCTCTCTTCCCTGCAGAGCTGGCCCAGAGCACTGTAACTCCCTGAACAGCAATTTCACACGTGGTATAACATCACAGAGACTCCATCATGGGATCCTAGAACTTCTTAGGTTTTGACAACCCAACTGTGAGAAAGAAAAAATTATAAAGTAGAAGAATTATTAACAAATGAGATCTGGCCAGAGATGCTTAGCAACCATCTTAAGCTTTCCACAACATCCTTGACAATATTTCTAAAAACTCCCATTTGGGTCTTGACCTTAGGCAATAAACCAATGGTTTATGTAAAAGCTGCTGTGATTTCTCCCAGCAGGTAGAAGACTCTAATTCTGCATTATAATTCCAAAATTAGCAACTAAGCACATACCTCTAATCTTGAAATAGGTTGTGGGCCAAAGCTCTCTTCTTCCACTGAAGTATCTGCATTTGCTTCAAGCTGCATTTGCATAGCCATTCCTCAGCGTTCAATACTGAAAAATACAGATGGCCAGAATTAAGTACAGAGCTGCAGACTTAGTTTTGCAATAAATCTCTTAAGAATTATTTGTTAGGCTTTTGGTCTAATCACTGACCTACCCATGGCAGGAAAATGAACATATGTCTCATCATCTTTTCCCTTCTGCCTAGCTAGTTCTATCAAAGAGAGTTTAGGAAGAGCCAGAACTAGTTTGCTTCTTAAAGATGCACAGCTTAACTAGACCAACTATGTCCCTAGTTTCTCTGTTCATACTCCTTGAAGTCAGGGGCCAAATCTTATTTATATATACCCCATGACACATTAAATTTTAGGTGATTGGTAAATATTTGGTAAATGAATGCAGACTTTTCAAGACTCTACTTAAAATTAAAAAAACAAAACAAAACAAAAAAAAAAAACCTGATGAAAGTTTGTTCAACTGTTTCAATTCCATTGTTCCCTTCCAGCAAATAGGATTTGGGGGTGGTGGGACACGAGTGAAATGAAGGTACAGAATGACTGTCCATAAGCCAGTAATAAGACAGTGGACAGAGATGAGAGACCTACTTTCCGTCTTAGCCAAGGATAACTTGTAGTCACATTCTGCTTCTAACAGGAATGTGTGAAACTTAAGTATCACCATTTTAAACATTACAGACCTCAGTGAATGCATAAATGAATAAATAACCCTAAGTATTTACGCAAGTACCCTAAGTCTGAAATCTTCCATATGAGCATTAGGCCTATACCTAGTTAGGTTATTATGATAAAAGAGTTAAGATTGCTCAAGTTGAGGGGCACTTGGGTGGCTCAGTCAGTTAAGTGTCCAACTTCGGCTCAGGGGATGATCTCATGGTTTGTAGTTCAAGCCTCACATTAGGCTCAACTCAGAGCCTGGAGTCTGCTTCGGATTCTGTGCCTCCCTCTCTCTCTGCCCCTCCCCTGCTCACAGTCTCTCTCTTTCTCTCAAAATAAATAAACATTAAAAAAAAAAAAAAAAGATTGCTCAAGTTGAAAAGAACTGAGAACAAAAATTTTTAATGACCTTCAGAGGTGTTAGTAAGAGTGAAAGTCTTAGTGTTCACAAGAATAAATGAACTTAAATCACACCAAAACAACCTGGACAATTTAAGTCAGGATTAATTTTAACTCAAAGGATAACACACATGACATCTCCATTCTTCAAGACTGGACAAAAGATGACCATTGTTCTTTTTCCTTTTTTCAAAATTGGAATATAGTTAACACACAATGTCATATTAGTTTCAGATGTACAACATAGTGATCTGACAACTCTATGTTATGCTATGTTCACCACAGGTATAGCTACCATCTGGCACCATACAACACTGTTATAATACCACTGACTATATTCTGTATGCTGTACCTTTTATTCCTGTAACTTTTCCTGTGACTAGAAGCCTGTACCTCTTACTCACCTTCATCCATTTTGCCCATTCCTCCTCCTCCCCTCTGGGAGTCATCAGTTTGTTCTCTGTATTTATGAGTCTGTTTCTGCTTTTTGTTTATTTTTGTTTTTTAAATTCCACATATAAATGAAATCATATGATACTTGTCTTTCTCTGTAGGGCTTATTTCACTTAGCATAGTACCCTTTAGGTCCCCCCATATTGCTGCAAACAGGAAGATCTCATTCTTCTTAAAGTCTAAGAGTAATATTCTATTGCATTTATACACACACACACACACACACACACACCACATCTACTTTATCCATTCATGGATGGATGGACACTTGGGTTGCTTCCACATCTTGACTATTGCAAATGATGCTGCAATAAACATTGGGGTGCATATATTTTTTCAAGTTAGTGGGGTTGTTTTTTTTATTTTGTTTTCTTTGGGTAAATACCCAGTAGTGGAGTTACTGAATCATATGGTATTTCTATTTTCAATTTTTTGAGGAACCTCTATACTGTTTTCCACAGTACCTGGACTAATTTACATTCCCACCAACAGGGCAGGAGGGTTCCTTTTTCTCCACATCCTCACCAACACTTGTTATTATCTTTTTTTTTTTTAAGATTTTATTTTTAAGCAATCTCTACATCTAACGTGGGGCTTGAATTAAGAACTGTGAGAACAAAAGTTACATGCTCTCCTGACTGAGCCTGCCAGGCTCCCCTATTTCTTTTCTTCCTAAGTTTATTTATTTTGAGAGAGAGAGAGAGAGACAGAGAGAGAACTAAGCAGGCTCTGCACTGTCAGTAGACAGCTGAAGCGGGGCTCAATCTCACCAACAGTGAGATAATGCCCTAAGCCAAAATCAAGAGTCAGATATTTAACCAACTGAGCCCCTCTTACCTTTTTAATTTTAGCCATTCTGACAGATGGGAGATGATATCTCATTGAGGTTTTGATTTGCATTTCCCTGATTAGTGATTTGAGCACATTTTCATGTGTGTCTGCCATCTGTATGTCTTCTTTGGAGGTGACCATTTGTTCTTTATAATGTTTTTTTTGAGAGAGAGAGAGAGAGAGAGAGAGAGAGAGAGAGAGAGAGAGAGAGAGAGAGAGAAACAGAGTGTGAGCAGGGGAGGGGCAGAGAGAGAGTGAGGCACAGAATCTGAAGCAGGCTCCAGAGCCTGACGCAGGGCTCAAACTCATAAACCATGACATCATGACCTGGGCCTAAGTAGGAAGCTTAACCAACTGAGCCATCCAGGCGCCCCAACGGAGATGGCCATTTGTTCCTGATTATTTCAGGTGCAGATCTCTTAGATAGCAGATTTAGCATAATGTGTGTCTAAGAGAATGCTAAATATCAGAATCACCTGAATCCAATTTAGGTTTAAACACCTTCCTACATAATTTATGAAAAAGATGAAACTGCAGAGTAATAAAGGATGGCCTTTTCCTTTTCTTCTTTTAGGTTTATTCACTTATGTTGAAAGAGCGCACAAGGCGGGGATGGGTAGAGAGATGGAGGGATAGAGAGAATCCCAAGCAGACCCCATGCCCAGCACGGAGCCCAACATGCGACTCACAACTGTGAGATCAGGACCTGAGCTGAAATCAAGAGTGGGATGCTTAACTGATTGAGCCACCCAGGTGCCTCAAGGGTCCAATGCTTAACCGACTGAGCCACGCAGGTGCCCCAGGATGGTCTTTGCAATAAACAGTGCTAGGTTAATGGAGAGCCTTACAGAATAAGAAACACACACACTCAATTTCCCACTTAATTATAGATCTTCATGTAAGAGATAAAACAAAGCTTTTGGAATATAGGCAAATATCTTCATGACTTTGGGATAAACATTTCTTAAAAAAAATTATTTTTATTTTTGAGAGAGTACAAGTGGGGGGGCAGAGAGAAGGGGACACAGGAGCTGACGTGGGCTTTGTGGTGGTGACAGCAGCAAGCCGGATGTGGGCTTGAACTCACAAACTGTGAGATCATGACCTGAGCCAAAGTCCAATGTTCAACTGACTGAGCCACCCAGGTGCCCCAGGATAAAGATTCCTTAAACCAGATATACAAAGGAATAGCCAAAAAAGAAGACTGAAAAACTGAACTACATTTAACCTTAGAACTTTATCAAAAGGCACTATTAAGAAAATGAGAAGTCAAGGGCCCCTGGGCAGCTCTTTAGTCAGTTAAGTTTCAGACTCTGGATTTCAGCTCAGGTCACAATCTCACAGATAGGGGGATCAAGCCCTGCATTGGGATCCTCTCTCTGTCCCATTCCTGCCCGCCACCCCACCTCCCACCCCACCCCTGCTTCATGAAATCAAGCACAGAACCTGTCTGGGATTCTCTCTCTCTCCCTTGCTCATGTGCTTATGCATGTGCTTATGCATGTGCTCTCTCAAAATAAATAAACTAAAAAAAGAAAAGAAAATGAAAATGGAAAGTCAAACTATAGTCAGGGGACAAAATATTTACGACATATACAACCAAGGACTTATAATCAGAATATGTAAAGAACTTCAAATCAGCAAGAAAGACAACCCAATAGAAAAACAGACAAGATATCTGAACAAGCACTTCATGAAAGATGATATCCAAATGGCCGATAAACATATGAACACTCAATCTGATTAATTGGGAAAATTAAAATTAAAACCATGAGATATTAGTATATGCCACCAGAATAGATAAGATTAAATAGACTGAAAATATCAAGAGTTGGCAAGCATGCAAAACAACTAAATACTCCTACACTACTGGTTTGAATGTAAACCGGTACAACTTTAGAAAACTGACATTAAACGTGAAAGTTGAATATAGAAAATACTAAGAACCAGAAATTTCAATACTCTGTATTATTAACCAACTGAGAAGCATACACGTGTACACCAAAATGTACACAGTAAATGTTCTCAGCAGCCTTTCTCATTAAAAAAGCCGAAAACTGGGGCACCTAGGTGGCTCAGTCGGTTGAGCGTCCGACTTCGACTCAGGTCATGATCTCCTGGTTCCTGGGTTCGAGCCCAGAGCCTGGAGATTGCTTCAGATTCTGTGTTTCCCTCTCTCTCTGCCCCTCCCCTGCTCATGCTCGGTCTCTCTCTCTCAAAAATGAATAAATATTTAAAAAAAAAAAAGCCAAAAACTGGGGCGCCTGGGTGGCTCAGTTGAGTTGGTTAAGCCTCTGACGCTTGATTTCGGCTCAGGTTATGATTTCACCATCATGAGATTGAACCCCACATTGGGCTCCACACTGAGCACAGAGCCTGTTTGGGCTTCTCTCTCTCCCTCCCTCTCTCTCTCTCTCTCTCTCTCCCCCTCCCTCCCTCTCTCTCTGTCCCTTCCCCACTCATGCACTCTCTCTCTCAAAATAAAGAAACATTAAAAATAAAATAAAATCGGGGCACCTGGTGGCTCAGCCACCAGTTAAGACTCTGGCTTCAGCTCAGGTCATGATCTGACAGTTCTTGAGTTTGAGCCCCGCATAGGGCTCTCTGTTGTCAGCAAGGAGCCTGGAGCCTGCTTCAGATTCTGTTTCCCTCTCTACCTGCCCCTCCCCAGCGCACCGCGCTCTCTTTGTCTAAAATAAACATTAAAAAAATTTTTTTTAAATAACAAAAATAAAATGCTAAAAACTGGAAACCATGGGCAGAATGAATAAGGAATTCAATATAACAAGAACGAACTATTGCCATATACAAAAATACATATAAACGTACAGAATGTTGAGCAAAACCTGACACAAAATTATAACGAGTATTACTTATAAAAAATTCAAACACAGGCAAATTTAGTGACTGGTATTAGAAGTCAACCTTTGAGGAGAAAAGGAGACAAACTGGAGAAGTAACAAGAAAGACTTTTGGGGTGCTGACAACATTCCAGTTATTGACCTGAGTAGTGATTACACACCTATATATTTTTTGAAATAATTCACGGCACTGTGTACACTTTGGGATGTGTTCATTCTTCTATATGCATATCACACTTCACTTTACAAGGTAAAAGAAAACCTCACTACAGACCATTCTGAACCGCCTTCCGCCTTAGGTAATGCAAACCCCTTTTGGGAAACTGAAGCCTGGTACTTCGCAAGTACAGCACGGTGTAATGGAAAGAGGACGCCCCGGAAATCCGGAAGCCCCGGCCGGGGCAGAAACAGCTGGGACGTTAAATCACTACACCTCTCGGGATTTCGGCTTTCTCGCCCCCGCCCATAAAGTGGGTGTTAGAAATAAAGGCCTCTGAAAGGTTCCTCCCAGCTCTGAAGCCTGGGGTCCGCTACCGTTTTCGCCACCAGCTCTGACGGTGGGTCGGGCCCGGGCATGCCCCTGCTCCACCCCGCCAACTCCCGTGTCTCACTCTGCGCAGAGGGGCCCAGAAGCCGGCCGCGGGGGCTCCCGCAAGGGGCCCCGCTCAGGTCGGGACTTACCCTGAGGCAAAAAGGGGCCGAGTCCGCGCCTCACACCCTCAGCTCGGTCCGCGGCGCTCTTCGCTCCGGCGAGTTGCGCGCTCCGACTTCCGTCCGCTGCCTCGGTCCGCACCCAACCGGGACGGACCCCAGACCCCCGTTCGCTTGCGGCCCACTTCTCTACTCCCTTGTTCTGGCCTTCAGCACACGACCCAGGCGAAATTCGGCTCCCAACTATGCCCCTCCGGGTGCGTTTCCGCTCTCCTCAGACCTCGGTTTCAGGCCACAGCGCGCCCTCGAGGCTGCAGCTTTCGGAGATCCCGCCAAATTCTCGGGCTGGGTCACGCCAGCGTCAACGTAACGTCCCCCCGCCCTCCTCGGCTCTGCCTTCCAGCCCCCTCGGACGCTGTTCCAGAGCCCGAAAGATGGGCCTAGGGAACTTGACCTTGCATGATATTATGAATTTCCCTCTTCCATTTACCTCTGAAAACTAACTCAAAATGTGGGAGTCGCCGCCTTCTTTTCTTTTACCAGACTGAGGACTATAACTCCCAGGAGGCAGTGGGGTCGCCCGGAGACTCCATCTCCCAGTATGCACCGCCAACGCACTCCTGTTTTAGTGCCTCAGCCCCTCCAGGGAGAATGCTAGCTCCGGAGAGCTGTTTTTGATTTGCTTGTGAAGTATCTAAACCTGGGCGTTTGGTACTTTAGATTGCTCTGAATTTCCGGTTCAATCAAATTCCCGGAGCCTGGCGTTTTCCAGGCTCCTGAAGGCAGTTGGGCTGGCGATCCTCGCGTAGCCAGATGGAACTGGAAAACAAAGCTAGTGAAGGGGAGAAAAATGGCTGCAATATTAGCCCAGCCCTGGTACTTCCTGGAGATTTGCAAGACGCGAGAGGAAGGAGGCATTGATTTGGGGAAGGTAAACCTTATTATGGTTTACTAGAAAGATTGACCTGTGATTCTGGTTTTAAAGGGTGAATGGGATTTACTCGGCCAAGAAGAGGAGACGAAAGACAGAAGCCAGGAGATCAGAATAGGCGTGGAAATTAACGACATGATTAAGGAATAGTATTGTCTGATGAGGGAAGAAAAGTATCGTGGAGGTGCTGATACTGGAAAGTTAATGTTTAGTTCAGGTTATGAAGGAGCTTAAGAACATGTCTGGAGCTTTTTGGTCTTTATTCTTTAGGTAATGGGGCAATCTTTTGAAGTTTTTGAGCGGACGAGTCCTATGGGTTTTGGTTTTTTTCCTATTTCCCCCCACTACTACTTCATCTAAATCTATTTTTCCCTCCACCACTAGTTTATATTTGTGGAGTGCTTTAAAGTTTTGGGGCGCCTGGGTGGCTCAGTCGGTTGGGCCTCCGACTTTGGCTCAGGTCATGATCTCACATTCGTGGGTTCCAGCCCCGCGTGGGGCTCTGTGTTGACTGCGCAGAGCCTGGAGCCTGCTTCAGATTCTGTGTCTCCCTGCCTCTCTGCCCCTCCTCCTCTCATGCTCTGTCTCGCTTTGTCTCAAAAATAAATGAAACATTAAAAAAAATAAAGTTTATAAAGTTTTTATTTAATTCTCTCATCGTCTTGTGCCAATGAAGGAGAGATTTTAGGAAAGTGAGAGTAAGGACAGCAAAAACTGTTAGTAAGCTCTTGCAATATTTCAGACAAGTGATGAAGGCTTCCCTGAGCTGGAGCAATGACAGAAAGAACAGATTCAGGAAGCATTCTAGAGGTCAAATCAACCTAACTTTGTGATTACAGATAGTACCTGGAGATCATAGTGAACTGCCTTCCATACCAAAGATATCCACCTGTACTTCCCATTCTTCACACACCTTACTTAGAACATCTGCAAACCCACAGCCCCTCTTGGCTGAATTAAATCATAATGTGACTTTGACCTTTCATTAAAATCAAATTCCTGTGGCTATGTGGATGTCAAACCAGAGAAATTCTGTCTGTAGAAAGGTTAAGAAATTAAGACACTGAGAAAGTGAGACAAACCATTCTGAAATCTGACTGCTTTCCAGATATTTTCAATTTCTCAGAGTCCCAGCAGCACTTACTGTTCTTGAGTTCTATGAGATACTCCTACACTCCAATACATGTCCCTTCCATTTCTTCTGCTTAAGCCAGTTTGAGTAGTTTTCTAACCAATTGAGTTAGACAACCCACTAAACACTTGGAAATAAGAAAAACTAGACTTCTTACTAACAGTTTAAGCAATCCATGTGAATATTTATAAATGTGTGATTGAAAAGTTTTGAATATATCCTAAATTACAATCTGAATGACCGATCTGAAATCTAAAGGAGGTAACCTCTAGTAAAACCAAAACTTAATCATCAGAAACATAATCTTTTGTCTCAAGCAAAATAATCTCATGGCATAGGCAGCCTGGAGCATAGAAAGGGAAATCTACTGTCATGTTAAAGTGATCCAATTGAGTACTACAAGGATGATCCACTATTAGGAAATCTATTATAATTGACCATATTAATAGGTCAAGGAGAAAACTTGTTAATTTCATTATTTTGAAAAAGCACTCAATAAAATTCAACATAAATTCCTGATTAAGAGGGGGAAAAGGTAAAAAGAAGTTAGAGGAGCACCTGGCTCAGTTAATTAAGCGTCTGACTTTAGCTCAGGTCATGATCTCACGGTTCATGGGTTCACGTTTGAGGCCCTCATCGGTCTCTGTGCTGACAGCTCAGAGTCTGGAACCTGCTTGGGATTCTGTCTCTCCCCCGCTTCCTTCCACTCTCTCTCAAAAATAAACATTAAAAAATGGATAAAAAGGAATTAGATGTTTTCTTAGCATGATCAGGAAAAAAACTTAGATATCCCAAACAAGCTACCATTATCTGCTTACTGGTAAAATGTTAGAAATACTTTGATTAAAATCAAGAACAGGGGCACCTTGGCTGGCTCACTAGGAGGAGGATGCGACTCTTGATCTTGTGAGTTCGAGCCCTACATTGGGTGTAGAGATAAATATCAATGGTTGTAGAGATCTGTAGAGATAATCTATAGAGATAAATATCAACTGAGCCTGGTTGGCTCAGTTGGTTAAGTGTCTGTCTGCCTCTTGATTTTGGCTCAAATCATGATCTCACCATCGTGAGATTGAGCCCTTCATCATGCTCCATGCCAGGCATAGAGCTTGCTTGGGATTTCTTCTCTCTCTCTCAATCTGCCCCTACCCTGCTGGTGTGCTGTCTCTATGTTTCAAAAAAAAGTCTATCAATCAATCAAGAACAAAATTGTGTATTGCTATGATTATTTACTGTTGTTCAGAAAGTGTCACTGGGTGTAATAAGTAAAGATAATAGGAGCGCCCGGGCGGCTCAGTTGGTTAAGCACCTGACTTCTGCTCTGGTCATGATCTCATGGTTCATGGGTTCAAGCCCTGCGTTGGGCTCTGTGCTGACAGCTCAGAGCCTGCTTTGGATTCTGTGTCTCCCTCTCTCTATCCCTCCCCAACCTAATCTCTCTCTCAAAAGTAAATAAACATAAAACAAATTTAAAAAATACAGATAATAAAATAAAGATGTAAATGTTGGAAAAGATGTACAGATATGATTATATACCTGGATAGTTAAAAAATTTTTTTTTAATGTCTTTATTTTGAGAGAGAGACAGAGAGTGAGCAGGGGAGGGGCAGAGAGAGAGAGGGAGACACAGAATCTGAAGCAGGCTCCAGGCTCTGAGCTGTCAGCACAGAGCCCGACACAGGGCTCACAGACTGTGAGATCATGACCTGAGCCGAAGTCGGATGCTTAACCTAATGAGACACCCAGGCACCCCATATACCTGGATAGTTTAAAGGACAATAAGAAGGTATATTAGTGCTTGGGTGGCTCAGTTAATTGTCCGACTCTTGATTTTGGCTCATATCATGATCTCACAGTTTGTGAGTTTGAGCGTCCACTGGGCTTTGCACTGACCCTGTGGAGCCTGCTTGGGATTCTCTCTCCCCCTCACTCCCCTGCTCAAAATAGATAAATTAATTAAAAAATTTTTTAAAAAACAAAAGAAAGTACATTAGTATAATCAATTAGAAAATATAAAAAGATCAGCACTTTATTGAGTCTTAATTAGACAATGTAATAGAAAAAAGATCCCATTCACAGTAGCAACAAAAACCAGTAAGTGTCTAGGAATAAACTTTTAGAAATATTCAGGACTTACATGGAGAATTCTCTGAAACTGTCTTCTCAGAGGAGAAGGCTCAAAATTATAAAGTTGAAAGTTCTCCAACATCAACAAATTCCCAATAGAAATCCTAATGAGATTCGTGACAATTACCATTGGTTGCTTACCCAACAGCCATTGCTCTTCTTTATGGCTAAGAATACCTACTATGTGGAAAGATGCCCAGTACTAAGATTTTGGATGACTCTGCCTTCCTCTGTATTCTTTTGTATATTATTTGAACTTTTGGTTTGAATTTATTTTGACTTTATGATGATAATTTAAAAATTGTAACAAAAACATAAAATGCCTTGGAATCAGTTTAACAAGAAAAGTGCAAATCCTATATAAAGGAAACTTTAAGGTATCAAAGAAGGACACAAAACAGAAAAGCATACTATTGGAAGACTCAATATCTTAAAGATGTCAGTTTTCCATTAGTTCATCTTTAATATAACATGATCGCAGTAAAAATGACAGGAAGATTTTTGGGGGAACAGAACAAGCTAGTTCTTACATTTATATGATAAAATTAAAAAGCAAGAAGAGTCAGAAAACCCCTGAAATAATAGATCCTGAGCCTACTAGATATTAAAACATATTATAAAACTATAATAATTACAAAGTACTTGTACAATAAGATGGGTCAATGGAATAGAATAGTTTTATCAGTGCCTTAGTTTCCTATTGCTGCTGTAACATATTACTGCAAATTTAGTGGCTTAAAATAACAAAAATGTATAATTTTACAGTTCTGGAGGTCAGAATTCCTAAATGGGTTTCACTAGGTTAAAATTGAGGTCTTGGCAGAACTGTGTCTCTTCTGGAGGTCCTAGGACAAAACCTTGCCTTTTTCAGTTTCTAGAGACATCTGCATTCTTTTTTTTCTTCTAACATTTATTTTTGAGAGTTAGAGAGAGACAAAGAGTTAGCAGGGGAAGGGTAGAGAGAGACGGCGACACAGAATCGGAAGCAGGCTCCAGGCTCCAAGCTCCAAGCTGTCAGCACAGAGCCCGATGGGAGGCTCGAACTCACAAGCCATGAGATCATGACCTGCGCCAAAGTCGGAAGCTTAACTGACTGATACACCCAGGCGCCCCAGGGGCATTTGCATTCTGAGTCACCTTACCTGCAGTACCCTCAGTGTGTGCACTCAGGCTGGAGTTCATGTCAGAGGTGTTCAAGCTCCCTTCCTCCTTCTTCAAAGTCAACAATCACTCTGATCTTTACTTCCATGATCACATCTCCATCTCTGACTCTGACATTCTGCCCTCCTCTTATAAAAAACCCTTGTGATGACCCTGGGCCTACCTAGCTAATTCAAAATAGTCTCCCCATGTCAAGATCCTTCAAAACCTCTGCAAAGTCCCTATTGCCATATAAAGCAACATTCACAGGTTTCAGGATGTGGACATCTTGGTTGCGGGAGGGGTAGTGGTAGTGGTGGCTATTATTCTGCCTACCACACTCAGATAGGAATACATAGAGAAATCTAGTATATGATTTAAAAAAAGGCATTCCAAATCAGTGGGGGAAACAGCCTGCTTATTAAATCATGCTGGAATAACTGCCTAGTCGTCTGGAAAAAAATTAATTTGGATCCTTATCTCACACTTTATGTTAGGATAAATTTCCAGTTGGTTCAAAGATGTAAAGTATTAAGTCATAAAAGTCTAAGAGAAACCATAGATCTTATAGTGGGGAGAATCTAAGTATAACAGAAACTCAAAAACTATAAAAGAAAATATTAATACATGTGACTATATATCTTTAAAATTCTAAATGGCAAAACCCATCATAAATAAAGTCAAATAAAACCACAAACTAGGGGGAAATTTAGCAAACCACTATCAAAAAGAGTTTATATTCTCTTATACTTAAAGATGTCTTGCAAGTAATGAGAAAGAGAACTCAAAAAAAAAAAAAAAGGGCAAAGTTTATCCAATGTACAATGCACAGAAAATGAAATAAAAATTGCTCTAAAATATATATAAAGAAACTCAACCTCACACATACTGAGAAAATGCAAATTAAAACCTGAGATACCATCAAAAAGTTTGGAATGTACTGGATTAGTAAATTTAGGGAATCAGGTGCTTATTACTAGTAGGATTAATACAACTATAGTATTTTAGAGGGCAATTTGGTGGTATCTATTAAAATTATATGTGCAACTAGGCTTTGACTCAACAGCTCCATTTCTAGGAAGCTGTCCTAGAGATAAACTTACAATTATGCAACATTTCAGCATTGTTTGCAGTAGTAATCAGTGGTAAACAGCCTACATGTTTATCATTAGAGGTATGATACATTCATCCTGTGGACTATTTAATGAAAAGGAAAAAATATGTGTTGGAAGTTCTTTATGTACTGATCTGAACCTATCAAGATATTTAGTTAAGTGAAAAAGGCAAAATGAAGGACAGTGTGTATTGATGGGCTATTATCTGGGTAAAAAAGGGAGACAAGAAATATATATTTACACACTCATAACTACTTGCACACACGTTCATTTTTGTATACAGGATAGCTTTGGCAGGGTGGACAAGAAACTAGTAACACTGGTTGTCTCCAAGAAGGGAAACTGTGTGTCTGAGGACAGAATAAAAGGGAAACTTTTTCCTTTCCTTTTTGTACTTTGTGAATTTAGGACCATGCGAATGTATACCCACTCAAAAACAAAAAATAATACAGACTTAGATCCAATTTTTTTAAAAAGAGCACTTAATAAAACTTGACTTTTTGGAAAAATTTTAAAGGATGGAGGAACATTAAGAGTAACAATTTGTGGGCTCTACTCCCAGTGCGCATAGGTGGCTGCAAGACCTGCTAGGACACCTCCCCCCACCGGCCAAGTCCAAGGTCGGGGGGTGTGGTGACACCTTCCGAGGTGGGTTCTGAGAGTTCTTCATGTGGACCTGCGGACCTAGCTTTACCCGCAGTACAGGCTGGACGATGCGCGCCCTCAGGCTGGAGTTCGTGTCCAAGGTGTGGAAGAAGGTGCACGAAGCCGGGGCCGGGATCCTGGCAGAGGGTAAGATGCTGCAGGATGCAGTTGAGGACCGTAACCTGCTGGCTAGGAACCTGGCGGAGAACAAGAGGCTGCATGAGCTACGGTTAGAGAGGCTGTGGCAGAAGGCACCAGAGCAGGAGCAGTAGCAGGTGGAGAAGGCCTGGTGGGCCCAGAGGCGCAGGCCTGTGTGCAGCCAAAGGATCAGGAAGGTGCAGCAGCTGCAGGAGGAGGCAAAACATTTCATCACCTGAGAGAATCTGGAGGCGTGGGTAGAAGAAGCATCAGACTCCTGAAAGAGTCTGACCACCACCAGCCCCTAGCACAAGGCCTCTGAAGTGCCCACCCAGGGACCATGGGTGTATAGGGGTAGGAAGGTTGGGCTTGGAATAAACCAGTTGATGTTTCTTAAGGAAAAAAAAAAAAGGTAAGCAAGAATTTGCGGGTGTCTGGTTGGCTCAGTCAGTTGAGCCACCAACTCTTGATTTTGGCTCAGGTCAAATCCCAGGGTCATGGGATCCATCCCCCACTTGGCTCTGTGCCTACAGGAAAGCCTGCTTGGGATTCTCACTTCTACCTCTGCCCCTCTCTCCTGCTCTTATTCTTTAAAAAAAAAAAAAAGAAAGAAAGAAAAAAAAAAGAGCAAGAATTTGCCATAGTCTAGGGAAGGAAGAAATCAAATTTGGCATAAAAAATAGCTGAAGTGGCACCTGGGTGGCTCAGTTGGCTAAGCTTCTGACTTCGGCTCAGGTAATGATCTCCCTCCCAGTTTGCCGTTTTTGGCCTCTTGTGGGGCTCTGTGCTGACAGCTCAGAGAGTGGACCTTGCTTTAGATTCTGTGTCTCCCTCTCTTTCTGTCTCTCCCCCACTCACACTCTATCTCTCCCTCTTTCAAAAATAAATAAACATAAAAAAATAGTTGAAGGAAAGGGTGCTTGGCTGGCTCAGTCAGTAGAGCATGCCACTCTTGTGGGGTTGTAAATTTGAGCCCCATGGTAGTCCTAGAGTTTATTTAAAAAAAAAAAATAGTTGAAGGAGGATACCTACCTTATGGAACAAAACTTATTGATCAAACTTCCCTACAACCTGGATGAAATCACTCACAGAACTATACTACCTTTAGTTACTCAGTCATCAAGCAAACTTTTTATTTCCAATTTTTTATTTTGAAAAAAAATCAAGCCTAAAGAAATGTTGAAAGAACAGTGCAATGAAACACTCTTGTTTTCATTGTCTCTCTCACACACATACATGTATAAACATACACACATATACTTTTAAAAAGCCATTTGGAAGTAAGTTGCAGACATGTATTTTCTAATAAGGACATTCTCTTATATAACTACAATACTGTTTTCACACCCAAAAAATTTAACATTGATACACGAATATTATCTACTGTATGGTTTACATTCAGATTTCCAAGTATTCTCAAAATATCCTTAATAGGTGTTAAAAAAGAAGCAACAGACCCCAAATGGAGTCATTTGTGCTAAGCTCCATGTCAGCAAACCAAAACTGAGTACCTAACCTAATTTCAATTTTAGCTTTTCTGGAATGTAGCCTTTAACTGGTCAATATGGAATTACCTAGTTAGCACTAGTGAAGTAATCCACCAGATCCCTTCCCTTCCCTTCAGAGGGGCAACCTTGCATGAAACAATGCATTCTTTACTAATAATTTCTTTCCCTGCTCCCTTTTGGCCTTTAAAAAACTTCCACTTTGTATAGCCCTTCAGAGTTCCTTTCTATTGCTAGATAGGATGCTGCCTGATTCATGAATTGTTGAATAAATTACTTGAAGTGTAAATATAAATTTTAGAGGTCAATTTTTGTTGTTTAATATGTTTTTTTTAAATTTATTTAAGTAATCTCTACACCCAATATGGGGCTCGAACTCATGACCTCAGGCTCAAGAGTCATCATAAGCTCCTCTGACGGAGCCAGCCAGGTGCCCCTGGATTGTGGGTTTATTTATTTATTTATATTTATTTTTTAATGTTTATTTTATTTTTGAGAGAGAGAGAGACAGAGTGCAAGTGGGAGAGGGGCAGAGAGAAAGGGAGACACAAAAATCTGAAGCAGGCTCCAAGTTCCAAGCTGTCAGGGCAGCACAGAGCCCGACCTGGGGCTCAGACTCACAAATCGTGAGATTGTGACCTGAGCTGAAGTCAGACTTTTAACCGACTGAGCCACCCAGGCGCCCCTTGTGATTTTTAATAAAGGATTCAATCAAGGGTCAAGCACTGCCTTTCAAAAGTATCTTTAGTCTCCTGTAATCTAGGAGAGATCCCCTTTTTGTTTTGATTTCATGACACTGACATTTTTGAAGATGCCAAGCCAGTTGCCTAGAAAATGTCCAGTAATCTGGATTTGGCTACTTACTTCCTCATGATTAGATTTAGGGTAAACATGTTTTAAAAATAAGAATATTACATAGGTTATATGTATCAAACAGTCCAATCTGCTTCTTAATAATTAAAATTTCCAAACACTGTATGTATTAAAAATATGTTATATGTTTACCATTTGTTGAGTACTTACTTTGTGCAGGGCTTTATATACATGAACTCATTTAATACTAATATTGTGAGAAAGAGCCTGGAGCCTGCTTCAGTTTCTGTATCTCCCTCTCTCTGTCTCTCCCCCACTCATGCTTGCACATGCTCTCTCTCTCTCTCTCTCTCTCTCTCTCAAAAATAAACAAACAAAAACTAATATGTGAGAAAATAGTACTATTATTTCACAAGTGAGGAAAATGAAAGTCAAACAGGTTAATTGCTGCAAGCAATCTCCACAGAGAAGATGCTAATCCAGGTTGTTTATAGCAGAAACTTGGGTCAGACTTAGCTGTACTGCTTCATATCAGTCTTAACTCAGAAAAGGCCTCCAAGGAAAGAAGGAAAGGGAGAGAGCCTGCTCTCTACCTTCATCAGGGCAGAGACATTGGAGAGGCAATGGAATCTAGGTTCTTTCAGAAGATAGTAAAAATTGTTGGGAGCTATCTGAACTCACCAGTTGAGTGAAAATTCCTGGTGAGGGTACAGCAAGTTTGCGTGGTCTCTTGCAACCAGGCAGCGACAAATATCTACCCTCTTGTAACTTTCATTTCTGCTTGGGCACCAAATCTTGGAGTGCTTTGCGATTAGTGTCAGGAGCAGCCTGTCCCCTGCCCTGTCCCTGAGACGTGATTGCACCTGGTCAGGGAAAAGATGAGTAAACTAGATACACCCTAATGCGACTAAGGCAAGCAACATATAATTTTCCTCCTAGCTGAGCAATTAACTGATAACTTACTACTTTCTAGGCCTGGGCGTAGTTGCAAAAGTCACTACTGCGATAAAATGTATCATCCGTCTTTGGGACTGTGACAGCAGGCATTATGTCTCCTGGGGATCCTGTTTTTTTGGAAACTTTCTGTTAGAGCTATAAACAGCCTAATACTCATAAAAAACTGACCTTTACTAAACAATGCTGTTTGTCTCATGGTTAAAGGTCGCTTCCTTAGGGCTATACCTTAAGTTTTGTATATCTTGGTCTTAAAAAATACCTGCCCTTCCCATATAATAGCATCAGTGCCTGTAGCTAAGTTTTTTATGACAATCATTACTACTAGAATTGTAACTTCTGCAGAATCCATGTTCTGGAAAATTGCAAAAATTATCTATGAGAAATCATTTACTAAACACACACTGCTCTTTTTGCTCCTTGTACCTTTCACTATAAATAAAGTTAGAGAATCAGACAGAGCAGAGATGCCTGCCTGGTGATCAGAAAGAAACTTGACGCTCTCTCACTCTCTTTCTCGTGCCGACACCATTCATCCTTCAGGGAACCCTGGACCTGCTGGAGCTGGACTCCAGCAGAAAATCTTCACCCCTATCTTAGCAAGAGCTAGTCTTGGACACACTCCCAAAACAATTTTTATCCAAATACAGGAGAAATTCAGAGGAATAGCTGAAAAACTTGGATTCAATAAACAAACCATATGAACCCGATAGCCTGGCACACAATCAGCTCAAACTACCTAGAAGCTGACCACTCTGGACATATTATTACCAGGCACACTGACCAACTGGACACTTCAATCATCCCAAACAATGAATGTCCCCAACTAACCATCTTGGATTAGAAGGATTTGCCCTACCTCCAGGGTGCTGGGAGATTTTTGGTCATTCTGCCCATTTGTGGAGTATAGGAATGGGAATGTTAGAACCTAAGCCCCTAGCAAGCAGTCTTCTATTTATATAAAATACTGATGACTTTCCTAGCTCCCACTGGTCATGGTGGCTGGCACCAGGTAGGTCCTGTGGCCGGGCACAGGTTCTGCCAGGGCTCCCTCCTGGAAGAACCAGGTGTGCCCTCCACATGCAAAATGACACCAGCCAGTTCGTGGACCTTTATGTGCTGCAGAAATGCTCAGCCAGCAATTGTGTCATCAGTGCAAAGGACCACGGGTCACTCCAGATGAATAAGGCTGAAGTTGACAAGGTAACAGTCAGGTTCAACAGCCAGTTTAAAACCTTCACTATCTACAGGCCCATTCACAAGAAGGTTGAGTCAGATGACTCCATTCTCTGACTGGCCAATGCCACATCTCAAAAAGAACTTTTTATTGGAGAGAATCACAGATGCAGAATATTTGTCATAAATAAACAGTGAAAACCCCAAAATACATAAAATATCAGTGAGTGTTTCCTTGGACATTCAGCTGTATCAGGTTATCTCATGATCACTCTACCAGCATCCTTGGGGGACTTGAAAACCACACTGGTTAATTATAAATACTGATATTGACAATTGACAAGTTCACAGTGACTGCTTCTGAGAATTTGTGCTTTAGAGTTTCCTTATTAAATCTGACATTATTTTTACAATTTCTACAAGTAATGTTTAAAATGACAGTGTTTTGGGGCACCTGGGTAGTTCAGTTGGTTAAGCATCGGACTTAAGCTCAGCTCAGGTTTGGTCTCAGGATCAGGAGTTCAAGCCCCATGTTGTGCTCTGTGCTGGGCCTGAAGCCTGTAAAGAAAAACTAAAATGACAGTCTTTTGAACTTAAAGTTGCATAAAAGTGTTTAGAGAACTGTATGTGCTTCTGAGTTTTACATTCCCACCAGCATTCACAAGGTTCTGAATTCTTCATATCTCCTCCAACACCTACTTACCATTTTATTCCTTTATTTATTTTGAGCAAGAGAGAGGGTGTATGCATGAGTACAAGCAGGGGAGGGGCAGAGAGAGAGGGAGAGAAAGAATCCTAAACAGGCTGTGTGCTGTCATTGCAGAGCCTGACCTGGGGCTCGATCTCACAAACCTGTGAGATCATGACCTGAGCTGAAATCAAGAGTTGGGACACTTATACCCACTGAGCCTGAGCCACCCAGGGGACCCTATTTATTTATTTTTTTTGAGTAATCTCTATAGTCAAACTCACAAACCTGAGATCAAGAATTGCATGTGCCACTGATTGAGACAGCCAGGGGCCCCTTATTTTCCATTTTATTAATTTTTATTAAAATTTTTTTTAAATCTTTTTTGAGGGGTGAGGGGCAGAGAGAGAGGGAGACACAGAACCTGAAGCAAGCTCCAAGCTCTGAGCTGTCAGCGTAGAGCTCACGAGCTGTGAGATCATGACCTGAGCCAAAGTCGGATGTTCAACAAGACTGAGCCACCCAGGAGCCTCCTGATTTTCCATTAAAAAAATTACCCATTCTAGGGGCACCTGGGTGGCTCAGTCGGTTAAGCATCTGACTTCGGCTCAGGTCATGATCTCACAGCTCGTGAGTTTGTGCCCCACTTTGGGCTCTGCTGTCAGCATGGAGCCTGGAGCCTGCTTCGGATTCTGTGTCTCCCTCTCTCTTTGTCCCTCCCCCGCTCGTGCTCTGTCTCTGTCTGTCTCTCTCTCTCTCAAAAATAAACATTTAAAAAAGTTTTTTTTTTAATAAAAGAAATCATCTGATTGCTTGATGTTAGCTTTGTTTTTTTTAATGTTTATTTTTGTGAGAAAGAGAGAGAGAGGGAGAGAGAGAAAGTGCAAGAGGCAGAGAGAGGGGGACAAAGGATCCAAAGTGGGCTCTGTGCTGACATCAGAGAGCCTGATGCGGGGCTCAAAGCTGTGAACCGTGAGGTCATGACCTGAGCTGAAGTTGGACGCTTAACCCACTGAACCACCCGGATGCCCCAAATCTGACAATCATTTTTAAGTGTACAGTTCAATATTGTCAAGTACATCCACTGTTGTGCACACAATCCCTAGAACTTTTTCATCATCTTGCAAGAGGGAAATTCTATACCTATTAAACAACTCCTCTTTTCCACAGCACCTCCCCCCCCCCATTGAATTTGACTACTGTAAGTATCTCATGTAAGTAGAATCATAGATTATTCACCTTTTTTTTTTTTAATGTTTATTTGAGAGAGAGAAAGTAAGGGATGGGTAGAGAAAGAAAATCCCAAGCAGGCTTCATGCTATCAGCTCAGAGCTGGTCATGGGGCTCAAACTCATGAACTGTGAGACCATGACCTGAGCTGAAATCAAGAGTCTGACGCTTAACCAACTAAGTCACCCAGGTCCTTTTTAGTGACTGGCTTATTTCCCTTTGCATAATGTCCTCAAAGTTCCTCTACATTATAGCATGTCAGAATTTCTCTCCTCCTTAGGCTGAATATTTTTCATTGTATATATATATGCCATATTTTGTTTATCCATTTATCTGTTGGTAGAGACTGGGATTGCTTGCACCTTTTGGTTATTATGAATAATGCTATGAACATGGGTATACAAGTATCTGCTTTCACTTCTTTCAGGTATTATACCCAGAAGTGAAATTGCTAGGCCATATATTAATTCTATTTTTAATTTTCTGAGGAACTACCATGCTGTTTTCCATAGCAGTTGTACCATTTTACTTGCCCACCAATAGTACACAAGGGTTCCAATTTCCCTGCATCCTTGTCAACACCTGTAATCTTTTTGGTTACATTCATTGTAGTGGGTGCAATTGGTAGCTCATTTTGGTTTTCATTTATATCTCCCTAATACAAATGATGAGCATCTTTTCACATGCTTGTTGGCCATTTGTATATGTCTCTGGAGAAGGGTCTATTTAAGCCCTTCACCTATTTTTTTTTTTTTTAAGATTCCATTTTAGGGATGCCTGGGTGGCTCAGTCAGCTAAGCGTCTAACTTCGGCTCAGGTCATGATCTCACGGTTTTGTGGGTTCGAGCCCCGCGTCAGGCTGTGCGGACAGCTAGCTCAGAGCCTGGAGCCTGTCTTTGGATTCTGTGTCTCCCTCTCTCTCTGACCCTCCCCTGCTCACGCAGTCTCCCTCTGTCTCTCAAAAATTAAAAAACTTAAGAAAAAATTAAAAAAAAAATCCCATTTTAAGTAATCTCTACACCCAGTGTAGGGCTTGAACTCACAACCTCAAGATCAAGAGTTGCACGCTCCAGGGCTTCTGGGTGGCTCAGTTGGTAAAGAATCCGACTCTTGATTTTGGCTCAGGTCACAATCCTGTGGTTTCATGAGTTCAGGCCCCTCATTGGGCTCTGTGCTAACAGTGCGGAGCCTGCTTGGGATTCCTTCTCTTTCTCTCTCTCTACCCCTCCCCTGCTTATGCTGTCTCTTTCTCAAAATAAACCAACAAAATAAAAAAAAAAAAGTTGCACGCTCCACTGATTGAGCCAGCCAGGCACACCTCCTTTGCTCATTTTTTAATTGAGTGGTCTGTTTTGTTATTGTTGTTGGAGTTTTTTGTGTATTCTGGATATCAAACCCTTGTCAGATACATGATTTACAAATATTTTCTCCCATTTTATACATTATACATTGCTTTTGCACTCTGTTGGTTTCCTATTTTTTTAAAGTTTACTTTGAGAGAGAGAGAGAGAGAGAGAGAGAGAGAGAGAGAGAGAGAGAGAGAATGTAGGCGTCTGACAGTGCAGACAGTGCTGGACACTTGACTGAGTCAATCAAGTGCCCCGGTTATGTCCTATTTTGATGCACAAATTTTGTTGCCTGTACTTTTGGCATCATATCCAAAAATTTATCACCAAATCCGATATTGCAAAGCTTTTCCTCTATGTTTTTTCCTAAGAGCTTTATAGTTTTAGCTCTTACATTTAGTTCTTTGCTCCATTTTGAGTTAATTTTTGCATATGATGTAAGATAAGAGTCCAGGGGTGCCTGGGTGGCTCAGTCAGTTGAGCGTCTGACATTTGATCTCGACTCAGGTCATGATCTTGCAGTTTGTGGGACTCAGCCCCATGCTGGACTCTGCACTGACAAATCAGACGCTGGTTGGGATTCTCTCTCTGTTCCTCCCTTGCTCATTATGTGTGCACTCTCTCAAAATAAATAAGTATTAAAAAAATAAAAGGTGAACTGTATGATGTCAATTACATTTTAGTAAAGTTATTTAAAAAAAAAAAAGTTCAGGGGCGCCTGGGTGGCTGAGTGGATTAAACATCTGGCTCTTGATTCTGGCACAGGTCATGATCTAATGATTTTGGTTTTGTGAGTTTAAGCCCCGCATTGGGCCATGTTAACGTTGCAGAGCCTGGCTTGGAATTCTCTCTCTTGTCTCCCTTCTGCCCCTCTCTTGCTCGCAGTCTCTATCTCAAAAGAAATAATGAACAAAAAAGAAAAAAAGAAAGTTAAAAAAATAAACACAACATAGAATACTCATCCCCACCCCTAGCATTTCTGATTCAGCAGGTTTGGGGTGAAGTTGACACTACTAGTCTGGGGAATTTACTTGGAGAACCACTCCGTTAGCTCTTAGAAATGATAATTTCCTAAGGAACTTCAAGTAGTTTTCTTTTATCGTCTTTGAGAGACACAGGGATAACTATAGTTTGTATCTTGTTCTTACACTCAGGTCCTGACATATTTTAATCTTATCTGAGTTTTCAAGGGAGTGTGTGTTTCTAGAGGGAGCTTCCTTTTTCTATCTTCACAGGTCTACTGAATACATGGTAACAACAACAACAACAAATCTCTTCATTTTATAAACAGACGCAGCTTAAAAAGATTTCATATAATAAGGGCGCTTGGGGGCTCAGTCGGCTAGGCGTCCAACTTTGGCTAGGATCATGATCTCGTGGTTTTGAGTTCGAGCCCCACGTTGGGCTCTGTACTAACAGCTCAGAACCTGCTTCTGATTCTGTGTCTCCTGTCTTTCTGCCTTTCCCCCGCTCATGCTATGTCTCTCTCAAAAATACGTAAACATAAAAAAAATATTTTGTATAATAAGCTTATTTTAATAGTGCAAAAACCAATGCTTCTAATCAGTGAACAACTTCCAAAAAATTTTATAAAAATAGCCTGTCCTTTGAACAAGTACAAATGCAAATAACTAGGTAAATATTACAGTTACGTATCTAAACCCAAGAAAGCAGAGACCATAATTACAAGTCAAATCATTCTTAAAGCCGGTCATTCCAGTTTACCAAAATGCGTAAAACAAAATTTCCACTTTTAGGTTTACAGAAAATAAATAAAACAATTCTAGTAAGAAAACTAATTTAAGTTTCACGGGAAGCAGCCCACATTGGTGACTTTAAAACTTTTTCAAGAATATCTACATCTTGATTTTTATGGAAAATACATTTTATGTTGAATTTGAGGCTTAAAAGACCATGTGATCTTTCTGACCAATAGCTCAGAAATAAAAGCCAATTTAAGAGTGAAGATAACATTCATGGGACCCAGAGGATTTTAACTTGATCATTAAGTATAAGCAAAATTTTAATATGAATTAGTTTGAGTGCAAATATACGTAGTTTAGAATTAAATATAAAAGAAACAAAAAAATTATCATGATTAGGATTCAACTAAAGGTTGGGTAAAAATTTTTTCATATTTATTTATCTCACAGATAATACTGATCATTCAATATCAATGGATATGGCTTATTTTTGTGTATGAGAAAGGTATGGCTTCGGAAACCAATACTCACATTAAATTCATTACTACTGCCAGAACTTGACAGAATTGGTGGTTTTGAATGTGATATTGTTTGAAGTACAATCATTTGATAGAAAGAGACTGAGAATCTTGCTGTAAAGTAAAGCATCCTTCAGATGGATGGAAACTGCCTAGGCAGACGAGTATCTCTCTATACATCTGTATGTATTTCCTTATATATATCCCCTTACTACATCACAAATGCAAAAAATATTAATATATTTACATACATGTACTGGGTCAAAATGAATTAGCTTTCTCTATAAAATTATACTTACTGAGAAAATATTAATACACATTATACAACAAAAGACAATGGCCTCAAGAAAAGATGGTAACCATTTGAATAGCTGAGTGCTATTGCTTTTTCTTAATAAGATTTTTGGAGAAAATGGAGAATGAGTAGTTTGTAGACAGATAAATCTCTATCCCAGAAATACCTACCAGAGAAGCCCAGCAACCAAAAAATCAGACCTGTACATATGAGGAAATGGCTAATGTTTTTGTCAGTGGTGACAGCTCCTCTTATACTTTAAAGTTACTCCATAGGGCTTGTACTAAAGCAGAGAGTACAACTTTAATTAGAAGAAATTTTCCCTCAGTGTTCTACTATTTAAACCTTTTATAAAAAGATGAGCAAGTTGATAAAAGGCTATTTGAGGCCTTTCATCATTCCTGACTATAGAGATTTAAAAACTAACCATACAAATTAACTGTAACATCATCAGAAGGAATTTTACGAGGCTTCTTTCTATGACCTAAAGACAAAAATTAAACAGCAATGGATACTCTGACGTAATATCATTATGATGTGTACTATGCTTGGTTACTACAGCTGTAGTCCAGAGGTCTAGTGGTAGAAATGCAGTCCTGAAGCAGATCTTGGTAAATTTGCTTGACTATATTCTTTAGGTAGTTGTCCTCCAGTGGCACTTTAGATAGAATTGCAGTGATTTCATCTTGGCTAGAAAGAACAAAAGGTTCATTAATTTTTCTGGAAACTTACTTATCTCTATTTCAGTGGAATTCAGGTTTTGGGGTATGGTCTCTGAGTCTTTTAGGAAGCACAAATACGCATTTCTAGAAATGACTCTCCAGTTTGAACTGAGATTCCAAAAACAAAGCCTAAGAGCAATTCTGTATGTACTGGGAGGTATCTTGACTTAGCTAAAAATCTAAACTGCTGGTGTCTGCTGATGGATTTGAGGTGGGTGCATTCTAAACTCTGCCATCTTACAAATTGTCAACAGTATGTCTAAAAAGTCACAAATAGGAATGAAAGGCTACAAAGACTAATTGAGAAAAGCATTATGACTGCACAGCTTTTAAGTTTTATTAAGTGATTATTCTGTTTTTAAGACCATAAAAGTTGTTTATATATGATCTGGGCTAAGCTTATACCAGTTTTTTTCCTTCTTGGGCTCTTGTTTTAGGTAAGATTATTCATAAAGTGGAACAAGTATAAAAGAATATACCAATGGTCACCAGTATCCACTGGAGCTAGCAGTGAAGGTCAGTCACTGATTTATAAGAACAGATTCTTCAAAATGAAGTCAAAAGTGACATCTGGCACTCAGTATGGATTATCCATTATTGGCATATCCAATTATGGTATATATCAATTATTTTTGACCACTTTGAGAGATTTTTCAAATTATAGAGCAGAGGTAAAAAAGTCGTTAGGTGCCCTATCCTGCTGGCCCTTTACTTACCCAATGTTTCCAAGGTGATTTTGAATGGAAAAAGGTAATGAGACGGTTGGAAAATGAACTGAGAGAGGCAAAGTTATCTCAAACTTTGCAAATGCTGCAGAGCTGGAGAATAAAAGCCTCAATCTGTAAAAGACAAGATCCTCAATTAAAAATAAAAAACAAAACTAGAATGAAACAAATATATTTTCCTTTTACACTAGTTTGTGAAACTTAGGTGGTACATTATTTCTTGTCCTTATCAAATGGACAAAAGGTAAAATATCTGGAACAAAGTATTATTATGGTTGTCCATTTTCATTGTTAGTCATAAAACTCATTAAAATAAATCATTTTAATAAGTTTTTGATTACATACTTACTGTTACAAATTGAATTATGTCCTCACTGCCATTCATATGTTGAAGCCCTAGTCCCCAGTACCTCAGAATGTAAGATCATTGCAGATTTAATTAGTTAAGTTGAAGTCCTACTGGAGTGGGATGGTCTCCTATTCCAAAATGATTTGTGTCCTTATAAAAAGGGGACATTTGGACACTAACATGCATACAAGAAGATCTTGTGAAGAGAAAAGCAGATACTGGAGTTATATATTTATAAGCCAAGGTATGTCAATGACTGACTGCCAGCAAATCACTAGAAGTTAAGAGAGAGGCATGAAACAGATTCTTTTAGCCCCTCTGAAAGAACCAACCCTGCTAACATCTTGATGACTTCTAGCCTCTAGAACTGTGAAACAATAAATTGGTATTGTTTAAGCCACTGAGTTTGTAGTACTTTGTTAAGGCAGCCCTGGGGAAGTAATACACTTACTCAGTATTAGTCACATCTATGTTCATTAGGTTATAATTTGGTCCCCATCTCTTTAAAAACTCAATTTCCTCTCCAAGGAGTCTACAATGTCTCACTACAAGTGAGATTTCTTGAAGCATCTGGGAAAAATAGGGAAAAAAATTATGAAAACATTCCAGTTTTTAGTGGCTCTTTTATAAAGAAATCCCCGAAGTTAAATAAATTATTTACACTTTCATTAAAAAAATATTTTTTTAATGTTTATTTTTGAGAGAGACAGAGAAAAAGACAAAGTAAGAGCTAGGGAAGGGCAGAGAGAGAGGGAGACACAGAATCTGAAGCAGGCTCCAGGCTCTGAGCTGTCAGTGCGGAGCCTGACATGGGGCTTGAATCCACAAGCTGTGGGATCAGGACCTGAGCTGAAGTCAGATGCCCAATTAACTGAGCCACCCAGGCGCCCCTATACTTTCATTTTTTTCATGTTTATTTATTTTTGAGAGAGAGAGAGAGAGCGAGCACGAATGGGAGAGGGGCAGAGAGAGAGGGAGACAAAGAATCCAAAGCAGGCTCCAGGCTCCAGGCTCCAAGCTGTTAGCACAGAGCCCTATATGGGACTCGAACTCATGAACCGTGAGATTATGACCAGAGACAAAGTTGAATGCTTAACTGACCAACTGAGCCACCCAGGCACCCCAATATACTTATAATTTCAGGACCCACTATTACATATATTTCAGCTCTTTTATTTTAAATTTATTAAAAAATTTTTTTCAAGTTTGTTTATTTTTGAGAGATACAGAGACAGTATGAGTGGGATAGGGGCAGAGAGAGAGAGAGAATCCCAAGCAGGCTCCATGCCACCAGCAGAAACCGTGAGATCATGACCTAAACCGAAACCAAGAGTCAGATGCCTAACAGAATGCGCCACCCAGGTGCCCCTCAGCTCTTCTTTTTGTGACAGAAAACATAATTTTCCTTCAAAATACTTCAATCAGATTTACCTTGGGAACCTGATGCTGTGTTTTACATTTCTTCTTCCAGGATTCTTGTTCTTCAATGTACTGGAAAATAAGCTTATGAACTAAAAGGGAGGAAGGAGGAGCTTTATCCTCTGAGGATGGAAAAAAACAAAACAAAACAGGGTATTACTTACTTTCATTTATCTTCTATACATAAGTTAGAGATATTATATAAACTAGAAATACCTTCAAACTACTAGGTATCTAAGTATCCTCTCCATTTTATTTTCAAACATGTAAATCAACATATATACTGAACATAGACATTCTTATAAAAAGGCAAGTCTTTGGAAATGCAAACTGGTGCAGCCACTCTGGAAAACAGTATGGAGGTTCCTCAAAAAATTAAAAATATAACTACCCTACGACCTAGCAACTGCACTACTAGGTATTTATCCAAGGGATACAGGTGTGCTATTTCAAAGGGGCACATGCACCCCAATGTTTATAGCAGCACTATCAACAACAGTCAAAGTATGGAAAGAGCCCAAACGTCCATTGACTGATGAATGGATAAAGAAGATGTGGTATATAATATAAAAACAGGGAGGGGGACAAAACATAAGAGATTCTTAAATATGGAGAACAGAAGGTTGCTGGAGGGGCTGTGGGGGGGGGGTGGGCTTTTAAATGGGTAAGGGACTTAAGGAATCTACTCCTCAAATAATTGTTGCACTATATGCTAACTAATTTGGATGTAATTTAAAAAATAAATAAATGATTAAAAAAAAAAACCCTCAAGCCTTTATCATATACAGAATAGAAGTTGGTTAAAAACACGGGCTTAAAGGTAACAAACCCATGTTTAAATCCTACCTTTCCTTGGCACCTAAGCACAACACTTACTTCTTCTGAGCTGTAGTTTCCTAACGAGGAATAATCCTTACCCCAAAGTGATGTAAGTAACACTAAAATGCCTGATACAGAATAAGTACTCATAACAGTAATTTTTCAATTATGAAAAAGGCTATTATTGTCAGTCATTGTTTAAAATCTAGTAATAATTTAAAAAATTAAATCCTACCTAATATTTGGAACATTATCCAAGCAATTTTATGTCTAACGAACATTTCTAAGGACAAATTATTATTATTATCATTATTGTTTATATTTAACTTTGTATGTGAAAGAGCTCTCAAGGAGCAATTAACACTTGTAAATATTTAACAAGTTTTTAGTAGATAAATGTTTGGACTTACCATCTAACAGAGAGTGAAAATTCAGGTCAACAATCTTCCTATAAGCCTTGTCCAGGAAAGGGAGACCAGCTAGGAAGAACCAGAGTAAGAGTAGTATTTCTTTTTATTATCTGATTAAAAAAAATTTTTTTTAATGTTTATTTATTTTTGAGAGAGAGAGACACCCACAGCATGAGTGGGGGAGGAGCAGAGAGAGAAGGAGACACAGAATTGAAGCAGGCTTCAGGCTTCGAGCTGTCAACACAGAGCCCGACACGGGGCTCAAATCCATGAACCATGAGATCATGACCGGAGCTGAAGTTGGACACTAAACCGACTGAGCTACCCAGGCGCCCCATTTATTATCTGATTTTAAGCCACATACAACTCAGTACTTTATAAGCCTACTCTTTCTGGGTAGTAGGGTTTTTTGTTTTTGTTTTTTAAGCCACATACAACTCAGTACTTCACAAGCCTACTCTTTCTGGGTAGCAGGGTTTTTTGTTTTTGTTTTTTTGAGTTTTTTGAGAGAGAGAGAGAGAGAGCGAGAGAGCAAGAATATCTTAAGAAGGCTCCACACTCAGCACAGAGCCTGACATGGGACTCCATCCCACCACCCTGGGACCACAACCTAATCTGAAATCAAGGGTCGGACGCTCAACTGACTGAGCCACCCAGGTGCCCCAGCAGGTTTTTTTTTTTTTTTATATATAAGCAGTTAAAGGTATATCCTTGAATCATATTATTTTTTGTGAATGGTTAAAGGCTCCCCCTGAGACTGCTGAACTACACTTACAGGCTGGCCTTTAAAGGAAATTTAAGCTGTAGTACCTTTATTTTAAATTTATCAAGGCCTCCTCCTCCTTTAACTCCTAACTTTTGTGCAAAGATATTATTTTCAGGTACCGTATAAAAAAATGACTATGATCTCTTCACACCTACTATCTTTTTATAAATACAGTGAAAATGACTTATGCTCGTAGCTTTATAGTTATGAGTTTTAAGTAGCCAGGAGGGCTGCTTGCTCCTCCAATCTCTAGTTATCTCATGTCTCTCAAATTCATATTCTTTTCACTTTAATATTTTCTGTGTTAGGCACCGGGGATATAATAATGAGACAAAAAGATCAATTTATATTCTCAAAAAGCTTACAGCTCAGGGGGATACACAGATTTTTGCACAAAGAAACACACCAAGAACTACAATTGGTGATAGGTGCTATTAAGAAAAACTGCAGGAAGCAATGAAAAAATATATAATAGGAGGGTAAATAGGAGAGGGAGTGGGTAAAAGGCGAGTCAGAGAAAACTTGCCTGAGAAAGTCATAACTGAGCTGAGCTCTTAAGGATTATTAGCAGAAATTTATTTAGTGGAGAGGGAGTAGTATGGTCTGAATGTTTGTGTCCTCCCCTCAAATTTGTATGTTGAAATCCTAATGCTCAATGTGATGTATTAGGTGATAGACATTTGGGAGATATTTTGGACATGAGGGTAGACCCCTCATGAATGAGATTAATTAGGGTCTCAGAAGAGACACTAAAGAGCTAGCTTGGACTTTGCATGTAAGGATACATGAAAAGTATACAACCTAGAAGAGGGCTCTCACCTGACCATGCTGGCATCCTGGTCTTGGATTTCCAGCTTCCAGAAATGTAGAAAATAAGTTTCAGTTGTTCATAAGCTACCCAGTTTATGGCATTTTTGTTATAGTAGTCCAAATGGACAAAGACAAGGCAAAGGGCTTCCAGGCATAAAAAAGATCATTATGAAGGTCCTGGAGTAGGATGGAAAATGACTGACCATGAAAAGACCATGATCTTTTAAGGAAATGAAAGAGGGGTGCCTGGCTGGCTCAGTCGCAAGAGCACGAGACTCTTGATTTCAGGGTTGTGAGTTGAGGGCCCACATTGCATGTGGAGCCTACTAAAAAAAAAAAAAAGAAAGAAAGAAAGAAAGAAAGAAAGAAAGAAAGAAAGAAAGAAAGAAAGAAAGAAATACTTATGCCAAAGTGCAGAGAACAGTTTAAGATAAGGCAGGAAAAGAAGAAAAAATTCAATTCTTGCAGGATGTTAGAGTTCATAGTAAATATTTTGACCATTAGTCTAAGAGTATTCGGTGCATGATCAGATTTTCAACTATTCCCATAGCTGCAGGAAGATGAATTGGAGAGAAAAAGGAGAAGATCCAGAAAAGACACCTTGAATGTTACTGTAGTCTTTTGGTTAGAAATAACTATTGATAAGAAATGAAGAAAAGTGGATCAGTATTAAGAAACTAAACTCAATAAGTCTTATTGACAATTAGATATGCCTGGCAAGAGATAAAGAGGTATAGAGTGATTCCTAAATTTTAATTTTGGACCTGGACTGGGGCGCATGGGTGGCTCAGTCGGTTAAATGACAGACTCTTGATTTAGGTTCAGGTCATGATCTCACAAGATCGAGCCCTGTGTCTGGCTCTGCGCTGACAGCACAGAGTCAGCTTAGGATTCTTTCTCTTCCTCTCTCTCTGTGCCCCCCACCCCTCCTCTCTCTCTCTCAAAATAAATAAATAAACATTTAATTTTGGACCCGGACTGAAGTTGATAATATTCTTTGAGAAAAGGAACTTTTAAGGAGAATCAGGTGTGGAGGCTGGAAAACTCTAAAGTTTGGTTTGCTATGCTGAAATTGTTTCAGAAAAAAGACCTAAAGACGCTGACAGGAGACTCTTAACAAAATAGCTAGGACTCTGTCCAGTTACCACATAGTGATTCTACCTACTTTGTTAAGCCTACCAATATACACAGAACTTCCAATTAACTTTTTAGGTTAATTTAAGTACAAAAAAATAATCAAGGGGAGCCTGGGTGGCTCAGTTGGCTGAACATCCAACTTCAGCTCAGGTCATGACCTCGAGGTTCAGTTCTTGAGTTCAAGCCCTACAGCGGACTAACTACTGTCAACGCAGAGCCCACTCTGGACCCTCTGTCCTCCTCTCTCTCTCTGCCCCTCCCCTGCTCATGCTATCTCTCAAAACAAAACAAAACAAAACAAAGTCAAAAGTCACAAAAGACAGATGGAAAAAAGGAAGTCAGAATAAATAGATGTAAATAGCATGTTGATCCATTATTTGGATATGTAAAATTTCTATCACCTAATGTAATTCAACAAAAGTCAACTTTCATTAGTGGAGTATTTTATTCTCTAATAAAATAAAATCCTATTATCACAAATTAAAATGATCACCTCATCTAAGATTTTCAGCAGTGCTTTCATTTCATTATGTTAATAGTTATTATTGTATTAGAATAAAGATTGGACCCTTTAGTGAGTTTATCCATACAGTCTTCTGTAGAGGAATTACTTTTGCTACTCACCTGCTGGCTCTCCAAAGGTGATGGTAAGTTCTATTGTGTCATAAAGAAAGGTGAACACAGCTTGATCATCACTCCATTCAGTGACTTCCCACTCAGACAAGCTGGAGAGAAATAAACAAGACAGTTTTTTTTTTTCTGAAGTAAAAGAAGAGAGTTAACTTTTGATTCCACACAGAGTACCAGCAATAGTTGCTTAAGTTTTTTTCTGGCTTGAGAGACAATAAAATATTTTGATTCAAATACTGTGAATGTACAAATATGCTTTTGAAAGGATTCGCTCAATTTTGAGTTCTGTATCAGAGAAAACCCAAGTTTAGGCAATATAAAGTGTTAAATATTTTAAAATAATTTCATAGTTTTCCCACCTTGTACACTTTCAGCTTGGTGTTGAGTACACTGACTCATTTTGAGGTTGTATTATATTACAGGCTAAAGATAGTGATACACAGGGGCACCTGGGTGGCTCAGTCAGTTAAGCGTCTGACTCTTGATTTTGGCTTGGATCATGATTTCGGCTTGGATCATGATTTCATGGTTCAAGGGTTTAAGCTCTGGGTTCAAGCCCTGGTTTGTGGCTTTATGCCTCATGTCAGGCTCCGTGCTGGCAGTGCGAAACCTGTTTGGGATTCTCTCTCTCTCTCTCCCTCTCTCTCTGCCCCTCTCCCATTATGTGCAGGCTCTCTCAAAATCAATAAATAAACTTAAAAACAACAACAACAACAACAACAGTGATACACGTTACAAACACACGTCAACTGCTGTAATAGTTATACAACTAGAAAGGCACAGGGTAAAACACAGTAATGACACCTGCTTTTCCTTACCTCAGCTGATCCAGTAGCTCTTCAGTTCTATTTGTTTGTTTTTGCACAAAGTCTATTTGAGCAAGGGTCTGCTCTTTCTGTACTTCCAGTTCTAAGAGATTTCTGCAAATCACAGCAGGTTATCATAGATAAGACTGTTGTCAGAGAATTTGAACTCCATAAAAAATAAAAGGGTTATAGAAGTCGCATGCTAGATGGGTCTCCAGTGAAGTGAATGGCATCCATTTATTTTCTTAGTGTTTTTTTTTTTTTAAATAAGCATTTATGTAGAAGTGTGGGTCTAATTAGGGAAGGTTTAAATCAACGGTTCTCAAAATTAGGAGCCATGAAGGTATCTTTTGACAGTTTGCATATTCTTTAAGATTATTATTAATATTTACTTTTCATTTTGGGGCGCCTGGGTGGCTCAGTCAGTTAAGGATCTGACTCTTGATTTCCACTCAGGTCATGATCTCCTGGTTTGTGGGATTGAACCCTGTGCTGGGCTCTGAAGTGACAACGCAGAGCCTACTTGGGATTCTTTCTCTCCTTTCTCTCAAAGTAAGTAAATAAACTTTATAAACTTTAAAAAAAAAGTATAACATAAAAACAGTTTAATGCTAGGTTTATTTTCTTTAAAAATATCCTGATATGGGGGTGGGGGAGAGGGGAAAAGGGGTAATGGGCCTGAAGGAGGGCACTTGTTGGGATGAGCACTGGGTGTTATATGGAAACCAAGTTGACAATAAACTATAAAAGAAAAATAAAATAAAAGGATCCTGATATTATTCAAGCGTGTGAAATACTACCTTGGATTAATGCCTTGTAAACAACAAGTGCTTAGAAAACATTGTCAGCTAAGATGAGTCAAGTTCAAGGTGGAACAGAAGCCCTGAGTCAGTCTTAATTCAATATTCATGTGCATAATTTTGTCAGTTTTTAGAGGTAGGAAGCCATTTAGCCTTGTGAAATTTAGCCTATTTTCTAATACTCCAGGTGAAGCTGACCTTTGGAGCTCTTCTTCTTCAGTTCTCAACTGTTCCAGTTCTTTAGGAAAAAACAAAAAACAAAAAACAAATCTGTCAGAATGGACACATTAAAATGTTGCTACAAAAAATCCTCTGTTCTACTAAAAATTCTGTATCACTTTATCTCACCTAAATAGAGAATAGCTTGTTGTTTTTTTACCCCATTTATCTCCCTAATTAATTCAGTTACCTTTCTCTGCAGCTCTCATTTCAGAATTCCATTCGTGCATAGGATTGACGTTCTCTTCATCCTCCAAATTCTTAGTTTCTAAGTGGGCAATGTGCATTAGAATAACTCAGTCAAAAATAACCAGAGATGAGAAAAAAAGATGGTCCCAAAATGAACTGTTAACAGTATTTCACAAATACTCATCATTCCCCACCTTTCCTTGCCAACAAACCACTGAGCTATACTTATAATTTCATACAAAGACTTGCTTCTAGTGGCAGACAAGTAATCTTTGAGCCATATGCAATGGTCTCCAACAGCAGCTTCTCACAGGCCACTCTGAGGCAGAAATTGTTTATATATAATTGCATACATTGAAGTTATTTTTAGGCAACCCCATGGACAAACAGGAACAGATACACACATACAAAAGCATGCATGCACATTTAAAAATTTTGCTTCTGAAATCTTGGAGTCATCCTTAAAACCTCCTTCCCTTCCCACATCCAAACCAAGTTTAGATTTTTACCTCAAAAATATATTTTGAATATACTTTTTTCTTCACCAATACCAACCTCCCTTAATATGAGCTACTGTCCTTTGTTAACCATACCAATCCAGTAAGTACTTAACTTCTTACATTTACTCTTGATCTATTCAAATTCAATCTCTACATTGCAGCCAATGCTTAATACTCTTCAATATTGCTCACTGCTCTCAGAAAAAGTCAAACCTCCTTAAGGGGTCCTCCTTGGTCAGGTCTGCAAAGCTGACATCTCCAGCTTTATCTGAATCATGTTCTCTTTGTGCTCTCTCTATTCTAGCCAACATTGGCCTTATTTCAGACCCTTGTACTTATTATATTCTTTCCCATAGAAGAGCTTCTGCATATGTTATTCATATTAAATAGTCTGCCCTCCCCTCCTCGCTTTAACTCCTCCTCATTCTTCAGATCTTAGCTTAAATGCCACTTCCTCAGAGAGAAGCCCCTCCTGACCTGACTAGGTTAGACTTCTTTTTCAGGACCTTACAGCACCATCAACCTCTCTCACAGCACTTACCATAAAATTATTTTTAAGTTTATTTATTTATTTTGAGAGAGACAGAGCAAGCTGGGGAGAGGCAGAGAGAGAGGGAGAGAGGAAGAGAGAGAGAATCCCAAGCAGGCTCCATGCTCACAGTGCAGAGCCCAAATGGGGTTCCAATCCATGAAGCTGTGAGATTATTACCTGAGCTGAAACCAAGAGTCAGATGCTTAACTGACTGAGCCACCCAGGTGTCGCAAATTATGTGTTTAATTCTTATATTCTTTTCTAGATGAGAAGCTCCACAGGGCCATAAGGTTTTTGTGTTTAATCACCACAGTATTCTAAGCACTGAACACTGTACATGGCGCAATGTAGATACTCAGTGTATTTGCTCAAGCAATAATGAAGGAATGAGAAAGAAATAGCTATATGTCAGTAGTATCTAGAGAAAGAAGTATGGTTTTTGGTATTTTAAAAATAAGAGAGAGGTGAATATATCCTTCAGAGAGAAGGCAGAAAGGTTGAATATATAAGAGATAAGGGAAAATCAGTGATACAAAATTCCTGAGAAGACAAGAGGGGATGGAACTAAAGTTTAGGTGGAAAGATTGGCCTTAGGGAAAAGAAAGGAATGATGGGAGAATGGATATAGATATATAAAAGTTTGATTTGTTTGGTAGTAGGAAGTTCAAAAGTTCTAGGCTAATAGCTTTGTTTTTTATATGTGAAATAGAAAGAAAGGTAATGAAAAAAGGTATAGGGGTAGTCTAAGATTATGGAATTCGTACACTCATTATCAATGCAATGTAGAAAACATGTCCTAGGTACCTGCTCAGTGCAAAGCACAGTGCTAAGAACTCTGAGGGATATGGAGAAATATAAAAGCTAATTTTGCTTCCATGGAGCTTACAATTGAGTTAGGAGGATTAAATATACAAAAATATCTATAATTACAAGTAGATGTGTATCTACTATAAGAAGGACTAATAAAATAGCTACAGGAGCTCAAGGGAGATAAGGACTACTTCCTTTGGTAGAAAAGAGAAGGAGAATGCATTAGCAAAGACAAAACGGCAGGACTGCATAGAGATGATAAGAGTTGGTTGGAATTTGGGATGCATAATAGACTAATAGTAAATCATGTCAGAAAGGAAGACCTAAAAATGATTGTAGAGAATGTAAATGTCAAGCTCAGGTGTTAGGACTTTATTGTTATAAATGGAAAGAGAAGTCTGGATGGGAGTAACATAATGAAAACTGTTCATAATTATTTACTCTGGCAGCAATGTACAGGTTGGACTGGAAGGAGATAGAATGAAATTAAGAGTGTAGAAAGACTGCAGGGTGCCTGAGTGGCTCGGTCAGGTAAGCGTCTGACTCTTGGCTTCATCTTGGGTCATGATCTCTCGGTTTGGGAGCTGGAGCCCTGTGAGGGGCTCTATGTTGACAGTGTGGAGCCTGCTTAGGATTCTCTGTCTCCCTCTCTCTCTCTCTCTCTCTCTCTGCCCCTCCCCTGCTCACTCTCTCTCTCTCTCTCTCAAAAAAAAAAAAAAAAAAAAAAAAAACTTAAAAAAAAAAAAAAAGAGTGTAGAAAGACTAGTTAGAAGACTTGGATAACATGTCAGAATTAATGATAGCCTTAATGGGAATGGGAAAGAATATAAGAGATGCTGAAGAAGCAGATATGACAAGACTTGATAAAAAGAGACTCCAAGACAATGAAACTTTTTAGCTGTTTACAGTATGTAACAATAGTGATGCCATTAGCAGAGATGAGAAACATCATAGGGAGAACAAATTTTCAGATTTTATTTTGGAAATAAAAATGTCCTTAAAGTGCTTAAAGACATATTTGCATAGCGGTTCAGGAAGACGCTAGAAATGCTAAGTTTGGAACTCAAGAGAGAGGCTAAAGATGCCCTCACTCAGAATAATTATAAGCTACTTAAGGGCAAAAATCTGTGTTTATAATATATATAATTTTTTTCTCATGCTAAGCACAGTATCGGGCATGCAGCAGGTGTTCAACAAATGATAAATTTAACTGAATTTGTAAATCATTCATACAAACACAAATGTTAAGGCAGATGAAAGCATGAGGGAGAGAATATAGAAATGAGTATATGATAAAATCTAAAGGCCTACACAAGAAGTTAGAGAGGACCAAAAGAGAAGCTAAAAGGAATAGTCAGAAAAAAAGAATAGGGTCAGGGTAGTATAGTATTACAGAAGTTTAGAGAGATGAAAGGTTCAGAAGGAAGAGAATAATCATCAGTGTCAAATCCTGAAAGAGGTCAAGATAGCTAAGGACTAAAAGCTTCCAAATTTGATGATTATGTCGAATTTTGTGAATTCTGAGTTAGCAGTTTCAGGACAACAATACTAACAATTTGGGATTATGAGAGGTCAAACTGAAAGGATAGATACTTTTCAAATGGAGAAAATAAGTTCATCTATTAAAAAATGAGATTACAGTCTAGGTTATGAAGAGCTTTCTAAAGAGGTTTATTATCTTGGGCATCTCTTGTTGATTGTGTTATGGGTGACCACAGGAAAAGAGCTTTAATTTGCTATAATGTCTCAAATTGCTAATACAAGTCTTCAGCATAGTGATACCAGCAATCTGTACTGTAGGGAAGCATTTAGATAATAAATTACCTTTTGGGACTGGGTTCAAAATACTTTACCTATTTCCACCTCAGTGAGACAGTTCTCAATCTTCTTAAGTATGTTGTCCATTTCATCTATCCTTGTGTGAAGTTTCTCCCTCTCATTCTAAACATACAATATCATATTGTTAAATTAAACCTCTCAACAAAACACTTTAACATTACAAATGGTTAAACTTACAGACATACTGCTTTGTCTATACCATGAACAGACAAATCTTGAAATGAAGGTCAAAACTTCAAGTCTGGACTGAAGATGTTTTTACAAAGCATACATAACAGGGGTGTCAAGGTGGCTGGGTCAGTTAAGTGTTCAACTTTGGCTCAGGCAATGATCTGTTTGTGGGTTTGAGCCCCATATTGGGCTCTCTACTGTCAGCACAGAGCCCACTTTAGATCCTCTATCCCCCTCTCTCTGCCCCTCCCCTGCTCCCACACACACTCTCTTAAAAATAATACACATTTAAAAAAAGGCATATATAACAGGTTAATATAAACCTATTTTTTGTACTTTGCTTTATTCCAGCATTTCCAAGTTAATATGTATTACTTAAAAAAAAAAGAATTCTTAAAAAAATGTTCTATGGTCAAATAAGTATGGGAAACATTGAACAGATTGTACCATCATTTTGGGAAATGCTATTTTAAACATGCACACACAGGGGCACCTGGTTGGCTCAATCAGTAGAGCATGTGACTCTTGACCTCGGGGTCGTAAGTTCAAGCCCCACATTGGGCATAGAGCTTGCTTACTTACCTACATACATACATACCTAAAAATAAACATGCACATACATTCATAGCTGGGTATGGACTATGAGGAAGATAATACTACAGTATAGTCCTTAGCAATGAAAAGATCAGAATCCTATATTGTTTTATTTCAACATCTGAGACATAGGCCCATATTAGTAAATATATTCTAGAATTACTCAAGATGCCAGATCCTCCCCCCGCCCCCTTTTTTTCAGTAGGCTCCACATCTAACATGGAGATTGAGTTGCATGCTCATAGCTGACTGAGCCAGCCAGGTGCCCCTGGATTTCCCACTTTTGATAAATTGAACCCCACCTCTTATGAACCATTGTAAATTTATTACCAAGTTTCATTCACATGTCTCTCCTAAGGAACATTCTTCATATCTTCAAACCACTATAAAGTAACTTTAACAGATCTTTCTTTTCATGCTGTTAGCTGTGTCAAATTACCTGAGCTGACTGTACCAGCTTGCTATAGAGAGCCACTTTTCCTTGGTGAGTGAAGACTTTAGTCACCTTGGTAAAATGGGATTTTATTTTGTTCAGGTAAATTCCAAACGCCTTCAACTGCAAGAGAAAGTCAAAGGTTATAATGCACTAAAACAAGTGAGTTAGAAAAGGCAAATGGTCTGGAAAGGCTGGTTCAGCTGCTATGTGGTAAGCTTTGCCCATCCTATACTGATTCCTAAGGCAGGGCATTTCTCATTTGCAAATCTTTAAAAACAACAACAACAACAACAACAACTCATACATTCATTTAAATTAAGTAATCTCTGTGCCTAATGTGGGGCTCAAACTCCTGACCCCAAGATCAAGAGTCACATGCTCCAAGAGTCAAGAGCCAGTCAGGTGCCCCCTCATTTGCAAATTTAATCACATTTAATAGTTTAAGAACAGAACCAAAGATTTCAGTTTTAATTCCTGCTTAAAATTTTTTTTAATGTTTATGTAAATTTGAGAGAGAAAGAGATAGAGCATGAGTAGGAGAGGGGCAGAGAGATGGAGAGAGAATCTGAAGCAGGCTCCAGGCTCCGAGTTGCGAGCGGTCCGCACAGAGCCCAACAAGGGGCTTGAACTCATAAGCAGTTAGATCATGACCTGAGACGAAGTCGGATGCTCAACTGACTGAGCCACCCAGGAGCCCCTAATTTCTGCTTTTCATTCATTTATTCATATTACAAGTTAGAAAATGACAGGCTCTGAGTTAATTAAAAAAATTCTTTTTATATATTAGAGCACATATAAAATGTGTTGCTTACTATTTAACCAATTAAAGTAAATCTTTTCCTCATCTAAATCTAAGTGAAAGGAAAACAAGTAGGAGGAAATTCTAAATAAACTTCAAATATATTTCCTGTATTAAATTAGTCATTTCAGGTTTGAAAAGATTATATATTAACAATTACTCATGTATAATTAAATAAAAACCTTGGTAACATATTATACTTGAGAAGTTAAAGAACTCATCACTAATTACCAAGCAACAGTTACTTATTTCACAAAAAAACTGTGTTCAAAATGTCTATACTGATTCCCATTCAGAAAATGAGATAAGAATACCTCCTCATCAGAGCAGTGTCTCATTTTTTCCCACAGGTTCCTATTTACATCAGTCAACAGTTTATCCTGATTCAATGCAGACGGCTTTAATCTAAAATATAGAAAAGTTAATTAATTAGCTCAGGGTTCAGAAGTCAGCCTGACTGAACCAACACAGATTTACAGGCATAGTTATTTTAATTTTTCCTAGTTCTTTTCTACGTTAAAAAAAGGAGAATTTATTCAAGAACAGTGGCCAGCCTGATTATTTCAACACTTGGAGAACAGTTCAAGAATGGTATGAATCATAAAAACTTCCCTCACAAATAGAATTCTCAAGCAACTTGTTCCAATATGAAAACATGTTGCTTTTAAAGAATCTTTAAGGCCTATCAATGTGTAATTATTGTCAAGTTGCAGCTATTATTTTAAGTAAAAGTTCCCAATTCAGCTCAGTCTTATCGCACCTTTATATAATAGCATTTATTAAAGTAGCAATATTATGTATTAGTCTCTTGTTAGTAAGTAGAAGAATACATTTCTATCAGAGTTAGAAGATATTAAATACAGGAGTATAGGTGAAAAATCAGATAGTAGAGCACATCTACACATACTGTGCATTATATGCAAGATCTTATTTTATTCAAAATAAAACATTCTCAGACAAATCTTGAGGCACTCAGCTTTTTTAAACAACATGAAGATAAGAAACTTTTCTGTCTTGTTCAGTGATGAACCCGAGTACTTTTTCTTTTTTTTAATTTTAAGTAGGCTTCACACCTAGTGTGGAGCCCAACATGGGGCTTGAACTCACCACCCTGAGATCAAGACCTGAGCTGACACCAAGAGTCGGACACTAACTAACTGAGCTACACAGGTGCTCCAAACCCCAGTACTTAGTATAGTGCCTGGCACATAGTAGGTGTTCAATATATAGTTGAATGAAAAAACAGAATCAGGCAAATCTGTGATGTTATAATTTAACAGCATCTTAAGTTCAAGTTTTAAAACTATATAATTCTTTAAAACTTATTTTAAAAAAGTTTTTTAATGTTTATTTTTGAGAGAGACAGAGCATGAGTGGGGGAGGGGCAGAGAGAGAGGGAGACAGAATCTGAAGCAGCTCCGGGCTCCGAACTGTCAGCAGAGCCCGATGGCCCAATGTGGGGCTTGAACTCACAAAGTGCTAGATGACGACCTGAGCTGAAGTTGGACAAGCTGGGCGCTTAACCGACTGAGCCACCCAGGCACTCCTAAAAGTTATTTTCTTTTCTGCTTGTTAGATTGGTTCAACTTTAGTTTGGATAGTTCTAGATAAGACTGATATAAATATATTTTGGATTGTAAGTCCTAATTTACCTGAAGGAATCTAGATACACCTAATTTGTAAATTAGTGTGCCACATCTACATACACCAAAACACTGAGCAACAGTCTGAGTTCTTTCTTTCATTTGCATGTTCTTTCACACATGCAAATCAAGGGCAAATGCGATAAAATTATAAACCCAAAGGCAATCTTGATTTCAGGCACTACATATAAATCTCTAAAGGGTATTATCTACCTTCTCTTGAAGATCTTCTTTTGCAATCAATTTATGATATCATAATCTAATAATTATTATTTATTGAGGATGTACTTTTTGCTGAGAATAGCATGAAGACATTTTATATACACATTTCCTCTGCTCATTTCTGCATGCTGAGTAGGTATTGTTATCCCTAATTTATGGATGTGGAAATGATGGGTGAATGACTTACATAAAGTTACACAGCTAGTGCTATAGCCAGGATTGAGATTTAACCTATCTGACTACAAAGCTGACTGTTCCCTATAAACCATATCACACCGCGAATTAATTTCATGAACTTTTTCCTATGCCAGTGTTATTCTAATCAAAACTTTACCACACAGATTATTCACCCATCCAATGAAACACACACAAAAATGAAAACTTTCATACTCTTCAATCTTCTGGCGAAGAGCCTCACAATCTTCTCTATAAATCTGTATCTTGGGTCGGTAAACATATTGACTTAACATCAGGTCTTCTGGAGTAGGTGGTGTGTTTATAGTAAACTGGAAAAAAAATCAGTCCCTTAAAACTGGTAGTTTGAGGACAAAACCATGTTTAAAAACTGTTTCAAGTTTCAGAGTGCTTATTTTAAAAAGTCATAAAAGAAAATTTGATTACTCTATGAAATTCATATACCCAATATGCTCATAGTTGGAATTTGAATTCAAGTCTCTGACATCGAAGTCCATTTCCTACATTTGGTTTGAAAATGGTTATGTGTTGTTTTAAGAAAATCAACACCCAAAAATTCAAAATTATCAGGAACTCTTTCATTTAAAGAAAGAAAAAAGATGCCAGTTTCCCAGATTATTCTTTTCTACTCCCATTCTCTAGCTCTAATCCATACTTCTGTCCCAGTTTGGATTCAAATTTTTTTGGCATATGTAAAATAAGGTAGTAATGATTATTCTTAAAAACATTTTATAGCTCTAATCCAATGACTTTGTTTTTTTCTTTTTTAAGATTTTATTTTTGGGGCACCTGGGTGGCTCAGTCAGTTAAGCATCTGACTCTGGATTTCAGCTCAGGTCATGATCTTGCAGTTTGGGGGTTCAAGCCCTGTGTCAGACTTTGTACTAGCAGTATGGAGCCTCCTTGTAATTCTCTCTCCCTCTCTTTCTGCCCTTCCTGTTCTTTCTCTTTCTCTCTCTCAGAATAAATAAACTTAAAAAAATTGAAAAAAATATTTCATTTTTATTTAATTTTTTTGTGTGTGAGAGACAGAGTGTGAGTGGGGGCAGGGCAGAAAGAGAGGGAGACACAGAATCCAAATCAGGCTCCAGGCTCTAAGCTGTCAGCACAGAGCCTGATGTAGGGGTTGAACTCATGAACTTTGAGATCATGACCTGAGCTGAAGTTGGATGCTTAACTGACTGAGCTACCCAGGCATCTCTATCTTTATTTTTTAAATGTTTATTTATTTTTGAGAGAGAGAGAGCATGAGCGGGGGAGCAGAGAGAGAGGGGAACAGAGGAGCTGAACCAAACTCTGCACTGACAGCCATGAGCCTGATGTGGGGCTTGAACTCACAAACCATGAGTTCATCACCTGAGCTGAAGTCATACATTCACCTGACTGAGCCACCAGGTGCCCCAATTTCATTTTTAATCTCTACACCCAACATGGGGCTCAAACTCAGAACCCTGATACCAAGAGTCATTTGACCTTCCAACAGAGCCAGCCAGGCATCCCAAATCCAATGACTTTTTGTTGTCCTTGATGCAGTAATGGAAAAACCAAGTCAGCTCCTTACATCACATTACATACAAAAACCAAAGCAAATAAAATCCCACAACCACCCATTATTCATAGGTAGTATAGCACAGAACAAGTCATTTTACCACTCTAAGATTTGGTCTCCTCATCTATAAAATGAGCACAATATTGAGCAGCCTCTCAAGATTATAGTAAAAGGTTTTTCTTTATAGGTTACACAAGCCCGAAGCCTGAAGTAGCTTCTCACTTTCTACTTTATTTGACAAATTAAAAGGAAGTAACTGAAAGAGGTTTTAATCTCCCTTCTCTGTCCCTAACACATCTTCTAGCATATGTACTAAGAAAGTATAAAAAGTGCTAAGATCAATTATAACTGAAGTTGATTCTCTTTCTTAAAGATATACTTAGGGCTAGATTTATAAATAAAAATCAAAGCTCTATACACTGGCTCAAAAAGAAATGGCAACACTAGAACACAGATTATGCTTTTTTTTTTTTTTTTTTTTTTTTTTAATTTGGAAGAGAGAGAGAGGTAGCGGGAGGGGGGCAGAGGGAGAGAAAGAGAATCCTAAGCAGACTTCATGCTCAGCACAGAGCCTGACGACACAGGCCTTCACCTCACAGCCCCAGGATCACAACCTGAGGTGAAATCAAGAGTCAGATGCTCAACTGACTGAGTCACACAGGTGCCCCCCAGATTGTGCTTTTTTTTTTTTTAAATTTACTTTTCTATTTTGATAGAGACAGAGACAGCATGAGTAGGGGAGGGGCAGAAAGAGAGGAGAGAGAAAGAATCCCAAGCAGACTCTGAGCTGCCAGCGCAGAGTCCAATGAGGGGTTCCAACTCATGAAACTATGAGATTATGACCTGAACTGAAATCAAGAGTCGGATGCTTAAGGGACTGAGGCATACCCAGATTATGCTTTTTAAGCAAAGTTTTTTCACTCAAAGAAATCAGAACTCCTTGGGAAAATGGCTAAAGGCCCTCATATAGGAGTCAAATGCTTGGGTAAAGGAATATTTCTTTTTATAGAAGTATTTGGACAATAGTGAAAAATAAGTTATAGAATTAGTTTACGACTACTATTTTACAACTCCTAATGAATAACTAGATCTAGATAATGATCATTAATGGCTGCCTATTCATCATCATCACACATTATTTCCTTATGGAAGTAGGACGATAAAGTGAACTTGAAAAAAACCTCTGAATCTGATAAAGCTTCTGCCACTTTACAAAAAATACAAAGGATAGATACAAGTTTGGGTGTGCACAATTGGCTAAATCCATACTCTGGTAAACTATACAAAAAAAAACAAAACAAAAAAAAAAAACCCCAAAAAACAAACACCTGGTTTCTTCACTAAGAAGAAAAAAAAAAAAAGGAAACAGAGATGGAATGGGACCTTACAGTCTAGGAGATGACTAGAGATATCAACCAATTACAATATTTTGACCTCATTTGGGTCTCAATTTAGTAAACTGGAAAATAATGCTTAAGACAATGAAGAAAATATAAATACTGACTGAATAATCATTTTAAGGTATGACTATTATATTTGAACATGTTTTTAAAATAAGAGCCTTCATCATTTTAGGGATACATACTGAAAACCATATAAATTGATGGTGCCTGGGATTTGCTTCAAAATAACAGCAGGGAGGCAGGGAAATGTAGAGACAAATCAAGAGTTGATAAATTTTGAAGTTTGGTGATGTATACATGGGGAGTTCATTGAACTATTCTCTATTTTTGTTTATGTTTGACATTTTTATAATAATAAAAGTCTTTTTAAAAAAGAGTAGGTTTCCTCCTGAACCTTCATAACCACCAGTGAAACACAGGACCATGTTCCTAGAGATTCACCAGAAATGCAAGTGTCAATGGGTATCAGGCTTATGCACAGTGGGTACATATGGGCTCTAACTCTCCATTCTTGGATGCAATAGTTGGGCTAATTTGTTGCACCTTGAGCCTAGGACCATGTACACCACTACCCTCCTCCCCTGACTTACCTATTTTGATTAAGTACCCAGTTTATGCACAATCAGCTCTTGGCTATTTCAGGCCTGGCAGGGGTACCTGCAATAGTTCCTTGATCTCACTGAGGAGGGTGTAAATTATAGTACTTCTGCCTGAGGCATTCCGTGCACAAGCTGAGGGTCATGGGACACTATAATAGCACCTTTTGCTGGTGATGCCTGCTGAGCTCATGTAACTGCAAACACATATGGGTGCTGTACATGTGTCGATAAGGGGTAACACACACTTCCCCACTTGCCTCAAGAACACTCTCCTCAGGGGTCCCTGGCTGGCTTAGTTGGTAGATCATGTGACTTTAAAAAAAAAAAAAAGTAATCTCTGCACCCAATATTAGGCTTGAACTCATGACTCTGGGATCAAGAGTTGTATGCTCTACTGACTAAGCCAGCCATGTGACTGAGCATGTGATTCTTGATTGTGGGGTTGTGAGTTCAAGCCCCACATTGGGTGTAGAGCTTACTTTAAAAAAAAAGAAAAAGAAAAAAGAAAAGAAAAAGGAAGAAAAAAACACTCTCCCCAGTTCTACCCTAAAAGAGACTCTTAGTTATCCAAGTCCTGTATCAGATGCCCATAGCTATGAATATAAATTACCAATATGTGGCTGGAACCCACAAAGCCAAGAAATCATGACACAAGCCAAAACCAAGAGTCAGATGCTTATCAGACGGAGTCACCCAGGGGCTCCAGTAGCACAAAATATTTTAATTTTGGTGTTATATATACTTGATTTTTTTAAGTTTATTTATTTATTTTGGAGAGAGAGAGAGAATATACATGCAAGTGGAGGAGAGGCAAAGAAAGAGGGAGAGAGAGAATTCCAAACAGACTCCATGCTGTCAGTGCAGGGCTGGACATGGGACTCAATCTCAATTGTTCAAGTCATCAATTGTGAGATCATTACCTGAACTGAGATTAAGAGTCGGACACTTAACTGACTGAGCCACCCAGGCACCTCTTAGACTTGATTTTTGTGGATAGTGTGAAGTATGGGTCAAGCCTCATTTTTTCCTATGGATATCCAATTGATGCAACACCATTTATAGAAAAGACCACTATTCTGCAGTGGCATCTTTCTCATAAACCAAATGTTCACAGATGTGTAGGTTCATTCATCCTTCTATCCTTCCTTTCTTCTTCCTTCCCTCCTTTCCTCCATTATTTAAAACAAAAACTTTTTATTTATTTAAAAGTTTATTTATTTTGAGAGACAGAAAGCATGAGCAGGGGAGGGGCAGCAAGAGAGGAAGAGAGAGACTTGGCACCGCACTGTCAGCATAGAGCCCGATGAGGGGCTCGAACTCACGAACTGTGAGATCGTGACGTTAGCTGAAATCAAGAGTCAGACGCTCAACCGACTGAACCACCCAGGTGTCCCAACAAAACCTTTTTTAAAAGTAAGCTCTATGCCCAATGTGGGGCTTAAACTCACCACCCTAAGACCAAGAGTCATGTGCTCTACTGACTGAATTGGCCAGGTGCCCCTGTGTAGGTCCATTCTTTAAAAGCTAGATAGAACTCATCTGGTTCTAGTGACAATTTTAATGGTAAGTTATAAAATAAAATTTTCAATGATAATAAAAGTTTTCCAGGTCTTAGGTTAATATTGGTAGTTTATATTTGCTAAGAAAAATCATCTGGGGTGACTGGGTCACTCAGTTGGTTAAGCGTCTTGAATTCCTCTCTGATCTCACAGTTATCTATAAGTGTATTTCTCAATTTCCAAGAAGCTAAGAATGTTTTAGTCCTTTCATTAGTTCTAATTTTATTGGATTAAGAGCAGGTGATATTGTCCATAAAATCTCCATTTTTTTTTCAGTCTGTTAATATTTTCTTTGTGGCCAAGGGAATAACTAATTTTTATAAATGTTCAATAGACTTAAGAGAAAAAAATATTTCTATTAAAATTTTCTATTAATCTTTTAAATTGAGTTTGTTGACTATATAGTTCAAATATTGTATAAACTTACATAATTTTGATTTTGAAAAATGTTTATTAAAAATTTCTGCTATACTTGAGTTTTTGTAATAGTATGAAAAAGCATATGTTCAAGAAAAAGTATTAAAGATAAAATACATGGCAAGGAATAAGAAAAAATAAAATTTCACCTTATCAGAATCTATGATACTACAAAAAATCAATTTTTATGCTAAGCACAATATACCTGCTATAGAAAAACTTCCTGTAGGAAAATACACTTCCTTAGATTCTTTTTCTGTTTTTGTATAAACACATGTTTTGATGCAGTCTAATAAACAAGTACGATACATTTTAACTGAGATAACTATTTTGCCAAGAAATTGCACTTACTTTGGCTGGGAGATTGCTCTGTCGGGGTTTCTGTATTAAAATGTGGACCTGAAGAAGTATGAAGAACTCCTTTATTGTAATTTTCCCATCTTTGAGTTTCTGAGGAAAGAAAAAAAATTTGCACAACTACTCAAGTGAATTTGTTTTGACTATAACCACCTCACTTTGTTTCTAAAAATACAATATATTTGTGGAAATATCCAGGTATTTGTAAAGCTATATATGAAGAGATTTTATCTAATATTATTTCTTAATGTTATTCAGTAACAATAGAATTGAGAACAAATTGTTAAAAAAAAAAGGTCTTCTAATTGTGATTTCTACTCCATATGACTAATGAACATGCTGGGTCCTTAATAAAAAACACTTGTTTTCTGTATAGTTGAAATATTTCATGATTAAAAAAACATTTTTTTAAGTTTCTGTTTTTGATAGAGCGCGAGCCAGCGAGCAGGGGAGGGGCAGAGAAAGCAGGGAAGGGGCAGAGAGAGAGGGAGAGAGCTGATGAGCCTGGGGCTGGTTCTCATGAACTGTGAGATCATGACCTGAGAGGAAACCAAAGACTTGGACACTTAACAGATTGAGCCACCCAAGCGCCCCTAAAAAAATTTAAAAACAAAATGAGGAAAATAGTTGCATTAGAAACAGAAGTATTTTAACATACCTCCTTCAAGCTCTCTTCACAAATAGTGTCTCTGAGAAACTGTGATTCCATTTGACTACTGTGGTGTGCTAGAAGTAAAGCAAATTCAGATGAACATGTCAAAATTGAATCGTAAGCTTAATTTGAACCATCATTCAGGTTTATATGTGGTTTATGCTACTGAAGATATCCACTAGGATCTTTCGGGGAAGACAGTCATTTATAGTGCAAAGTATATTACAATTTTAAGGCCCCATTCAATGTTTCTCTACCAATTATGAGCTTCTTATAGTTTATAGTCTATCACTTCTCAATTTATTAAAATAACTAAGAATTAAAGAGACTAAATATCATTTTACTTATCAATTATGTATAGCTCCCAAAAAGCTTAAATTTCAAATGTCTCCTAAATTGAAATACATTTATTATTAGTCAAGTAAGCAGATGATTTCTATTATTTAGCCTTCATGAAGATCTTACTGCTGAAGTCCAGAGAAGTCCCATCAGCCTTGACTGAGTCCAGAGAACTGCTGCAACTAGATGGTGTTCTGCTTACGCTTTGTATTAATACACTGTTCGCATTTTTATCTCTATCCCCTTCAGCATGGTGATCAAAAATCTGAAATTATCAATTAAGGAACATCATCAATATGAAGTTATGACTTTGTATACTTATAAATAACTAAATGTTAAACACTAACAAATACTACTTCTTAATATAAAATTTATCTATAACTTATGTGAAATACCTTAGTAACGAATTAGGATAAGTAATAAGCAACTTATTAGGCCTTTAGAGTTCAAAGAAATTTTTATTTAAGAATATACAGAAATCATCTTGTGCATTATACTGCATAAGCAAATTGTTTCTCAGATCTGTCTAAGTTAAAGACAGCTCCTATGAGTTGACAAATGTTGACCTATCCAATTATTTAACTACTAGCCACCAGGGTCAGGGCTACCACACTGAAATAAACCAGCATAGAAAATTGGCTATACATAGTTGCTCTGGCTAGAGCACAAAGAAACTTATTTCCAGGCTTTAGTACTTCTTTTCCCAGGTGACCAACACTCCTGTGGCTGACGTCAAATAAGTGATGTGGTCTTGCTTTTACCATTTTAGCCATTTGACTTTGCAGCTTTATTATTTTTTTAATGTTTATTATTTTTGAGAGAGAAAGAGACAGAGACAGAGAGCAAGAGCAAGCAGAGGAGGGGCAGAGAGAGAGGGAGACACAGAATTGAAAGCAGGCTCCAGGCTCTGAGCTGTCAGCACAGAGCCTGACGCGGGGCTCGAACCCACAGACCACAAGATCATGACCTGAGCTGAAGTCGGCCGCCCAACCAACTGAGCCACCCAGGCACCCCTTGACTTTACAGCTTTAAATGACATTTTCACCTACTACTTACATAAGTTTTTGAGGACAACATGTTGTCTTCATGAGAACAGATTTTTTTTCTGTAAATTCCCATTGATGCCTTCCCAGCTCCTAAACAATACCCAGGACACAGCAGATACTCAACATCCACTGAACAAAATAATACTAATTTTTATAGAATGAGTTCAGTTTTAAATTTTCTATCACTGATACTACTTTCTCAAAGCTTCAGAGATGAACCATTTCCTCAGGACCTCATATTATAGTACTAAAATAATTTTCTAAGCTCACTCACATATTACTTAATAGAGTTTAAACTGTTTTCTATCAATCTCTGATCCTTTCTAATCTTTATTTCTCCACCCATACAACTCAGTTTGAGTGATAGGTTTTATTCTCTCCAAATTATCTAAATGAGTGTTCCCTCAACGTAAAACAACAACAACAACAACAAATCTATGACCTCTTTCATAAACTCAGAATCTCACTTACTTCACCTTGAGATACTGGGCTTGATCTAGGCATTCCCTCATTCACTAAAGAAATGGACTCTCTCTCAGCTTCCACATATCCTCATTAGCCAAGAAAATTCAAGCAAGCTTTTCTTTATGCAGTTTGCATAACAAAAAGTTTTTACCCTCTAGATATTTAGAACACTAAAGATCACTTTTCAAACCACATATACCTTGCCTAGAGATTCTCATATGCAAAACCACAACAACAAATTACACAATCTCAACATTAATTTTTATACTTCCCATTTCATTTTTTGTGATGATTTGTCACTTCAAATTGTTTTTGTTAGTCAAATACTATCTTAACATTCCACATATGATTATTTCTCCAGCCATATAATTGGAAATAACCAATTCCTGTTCATCAATTCCTGCCCTAAAATTAAAATTCAAGGGCCGCCTGTGTGGCTTAGTCAGTTACTGACTCATGATTTCTGCTTAGGTCATGATCTCACAGTCATGATCTCAGGGTTGTGAGATAGCCCTGCATTGGTGTGGAGGCTGCTTGGGATTCTCTCTCTTTGCCCCTCCCGTGCTCGTGCGCATGTGTTCTCTCTCTCTCTCAAAATAAATGAATACATATTAAAAAAAATAAAAATTCAAGACTACTCATAACTTTAAAAAAATAAAAAACATTCCTTAGTTCAAGACAAAGCTTACCTCCTGATCATGTGCATCATCACTAAACCTAATCTCACTTTTTCTGATTTTTGTCTCATTCTGAATGTCACCTTCTTCTTGCGTCCAGGTTCTTTTTTGGCTATTACAGCTTTCTCTTATTTTATTTTCAGATGGTGAAATCTCTTTTTGATATGTCTCAATCAAAGCCTTTTCCTCAGTTTCTATGGTAATAGAGTCTGAGGAATTAATCTCACCAGGGTATACAGGAAGGTTTTCCTCATTTATATATTGAGATGGACTTAAGTTCAACTTAGGTGCAACAAATTCAATGCTTGACTCTTTATCGAAGACTGGCTGAGTTTCTGAGTGATTTAAATCAGTTATATCTGCTTGAATCTGCTTCAGGTCATCAATACCAGTGACACTACAATTTTTCTTATTTGGCAATCTGGGCAAAAATATTCCCAAAGAACGTCTCCTTACTTTATCTTTTACAACTGTGAGTGGTACAGAGATGGTTTCAGTTCCATTATGAGAAATTTTATCTTCTTTATCTGTATCATCTTCCACATTGTTGGATACTGTGTTAATATTACGTATTTCTGTAGCTTGCTCTATGCTCATATGATTGTGTGCCTTAAAAACCAATGCAAGTAATTGTTCTGGAGAAGGTGGTATTTGAGCATTTTGGGAATCTAAAAATTCTTCAGTTTTTCCATTTAAATTATTCAGATTTGATTTGACACTACTATCACTTGCAGTATTAGATGCAATTGCAGGAGATGATGCTTCTCTACAATTAGCATGAGTTTGAATAACTTGCTTAGTCAAGTCAGAGTTACTGTGGAAGTCTGTATTACATTTAGCTGCCTGAATATTTTTCTTCAGCTCTTTACAGGCTATAGTAAACTGTTGGCCATTATTGAGCATTTTGGACTCATTTGCACATGTGAGTACAGAAGAATTTCCCATAACAATATTTAAATTCTTATCTCCAGTGTTAGACAATACTGTTTCATCTTTATTCACAATTATTTGTCCTTGTTGAGATAATGGAGGTAGCTGGGTTGAGAGATGAGGCTGAGAAACAACACAAACATCATCAACAAAGGTCGTCTTTAAATTATGTTCTGCCTTATCAACAAAGCCCTCCATTTGATCCTTGGGGAGCTTAAAAGATACTCGCTTTGAATTAGGTTTAGTTACTTCCCCCAGATCTTGACTATATATTAAAGTTTGATTAGCTATCAGATTTTGGGGCCCCTTAATCAGATCTTGATCTTTGAGCACTGTGATAGCACAGTCTGAGTGTCCTTTGATATTGGTTTGAGTAACTTTTTCGTTCTCTAACAAAGAACAAGAAGCAGAGAGAGGCAGTCCCTCAGATTTCAAGTAATATTCACTGGCTAAATCGTTGGCATAGACAAGATCATTTTGCATTGGGCAGTTACTGGCTTTCTCATCTTTCTCATCTGAAGACATGACATTCCCCTCCAAATTATCAAAACAGGAAATAGCATTTGGTAAACGGGAATAATTATCACTGGATCCACACACAGCAGTTGTGTGACTGTTTGTAAAATCCATGTTTCTTCTATTTGTACTATTTAACTGACAGCTTTCAGTTTTCACTTTTTGCAATATATAGGCCTGGTCTGCAACTTTTCCCATGACCTCTTCATTCACAGTGCTATTGAATTTGATAATTTCTAACTGACTTTGACCCCCAGACAATGTATTAATAGGAACAGAGGGTATCACATGATGCTTTTGCTCAGAGTAAAGAACAATTTTGTTTTCTACAGCCAGTGCTTGTTTTTTAGTGATTTCTTGACTAGAGTGACCATCATTATGAAAAGAAATATCCAAGGTTTTTCCTTTAGCTATTCCAAATTTAGGGCACTCTTGAAGAATTTCCTCTGTGGCTTGACAATCAATGAAAACAGTATGGGATTTGGTGACTTCCAGATCACTGTGACTATCTACCAATATTAGAGTTTTGTCCATAGGCCTAGTGGTTATTTTATCTGGTGAGACAGTTTTACATTCTAAGGCAGTTGTGTGACTTCTAGTCATCTCCATGTCATCCTGCCCACATGTATACAAAACAGTTTTAGAAGTTCCTGCCAAAGAGAAATGGGAATCCTCTCCATCTTGCAGGGCACTTTTGTTATTTATGTTCACTGTACAACTCTGGGTGATATTCATATCATTTTTATCATTTTTGGAAAATGCATCAGTCTTGTCATTTTTTAGTCTAAGGCTTTTCCTTCTCTGACTTTTGCCTGATATAGGTTCATTCAGAAGTTCAGGCTTTTGTACATCTTTGTCATTTTTCCAAATGGTTGATTTAGACACTTCCATGTTATCACAAGCTATAAATCCCACAGCCTTCTCTATAGGACCACTGTTAGGCCATTCTGTCCGTAGTGTTAGCTCATTGACTTTTGCTGCTGAATGGTCACTTTCGCCATTCTCTGGAAAGAAAACACTCTCCTCAGCAGAAGTAAATGTCACTTTTGGCTTTTCTGGGCTTTTTCTTTTGGATAGTTCAAAGTCAGATCTATCTGTAAGCATAGTCCTATCCTTTGCTTGGTAGTCAATGAAAACAGTGTGGGACTTTGTCATTTCCAGTTCATTGTAATTATCTACAAACATTACAGTTTTGTCAACAGGCCTAGTGATTTCATTCAGTGAGACAGTTTTACATTCTATAGCAGTTGTGTGACTTCTAGTGACCTCCATGTCATCTTGCCCACATGTATACAAAACAGTTTTAGAAGTTCCTGCCAAAGGCACCAAATGAGAATCTTCTTCATTTAATAAAGGTTTATGATTTATTTCCACTGTAAAACTCTTGGTGATATCCATATCATTCTCATCACCCTCAGAAAATACAATAGTCTTATCAACTTTTAGCCTGCCAACACTTTTCCTTCCACACATTTTGACATCTTGCTTTTCATTCAGAAATCCAAGTTTCTGTATACGTTTGTCCTCCAACACATCTATGTTATCATTAGAAACAAATACTCCAATTTTCTCTCTAGGAATTTTACTACATTTTTCAACTTTTATAGCTATCTGTTTGTTTACTGTTGTTAGCTGGCTGTTAGTATTTTCTAAATTAGTCTTACCCACTTCTTGTACTTCAGAAGGACCAAATCCAATGATGACAGTGTGACTCTTGGTTAGATCCATATTTTGTTCCTCCTCTGAACATGTAATTACCTTATCATGAGAACAGTCAAGTGTGGGATTACCTAAACTTTTCCTTATTGGCTCAGGCAGTTTAGAATTCTGGCCTGGTACAGATTTCACTGTGTAACTGTTAACAGCAATATTATGATTTTTCATGGTAAACTGTCCTTCTAATAAAGATAATGACTCTGTGGTAGGAAACAAAGATTGTTCATATAAAACTGTATTTCCATTATTTCCCAATGTTACTTGTTTCTCAACATTTCCACCAGAGTATACCATATTATGGCTTGTTGCTATGTCTTGATTAGTATCAGGTGAGTGAGGAGAATCTTTGTCAAGATAGGGTTCAATCTTGAAAACTTGATCTTTGTCTTTGCCCCAGGTGTCAGTTGGGATATTTCTAGATATTTTGTCTGGCTGTTGGAATGGTTCAATATGACTTTTGGTCATTTCTTCCCATTCATTTGAAGGGCTTTTGCTGTAAGAGTGAAATTTACTGGTATTCTCAGATGTTAGATTGTAAGATGCAAGAGGAGCTTGACCTCCTAGATTAGTTGTGTGGCTTCTAGTCAAATCCATATCTTCATCTGTGAATATTTCAGTCTTTTTGTCAGTCAATGAAATAGATGAAGAATTTGCCAGGCTCTGCTCTAATCTTCCCTTAGATTCATGAGGAACTGAGCTACAATTTATATTCATTTCCCCATCCTCTGACATGGTTTTGAGATTTTGGAGCATAGTTACTTTTTCAGATATTGGTGTATCTGCTTTCTGTATGTTTATCTGATCTTGTTTAAAAATCTGATTATCTATTGCAACTGTATGACTCCTGGTAATGTCCATGCTATCTTCTCCTAAATAAATAGTTTTCTCTGTGACAACAGACATGGTATCTGGATTGGGATATATTTTAAAATAACCACTATCATTCTTCAGTAAATTTTTCTCTTCTCTCATACCTGAGAGACACTTGGTCAGTTCCATAGCATCATTACTGCTAGAACAGAAAAATGTCTTATGATCTTGAATAGCTGGGCTCGAACATATAGATTCTGGGATCATGGCTGATGTTCTGGCATCTTGGTTAGAAGTCGGTGTGACTGTGTGAGTTTCTGTCTCTGTAATATGATTTCTGGTAATATGTATTTCACCATTAGGGTTGAAAGAAGAGTCTTGAAAAGTAGCATTCAGTTTATTCTTTAGGATTGTCTTCTTTCCTGGAGCTTTAGTTCCATAAGCTGTTGGAATCTCCATCATGACATTCTGAGTTTGATTTTCTGTATTAGATAAATTATCTGTTGAGGGGAAATTCTGGATAGTGTGATTAATTGTCAAGTCCATAAAGTCATTGCCATAAACTGTAATGTCACCTCCTTTAAATTCCCTTAAGCTGGTCTCACTGGATGTGGGAACCAAAGTCTGAATATTAGCTGTATGACACTGGGTGAAATTCATCCCACCATCTTGTTCTCTAAAGATTCTTGTCATATTATTGCTATTTTCATCTACTCTAAGAGATACATGCATTTGCTGTACAGAAGAGCCCCTATTTGATTCTTTGGGATGAACAGGCATCTCAAAATTTTCTTTATCAGGTCCTGTTAAAGCATTAGATTTTCCTGTTTGCAATCTTTTTATGAAGTCGTTAAAATTTATTTTCTTTTCTGTAGAAGTGCTTTGATCCTTGGAAAAATTTAATTCTTTTTTCATTCCTAAATCCTTAGTATGGAGCTTTAAGTTAGCCAAAAATGATGTGGTATCTATCTTAGTGAATTTTTCACTTTTGGCACAATCTAAAAGGCCTTTGGTAATCATCACAGTGTGACTTGTTGTTAGATCCATCTGGTTTTCATCTGAAAAGATGACTGTCTGGTCACTTGCATGTTTCTTTTCATGGCTGTGTTCTGCAATTGAAATCTATAATGAAAGCAAAATATAGGAGATTAGATTAAATGCAAACTTTTATAAAGGTATTTTATAACATGTACTATATATAGACTACTATATAAACAATCTTCAATGATGGTTTTATGATACACTGGTTTGTTTGAATCAGTGACATGGTATGTAGCATGTAATTAGTTATTATATTTCTTCCCCAATATCTGTGAATGCGTTTAGTGTTTTTAGACAAATTAAAAGTTCATTATACACCTACTAGAATGACTAAAACATGAAAAAGACTGACAATGTCAAATGTAACTGTAATAAAAATTCTAATTACTATATTATATAGGTCATTCTCATTCTAAGTAAAAAAGGCTTAGAAAGGGATAAGTGCATGACAGCTAATTTATAGTACACTCTACTATTGGAAGTTGGGTTCTCTTTGAATCTTAAAGCAGTTGTTTTATTTGCAGGATACAGGCTAACTTCTTGCTACTCAAAGTATGGTCTGTACACTAGTATCATCAGGAGATTATTAGAAGTAAAGAATTACAGGACCTGCCCCAGATGTACTGGAAAAGAATCTATATTTTAACAAAATGCTGAGATGATTCATATGCTCATTAGAGTTTGAGAAGTCCTGATATTATCAATATATTTCCCTATTATTTAAACTGGTTGTGACTGAACTGTCCTTAGTTAACTGAAAAGGTAAGAAGTCTTGCAGTCTATGCTGGTCCAGTTTGGTAAGTAACCCCTAAATCATGCCATTATCATTAATATTTTTGTGTGTTAACTATCAAGGAAGACCAAAATATAAAGGCACATGCACGAACTCATACCTCTCTCTGTTGCATCTGAGTCTGAATAGGAGCACAAAGCAATGTGTTCATTCCTATTGAAAAAGAAGAAAAAACTATAGTCAATAAGAAAAATATGTATTACCAAGAGCCTGATTATTCTTTCCTTAGGTTCTTCATCATTTATGAGTATTTACTTAAGTTTTATCAGTCAGTAAGCCCTGCATAAGGACTGAGGTATTAAATTTCATTAAGACTTCCAAATGTCCCATTTCAGGGACAGAGCGATCAGTGATTATTGTATTCTCTATGTGATTGAAATCTTTTTAGAATGTGGTAATTTGTTTTTTCAAAGTTTATTTGAGAGAGAGAAAGAGAGAGAGCAAGCAAGTGAGGAAGAGAGAGAGAGAGAGGGAGAGAGAGGATACTAAGCAGGCTCCATGCTCAGCATAGAGTCCAATGCAGGGCTCAGTCTCACAGCAGTGAGAATCATGACCTGAGCCAGTATCAAGAGTTGGGACACTTAACCAACTGAGCCACTCAGGCATCCCTAGGATGTAGTTATTTTAAAGGGGTAACTGTAAAGTTGGAAAGTTTGGACTACTGTTATTTTTATTCTCTGGATAGTAGAGGTTATATGGGAATAAGTACCAACTGATGAGATAGATATGTTAGAGTAAGGAATAACTGGGTGACTCAGTTGGCTGTGTGTCAGACTCTTAGTTTCAGCTCAGGTCATGATCCCAGGGTCATGGGATTCAGCCCAACATCAGGCTTCGATCTGTGCATGGAGCCGGCTTGAGATTCTCTCTCTTTCCCTCTGCCCTTCTCCCGCACTCACAAGCATTCTCTCTCATAAAAGTAAAAATAAATGAAATGTTAGAGAAAGATTTTGAGGCATCTTTTATTCTACGTTAAAGAATCTAGGGACACCTGGGTGGCTCAGTCAATAAGTTTCCGACTTCAGCTCAGGTCATGATCTCTTGGTTTGTGGGTTCAGGCCCACATCAGGCTCTGTGCTGACAGCTAGCTCAGAGCCTGGAGACTGTCTTTGGATTCTGTGTCTCCGTCTCTCTCTGACCCTCCTCTGCGTGCTCTCTCTCTCTCAAAAATGAATACAACATAAAAAAATTTTTTAAAGAATCTAGATGCTCCCATGATGAGATGTGCATTTTATAAAAATAACTCCAGAGAAGGAGAAGAAAGTACATTTAAGAGAAGATGAACCAATGAGGAGCTGCTAGAATAGTGCAGATACAAAGAGGATGAGAATTTGTTTGGGTAAGAGAAAATGAGAATGGAAATAAGAGATTATACTCAAGACATTTTAGAATTGAAATATAAATATTTAGGTCACAAATGGACTTTGGAAATAGGAAGGGATTGAAGATGCTATAATAAAACACGAAATACATTTTATAATACTTAAATTTAAAGGCAAATCTTTAGACCAATTTTATAAGTTTTTACTTAAATTTCCAGTTAGCCAGTTGGTTAACATACAGTGTAATATTAGCTTCAGGTGTACAATATAGTGATTCAACACTTCCATACAACACTGGCACATATCACAAAAATCTTTAGAACATTTTAAAGAGTTAATAGGGGGGCACCTGGGTGGCTCAGTCAGACATTAAGCATCTGACTTCGACTCAGGTCATGATCTCATGGTTTATGAATTTGAGCCCCACATTGGGCTCTGTACTGACACCTCAGAGTCTGGAGCCTCCTTCAGATTCTGTGTCTCCCTCTCTCTCTGTCCCTCCCCTGTTCATGCTCTGTCTCTCAAAAATAAACATTAAAAAAAAGTTTTAAAGAGCTCATGGCAACCTCCATTAAATATGATGAAGTAGTTATAGGCTTTTTTATTGTTTTAATTTTTTAACACTGTATTCATTTTTGGGGGGGGGAGAGGCAGAACATGATTGGGGGAGGGGCAGAGAGAGAGGGAGACACAGAATCTGAAGCAGGTTTCAAGCTCTGAGCTGTCACACAGAGCACAAGGTGGGGCTCAAACTCATGGACCACAAGATCATGACCTGGGCTGAAGTCAGATGCTTAACCGACTGAGCCACCCAGGTGCTCAATTATAGGCTTTTTGTTAAAAGTCTTACTTACATGTCAAGCTTCCACTCATTTATTCAACAAATATTTACTCAGAACCTATTATATGCCTCAAAACTCAACTACCTACTAAGGCATAAAGAACAAACAAAATTTCTGGACTCAGAGTTCCTAGTTTAATAAGAGAGCCAGAAGTAAATACTTGAAATACAATGTGATACATTTTACAAAAGACTGAGACATAAAAGGTGTGTTATGACAGTACAAGACAGAGTGATTCCTTGGTTTTGTCAGAGAAGGCTCCATTTAACCCAGTACGACTTAATGTGTGGTGCCAATCTGTGAACTGCTTGTTACCAATTCATGATGAAATAAGGAGCTTGCAGCCAATGTAAGTCATGTGATATTTCCTTCATCAAGAAAGCTTTAGGGGTATCTGGCTGGCTCAGTCAGTTAAGCATCTGACTTTGGCTCAGGTCATGATCTTGCAGCTTGTGAGTTCGAGCTCCACGTTGGGCTCTGTGCTGCAGAGCAGAGCCTGAAGTGTGCTTCAGATTCTGTGTCTCCCTCTCTCTCTACCCCTCCCCTGCTCATGCTCTGTCTCTCTCTCTCTCAAAAACTAAACAAAAACTAAAAACTAAAAAAAAAAAAAAAAAAATTTAAGAAAGCTTTACTAAGGAAAAAAATGTCAGCTAACTCAATAGTTAGCTTACTGCCAGAGTTGATTTACATTATAGTGGAAGTTCCTTTTCTGTCATGGACTGTAACACTTTGTGGACTGGCTACTTTTCTTTTTTTTAAGATGTTATTTTTAAGTAATCTCTATACCCAATGTGGGGCTCAAACTCACAACCCTGAGATCAAGACTTGCACACTCCACTGACTGAGCCAGCCAGGCACCCTGGACTGGTTATTTTGATAGTACTGAAATTAAGCTAAGTGAAAAACTAAGTTAAGTGAAAAATGAGAAGACTGATAGGCAATTTGGAGTAGGAAGGTCACTTCAGAGGAAAGAAACAGCATTTACAAATGGATACAGGCAGAAAAAAGTCAACATGGAGAACTATAAATACTTTTTCATTGGCTAGAGCATAAGATGTCTGTAAAGGGCAGGAAATAAGATTGGAGAAGTTGGGGCACCTGGGTGGCTCAGTTGGGTAAGCGTCTGACTTCAGCTCATGCCATAATCTCATGGTTTATGAGTTTGAGCCCCACGTTGAGCCCCACATTGGGCTCCACGCTGACAGTGTGAAGCCTGCTTGGAATTCTCTCTCTCTCTGCCCCTCCCCAACTCTCTCTCTCTTTCTCTCTCTCTCTTTCTCTCAAAAATAAATAAATAAATGAAACTTTAAAAAAAAAAAAAAAGATTGGAGAAGTCAAACCCAATTACAAAGAGGTAAGTCTATGCCAAAGTGTGGGTTTTATCCTATAAGCAAAAAAAGTGTCATTGAACAATTTTAAGTTGGGAGGTAATATCAGATTTAGAAATATATAAAATGGTTCCTAAGGATAAGAAACTAAATACAATAGCTCACAAAAGAATAATGATTTGCAGGTAGCAGATATGCAGGATATTTAGAAGAAAGAATAGAGTGAAACCAAATGGATATAGGGAATGAGGAAAAGTTCAAAAATGACTCAACCGCTGACTGGAGTGAAAGACTGAGTGGGAATCCAAAAATAGAGAAAGCAAGAGGAACAGCAAGTCTCACAGAAATAATAGCAAGTTTGTGAAATATCAAAGTGAAGATTTTGTGTAAAGAAGACAGTTCTCTTTACATTTTTTCCCACAGTTCTTTTACACATTACTTTGTAAGAAATTTGTATGATGAGAAAGGTATGTGGTAAGAAGAGTACTGTGGTCATACTCACCAATAATCTCACAGTTGTTATCTTCTGGATTCTTATTTCTAAAAATTAAAAAGTATTTTCAAAATCTATACCCCAAATAATACCAAGAATCACAACAGTTTGAAAGAGTAGGGAAGGTCTAAGTTTTTCATAGGGTGACTGGCAGAAAAATACAAAGACAGACTTTAAAAAGACTCCTCTAACTCTGACAGAAAAAATTACAAGGCAATTAAAGGACCCTTTTTAGATTGGTCTTAAAGCCTTGTTAATTTCAAGGATACTATAAAAATATGCTTAATATATGCTGCTTTCTTTTTTAAAGAACCTATAAAGTAACTCATTTTCTAGAAATTCAGCCTGAAAAAAAAAGGTGAATAAAACAACCCAAACGTCTGTCAATAGGGAGCTGACTAAATGCTGATGCGGACATACAAGTTATAAAAGATTGAGGTATATCTCTATGTACAAACACGGAAAGTGCTACAAGACATTTTATTAAATGTTCTCATTTTTGTCTTTAAAAAAGCAACTAAAGATAAACATCACTTGGATATACATTTAAATTTCTGCAAGGACATCCAAAATTATCAACAGTGGTTAACTGTGAAAAGCCTAAGCTTACAGAATTTTCTGCCATCAGTATATAAAAAGAATCTTTTTTTCCAGCTCAACTGTAGTCAATTACATGGAAAATTTGTGATTTATTTAACCAGTCCCTTATTGACGGGATCTTTAGGATCTCTCACATCTTTTGATATTACAGTAAATGCTGCAGTGAATAACCTTATATATTTATCATTTCAAACATTTACAAGTATCTTGATGAAATAAATTCCCAGACATGAAATTGCTGAGTCAAAGCATATGTATATTTAAAATTGTGAATGATACTGCCAGCTGCCGTCTTTAATTTATATCCAATAGCAATGAATAACTTTTTACTTATATTCTTAGATGATTAGATGAAAAATTGTATCTCATTACTAGTTTAATTTTGTATTTCTCTTATGATGAATTAAAATAAACATATTTTCATTTATTCAAGAGCTATTGGTATTTATTTTTCTATATATTAATGTTATGGTAAGTAAAACTAATTTAATGAAAAAATCTGAAAACTTGGTATTGTCTTGTATTAGCTGTTGTATTTAGGAATTTATATGTGAAAGCAGTGTTTCATCACTCTTAAAAAGATAAGTGTACAAATGCACACACTTATGAGATGGCAGTATATTAAATTCTGCAAAGAACCTGTTTTCTGAATTAATCATAAGTATTCCACAAAAGGCACAAAAATAAAAATAAAAAAATTAATTGAAACAACACTGCATTTAACAGAATAAAGAGCTTTTAAAATAAAATTTGAATCACATTTTCTTTACTTACTGTATAAATAGAACATTTTCTCCTGCATCTGTTTCTAAAAAATAAAATAAAAATTAAATTTGTTCAAGGATAAAGCATTAGCAAAATTAATAGCAATTAAAAAAAAAGAAATTACTAACTACCCACCTTACTTTCTGCCTCCCACGGCTCAAGTTATACTTTTTAATTAAATTTTTAAAAAAATATTTTTATTTATTTTTGAGAGAGAGAGAGCACAAGCAGGAGAGGGGCAGTGAGAGAGGGAGACACAGAATCTGAAGCAGGCTCCAGGCTTTGATCTGTCAGCACAGAGCCCAACGCGGGGCTCGAACCCACTAACTGAGATCATAACCTGAACCAAAGTCAGATGCTTAACCAACTGAGCTACTTAGGTGCCCCGCAAGTTATACCTTGTAAGCAGTGAGATAGATAGTAAGTTCATTAAGTTTTACCAATTACCTGGTTAAATAGCCACAGTGAAATTTTAAAGTTCATTTATTTTGAGAGAGCGTGTGCATGCACAGGTACGCACAAGCAGGGAAAGGGCAGAGAGAGAGGGAGAGAGAGAATCCCGAGCAGGCTCCAAGTACAGTGCAGAGCCCAGTTCAGGGATCGATCCCATGACTGTAGGATCATGACCTGAACTGAAACTAAGAGTCGGACATTCAAAAAAAAACTGAGTCACCCAGACACCCCGGCCACAGGAAAATTTTATAGAAAACAGAGTTAGCAGGGATTGCAATAACATATTTACCTGCAATTTCTGACTTTCTTACTATTTTCATATGAGACTCTGTCTGGAATACTCTAGAAAAGAAAATAAAGATTAGTGAAAATCTGTAATTTTTAATTAGGACCCTATGGTGTTAACTGATAGCCTTGAGATAGGTAAGGAAAACTGATTTCAGCTTCCTCTTTGCCATATTACGTACTATTAATTTTTCAAATGTCAAAATTCACTTACATTAAAATCTGTTATGGTTTTTTAATGAACTCTAACAAAAATCATTATTTTGTCCCCTTCAATAACCTAAAATACTCATTTTATTCAACAAAACATTTATTAAGCACTCACTATATACTTGATGCTATATACTGGAGTCTGATAGATGATCCTTGACCTCAAGGAGCTTTTGCTGTAAGTAGAGAGCTGAAACAGTGATTATAAACATCACTTTACTGATTTTTTAATTAACAGTTCAGATAAGGTAGCATGGACTCCAGAGGAAGGGATCTTTTTTCATTGGGATGGTTAAGTTTCTGGAGAAGCAGCATTTGATATACGCCTGCAATAATTTGGCTCGTTCATTTTTATGTTAATATTAAATATCATTCATTACTGAGAAACTCTTTTTTTTTTATTATTATTTGAGAGAGAGACAGAGAGCGCATGTGTGCCCCAAGAAGCTCTTCTTAATAATAAAATTTCAGGGGCGCCTGGTGGCTCAGTCAGTTAAGCGTCTGACTTCGGCTCAGGTCATGATCTCACAGTTCGTGGGTTGGAGCTGTGCTGTGCTGACAGCTCAGAGCCTGGAGCCTGCTTCAGATTCTGTGTCTCCCTCTCTCTCTCTGCCCCTCCCCTGATCACAGTACACTGTCTCTCTCTGCCTCTCAAAAATAAATAAATGTTGAAAATAATAATAATAAAATTTCAAAAGTTTCAATTACAAAAAGCAGTGAACATTTGCACGCATATAGTGTGACAAGCACTCTATGTTGTTTATATGCATTTTAATGATTACAACAATTAACCGTTGTTTACAGACGTAGATATTAAAGGTCACAAAAGTTAAATAACTCCCAAAGTCATATAACTAGTTAAGTAGCAGAGCCAAAATGCAAATCCAAACCTGACTTCAAAACCTGAGCTTATAACTACTAAGCTATACTATACTTGAAGCAATTTTTCTTCAAATGATTTACAATAGAATAATAGAAGCCTTTTTATCCTACAAGCTTTTATCCTGGAAGCTCAGTTGGTTAAGCATCTGACTTTAGCTCAGGTCATGATCTCATGGTTTGTGAGTTTGAGCCCTGTGTCGGGCTCTGTGATGACAGCTCAGAACCTGGAGCCTGCTTCGGATTCTGTGTCTCCGTCTCTCTCTGACCCTCCCCTGCTTGTACTCTGTCTCTCTCTCTCTCTCAAAAATAAACATTAAAAAATTATAAAAAATAAATAAAAAGCTATAATAGTAGCATTATGAACTATTCATAATAGTATTATGAATATATTTTTTAAATATTCTGTATCTTTAAAAAAATTTTTTTTAATGTTTTATTTATTTTTGAGAGAGAGAGAGAGATACAGAGCATGAGCGGGGAGGGGCAGAGAGACAGGGAGACAGAATCCAAAGCAGGCTTCAGGCTCTGAGCTGTCAGCACACAGCCCGACGCGGGGCTCGAACTCACAAACCATGAGATCATGACCTGAGCTAAAGTCAGATGCTTAACCAATTGAGCTACCCAGGCACCCCTAAAAATTTTTTTGATTAAAAAAATGAACAAAATTAGCTGAAGAACCAACAGAAAACTAAAATAGTAAATGATGAAAAACATTTGGAATAAGAAAGTAGCCTAGAGATAGAGACTATTTTTTTTAAATTATAAGAGAATATCATGTATAACTTTAAAGCTATATATTTTTTAAAAATCAATGATTTTGGGGGCATTGGTGGCTCAATTGGTTAAGCATCCAACTCTTGATATGAGCCAAAATCAAGAGTTGGACGCTTAACTGACTAAGCGACCCAGACACCCCTGATATCAGCATCTTGATCTCAGAGTTGTGAGTTCAATTTCCACATTGAGTTCCACGCAGGGCATGGAGCCTACTTAAAAACATTTTTTTTAATTCAGTCTACAACCTAAAGATATAAATTGAAAAATATCCAAGTTAGGAAATTATCTATGGACAAATAAAAGGAAAAGAAGAAAATTTTGAAGTTATCCATTACATTTTCTTAGCAAAGAAGTATTAGTACTAAATAATGTTACTATCATATAATAAAAGGAAAGTTAATAATAAAAACTAAACGAATAACCCAAATTCTACATAAAGAAAAAAACAGAGGAAAAAAATTAAAGAAATACAAAGAAGTAAATGCAAAAATATATTTAGACATCTTGAAGTTCAAATGTTAGAATGTCACATATTAGGTAGACAAAGTGTAAGCTGTATAAACCAATGTAATATAATAAGGCATATTTAGTAAACATATGGAGAGATACGCAAACGGCATCATGGCAAAATATGATATGAGATGGCAAAATAATTCTTTCTCCCATTTTTGTAAATTTTTCTTTATGGTTGTTCCATGATCTTTCTCTTTTTAGCCTATGTAATATCTATGATAGAAGGAAAGCTTCTGAAGGTATGTTGAAAATACTACTTATGTAGTAGGAAAAACACATGCTTCAGTAAACACAAAATTTAAAGCACTCAATCACACAAAAACTTTAAAATATTTTCTTCGATATTGCCTAAGTAGACAAGGAAATAAAAAAAGAAATATTTCAAAATGAGAAAAAAATGAAGACAAGATAGAAAAAACAATAATAGCAAACAAATTACAAATTAAAATAACTATGAGTTAACATAATCAAGTCAGCTAAAAATAAGTGCTAAAATATGATGTTTACAATGTATTATGAAAATAATGTATTTACTGGTGGTACTAAAACCAATAACAACAATGTTAATAAAGGCTACACAACTGCCTCTTACTTTAAGGCCAGTAATTCTACTTTGGGAAGTATAATTCCAGGGAAGAAACTCAAAAGCAAAAAGGTAACTTACAAAAAATAATTTAACAAGCACAAGGAACAATCAAATGTCCAAGAGAAAGTTAAAACTTTATTTTTACATTAATAAGAAAACACCTAATGAAAACATGTGAAAGAAAAGTCAGTCTGATATAAATGGGAGAAAATGAGTTATTCAATCAAACTTTGGCCTTACCTATCCAAGGAGTATATAAACAGAAGCATCCAATGCTTTGCAATGGATGTGTATGTGTCTACTGTGGAGATAGATTAATTACATTTGAGCCTGGTGCCATTAAACATTCAGAATCATTCAACTAATATCTCAGATTCCTTAATCAGCAACCCATATTTACAATATAATCTATTTTTTTAGGTAGAATGCCTATAAGGAAAGTACTGACTAGTCAAAGATTGTTCTGATTTATCTGTTTCTCATGATATTTTTAGTAGTAGCACACAAGTTTCTAGTGAATCTGTTTAGTAAGCCCATCTCTAAGAGATCAACCTATTTTTTGGTAGAGACAAAAATAATATGGAGTCTGCAAAAAGTCACGGGCAAGATCCAGGAAGGCAGTGGCAACTGCACCAAGGAATATACCTCTCAGGGAAGTCCATTGCCAGCAACAGTTAGTCTTCTCTGATTATACCAAACCTTACTATACTTTTTCTTTTTTGCAAAACTCAACACATATGAAATACTGACAATTCATGTATATCCAGGAAGATGTTAACTGATTTGTGGATAATAGAGTAATAGAAAAAAGTTATGAAACAATTAAAATTATTATCAATCAACAACAAAAAAGAAGGTATCTGTTTGGAACTACCCAGCAACCAAAAGATGTTACATGCAGAATACCATTCATTGCTCATACATGATGAAACTATACACAAAAGTATACCAGGTAAATGAAAATAAAATATAGAAGCGACAAAAATCTTATTAATCAGTCCAGGTAGAATTTGGGTCAAAAAGTAATAAACAAAGCAAAGATGATTTCATTAATGCAGGAAAGTACAATTTTGAATGAAGATATAACAATGATAAATATGTATCAATGAACATAGAATCAATATCATAATGAAAAACTATTAGAAATATAAAGAGAGAGTAAGACACACTATCAACAAGAGACCAATTTACTGCTCTCTTATAATTCGTGACAGATTAAAGTTATTAAAACTAAACAAGATTATAGAAGTTCCAAATCACATAAGGTAGAAGGTGGATATAGTTGATATACATCAAACTGTACACCCTAAAGTACGAAATGCGTCTATCTTCTTTTTAAGTACTTATGGTTCATTTACAAAAATTGACTACATATAAGGTCACAAAATTTTTTCAATAAAAATCAAAATAATACAGATCAACATTCTCTACAATTTAACTAAAAATTAATGACAAAATGCTCTTACCACCTGGCTATTTTAAAATGATTAACTTTTGAATCAATGAAGAAATACAAATATACTACTGAACATCATGAAAATAATCACAAAACCACTACATCTAAGCATTACATTAAATTAAATTATTTTGGGGAGAAGTAACATCTTTATGATATTCAATCTTTTTATTCAGGAACTTGTATTTTCATTTGCACAATTCTTTAGTATCTTTCAATAATGGGTTATCCTTTATACGCTTTTATTATTAAACACATAGCAACAAAACTTATACAATGAAAAAAGACATTTATCTTCTATCTCATTATTTATATATAAGAAATATATTAACTTTCATATATTAATTTTGTATCCTGCTACTTATTGTCTGTAGAGGTATTTCAATTGATATTCTTAGATTTTCCTAACATATAAGCATTTAATCTGCAAAAGATAATAGATTTACCTGCATCTTTCCAATTTTTATAACTCCACTTTCTCTATTTTTATTGGTTAGCACCTTCAATACAAAGTTAAATTAACAGTGGTAAGAAACAGTTGCTTCATTTCTGACTCTAGAGCTTTCAATGCTTCTCAAGCATAAGGCCGAATAACAACAATAACAACAGGCTTATGTAATTAAAACCCAGACTATCAAGTCATTTAGTACTAACATATTTGGTTTGATGCACAAAAAATTATTACCTTTAACATTTTAATTATTTCTCCAACTTACTTTATAGTATCTGCAAAGCTGACTCGACGAGAGCTTTTCTTATTTCTCAAAGCATTAGAGTCCTAAGGGCAGAGAATATATCGTATGATTCTTAACAAAACTACTGTGAATTAGGTCTCCAGAGTACTATGGACAGAGACTAAGTCTTATTCTGAGTTAATGTGATATTATTAATTGTGGTAATTATTTATTTCTCTGAAATATCTTAACGCACTTAACAAACACGAGTATGATTTTCCATGTGGAGTGGTAATAAGCGTACTGACACAAACAACATATTTAAGCAAGATGAATATGGTTTCTTTCTTTTTCTCTCTCCTTTTATTTTTATTAAAAAAATTTTTTTATGTCTTTATTTTATTTTGAGAGACACAGAGAGACAGAGAGCAAGCGGGGGAGGGGCAGAGAGAGAGGGAGACACAGAATCTGAAGCAGGCACCAGGCTCTGAGCTGTCAGTACAGAACCTGATGAGGGGCTTGAACTCACGAACTGTGAGACCATGACCTGAACCAGGGTCGGATGCTTAACCGACTTAGCCACTCAGGCGCCCCTTCTCTCTCCTTTTAAATGAATGATTATTTTGCCATCAAGAAGAAGACAGACTTAGGGACAAAGCAAGTGACATGTGGCCTGTTATAGTAACCTTACTATCCTATTTTTAGGATTTAAGAAAAAATTTTAACTGTGGTAAAACACACGTAACAAAATTTACCATCTTAACCACTTTTTAAATTTTAATTTTAATTTCAAAAGTGGTAAGAATCCTTAGCTTTAGATCTACTCTCTCCACAAATTTTTAAGTGTATAATACAATATTGTTAACTATAGGCACAATATTGTACAGCAGATTTCTAGAACTTATCTTGTTTTACTGAAACTTCATACCTGTTGTTAGCAACTCCCCATTTTGCCCTCCTCTATGGCCCTGGCAACCCCTGTTCTGCTCTCTGCTGCTATGAGTTTGACTATTTAGATATTTTATATAAGTGGAATCACACAGTACTTGTCAAAGGACTAGCTAATTTCACTTATACATCTTAACCATTTTTTAAAATGTTTTTATTTTTGAGAGAGAGACAGACAGAGTGTGAACAGGGGAGGGGTAGAGAGAGGGAGAGAGAGACACAGAATCTGAAGCAGGCTCCGGGCTCTGAGCTGTCAGCACAAAGTCTGACACAGGACTCAAACCCGTGAACTACATCTTAACCGTTTTTAGGTGTATAGTTCAGTAGTGTTATGTATACACTGTTGTGAAATCAATCTCCAGAATTCTTTTCATCCTGCAAAACTGCAACTCTATATCCATTAAACAACTCCCTTTTCTCCTGCCCAGTCTCCTAGAAATTATCATTTTACTTACTATCTCTATGAATTTGATTACTCTAGGTAATTCATAAGTAGAATCATAAAGTATTTGTCTTTTTGTGATTGGTTTATTTCACCTAGCATAATGTCCTATTTATTGCAGTGTGAATTCGAACTTCCTTCTTTTTAAAGGCTGACTAAAATTCCATTGATACGACATTTGTTTATCCATTTATCTGTCAGTGGACACTGGGTTGCTTCTAACATTCAGCTGCTGTGAATAATGCTGTTATGACAGAAGTATATGTCACTTCAAGACTCTGTTTCTAATTCTTTTGGGCATATACCCAGAAGTGGAATTACTAGATCATATGGTAATTCTATTTTGATTTTTTGAGGAACCACCATACTGTTTTCCATAGTGGCTACAACATTTTACATTTTCACCAACAGTATAAAAGGTTTCCATTATTCCACATCCTAGCCAGCACTTGTTATTTTCTTTTATTTTTTTTAATGTTTATTTATTTATTTTGAGACAGAGAAAGCACAAGTGGGGGAGGGACAGAGAGAGAGGGAGAGAGAAAGAATCCCACGCAGGCACTACACCATCAGTGCAGAGCCTGACGTGGGGCTTGAACTCACAAACTGTGAGATCATTACCTAAGCCGAGATCAAGAGTTTGACACTTAACCGACAGTGCCACCCAGGCTCCCCATCTTTTTTTTTTTTTTTTTGAGAAAGACATTGAGAGAACAATTAAGGGAGACAGGCCAAGTTAATCTTAAGCAGGCTCCACACCCAGCATGGAGCCCAACGTGAGGCTCAATCTCATGACCATGAGATCATGACCTGAGCTGAAATCAAGAGTCGAACACTCAACCGACTTAGCCATCCAGGCATCCCAAAGATTTTATTTTAAGTAATCTCTCCACCCAACATAGGAGTTGAACTCACAACCCCAAGATCAAGTCACAAGCTCTACCAACTGAGCCAGCCAGGTGCCTCTTCTGTTGTTTTTTACAGTAGCCATAGTAATAGCTATGAGATGATATCTCACTGTGATTTTGATTTTCATTTCTCTATTAGTGATGCTGAGCATTTTTTTATTATAAAATGCTATTTTTTCTCTCATTTTCCTTAACAAGAGCAAACATTTTTACTCACATAGATACCAAACACAAAAAGCAAAACACAGAAACAAATGAAATCCACAGAGACTTTTATTATGTTAATTCTTAATACCTGAGTGTGTCTTATTATGACAAAGAATCAGGAATATTCATCTTCTCTGTTGATGCCCTAGCAGACACTACAACTGGCCTTGAGCTTACTAGGACAATAATACTGACATAGTAAATACTGAAACTAACAGACACTACTATGTTTCTTACTAAAAAAAAAAAAAAAAAAGAAAGCAGGGGTGCCTCACTGGCTCAGTCCGTTAAACCTCCAACTCTTGATTTCGGCCCAGGTCATGATCTCACAGTTCATGAAATCGAGCCTTGTGTCAGGCTCCGTGATGACAGCGTGGAGTCTACTTGGGATTCTCTCTCTCCCTCTCTCTCTCTGGCCCTCCCCAGCCCATGCTCATTCACTCTCTCTCTCTCTCAAAATTAATAAACTTAAAAAAAAATAATAAAGTAATAAAAGGAAAAAGAAAAACTGAAATTTGTGTGGTATATTGAAAAGAGCACTGAGCTAGAAATTAGGAGATTAGATCTCAAATTTGAAGTCTGCCACTAACTATGTGGGCTTGGACAAAAATTTAACCTTTTTGGACCTCATATTTCTCATCTATAAAAATAAGTAACTGAGAGCACCTGGGTGCTCAGTAAGTTAAACATCTGACTCTTGGTTTTGGCTCAGGTCATAATCTCACAGTTTGTGGGTTAGAGCCCTGTGTTGGGCTCTGTGCTTACAGTGTGAAGTCTGCTTAGGATTCTCTCTATCCTTCTCTCTCTGCCCCTCCCCTGCTCACCATCTCTCTCAAAATAAATAAATAAACATTTTTTTTTAAATAAGAAACTGGATTTAAGATTACTGGTGAGGTTCTACTGGTTTTAAAGCTTTATGAGTCTATGAATCTGTTATTTACTCATTCAATGTTCATTAAATTTTTAAAAGACACACACACACACACACACACACACACACACCAGGTCCTGTGCTGAGTGACGAAAAATAATGTTAAAGGAAATAAATATGGTCTCTACTCTATACTGGGGATTAATGGTGGCAAAGACATGGAAACAAAAAATCTACACAAATATAAAATTCAAAGTGTGATGAATGTTATGAAGGAAAACTACATTAAAAAAAAACCTAATCTAGCCTAAGAATCAGGAAAGATTACTTTGAGTAAGTATATTTGAGACCTGAAGGATCAGTTAAAATTAGTCAGATGAAGCATTGGGTAGAGAGAAAGCACTGTAGGTGAAAAGTATGCAGAAGCCCTGAGTCAGGAAAAAGCTTTATATGTTTGAGAAACAGAAAGATTAGAGAGGCCAAAGTAGAGTGAACATTCAGAATTTTATGGTCCCCAAAACTATATGCATTTCATCAATCAACAAAATGTACTGAAAGTCAACTACACCAGGCACAATAAGTTGAAAAAACACATGATAAAATTACCCACCCTCAAAGAGTTCTCAATTTAGAATGGACATTAGCAGACAATTAAAAGGTACTGAGGGATGATTTTCTGAGAGAAGTGATACCAAAATTGAGTCTTAAAGGGTAAATAGGAATTACCAAATAAAGAGGGTTACAGATTTTCAATAAAGCAAGTATGATAAAATATTAATTGTAGAATCTAAGTGATGACTATATGAGCATTTACTATAAAATTCCTGCTACCTTTCAAAATGTTTGAAAAAAATTTTTAATAAAATGTTGGGAGCACAAAGAAGAATGAAGGACTAACCATCTAAATAGAGGAAATATCACATGTAAATTCTTGCAGGCTTGACAGTCTGTGTCATGTCTGCAGAACAGTAAGCAATCCTGAATGGTGAGATACATGTGTGAGAGTGGCAAGTAAGAAGGTTGGAAAAGTAAATGGGGGTTAAAAATCAAGAGTGCCAGCTTACTCAAGAGTTCAACTAAAAATCATTTATGATGTCTCTTTTCATATAGCTAATAAATTCCTATTAAAATTATCACTGAAAATAGTCATCTATAAAGCATTTGCACTAGAGACTTACCTGAACTGTTTCATTCCCACCTCTCAGGTCCTGAAGAGGACTCCTTGGGGGCTTCAAAATCTAGAAGAATTAGAATTATTCAATAAAATCTGGTATATCTGTTAATAATCAGTTCAAGTTATATCATAAGGAGAAAGGTAGAGATGTTAAAATTTCCGTGAAAGCCTCTAAAACTCCTCAAATTCATACTGTTCAGTTCTGTACTCTGTGGCTGACTTAAATACTTAGCATCTACTCCCTTTTCCCTGCCCGCCTACCTCAATTATTTTGCCTACCTTCATCCCATGTGGTCTGGGTAAGCTCCATCCCAACCCTAGCGTACAACATGTAGCCCTGGTCTACAACAATATGCACATGATATTCTCTTATCAATAATGAGTGGTTCAGGAATGAGGACTTGACCTATAACAAGATAACTGAGCCAATATGATTCAATTCTGAGTCTTGTTTTTTGTTTTATCTTGAGGAAATAGATACTTTTTCATTTAGGACCTGAAACTGGAAGTTGGGAGAGCTATACGTACTGGAGTAATCATGGGGAGAGAACCTGTATGACATTGGAGATTACATAGAGGAAGCAATCAGAGTAGAAAAGTGAGAACAAAAATCCTAGTATTGGTGATATTATTGGAACCCTGGTCAGTTAAGTTGTGCTAAAAGTCAGTCTTATCTTTGGATTTTTCAATTTCAAAACCCAATAAATTTTGTGTTTAAATCAATTTGAGTTGGATTTTCTGTGTCTTGCTACACTTTTTAAATACATTTTTTAACTTTATTGCAGTACAATTTACATAGCGTACAATTCATAAAATTACCATGGAATTAATAAAATACAAATTTTAGTATATTTATAGAATTGTGCAACCCGGTTAAATATTTCAGACTTTTATCCAGAGAGCAAAGTAGAGCCAGACGGTGATGCTACAGTCAAAATTACTGTGGCACATAGTTGTCATTCAATTGTCATACCTTTGTGGCACAAAGGTAACAATTATTAACTTAAGTGTTTCTTACTGAGGAATGTCTTCTTCTAAGAGGTCTCTCCATATTGTCACTGAAAAAGGAAAAAAAATTTACAGACACATTGGTGAAAGACTAAATTTTCAAAAGCCATCATCACAGCATCCTTAAATTGGCCATCACTTTCACTTAACCAGATTTATAAGATGTTAAATTCACTATTTAGAAAGTCAATGTTTTAAAATACATATTGTATACTATAAGAATACCTCTTGAAAAGCCATCAGTACAATATAACGTACCATATGTACAGAGGTACAATTAAAAACAAATTTTTTTTAAATGTTTATTTTTGAGAGACAGACAGAGCATGGGCAGGGGAGGGGCAGATAGAGAGGGAGACACACAATCGGAAGCAGGCTCGAGGCTCCGAGCTATTAGAACAGAGCGGACTCGAGGCTCAAACCCACGAACCGTGAGATCATGACCTGAGCTGAAGTCAGACACTTAACCAAATGGACCAACCAGGTGTCCCCAAAGGTACAATTATAAGATAAATAGGTCATAAACCAAGAGACTCTAGCTCTGGTTTGACTATTGTGTGATTTTTGAACAGGTTTTGAAAATTAAAATGCCTATGGAGGTCAAACTGATAACTTAGAAAATGCAAGAAAAATAGGCGGTGTTGAGATGATAATGGAGAGTTCCCACTCGGTCTAATCACAGTCATTATTCTGATCAGGTTAGTGGTTGCCACAAGACTATGAGCCCAGTATTGCTACACTCAATTTTTCAAGAGAAAATTTTAGTAACTAATAAAAAAATGTAAAAACATTGTTTAAGGGGAAAAAAAAGAAGTATGTAGGCTATAAACAGACCACCAATTTGTGATGCCAATTTTAGACCAATCACTTCATTTCCTTGGGCCTCAATTTTCCCATCCTTAAATTGAAGGGATGGGAGATGGTCTCTAAAGTCCCTCTTAATTTTGACACTACATATATAAACACAAAGATAAGGCAAAGAGAGCTATGACTTTGTAACATTTACTTTTTTCCTCTGGAACAAAATGCAAAAAGATTTCAGAAGTTATCAGTTGGTCTTACAGAAAAGTATCTTTTTCTGACAGTTTAACATTTTTAGTTACACTGCATGAACTTACTTTTCTTCATTAGCTTCTGAAGACATCCCATCCATTTTTTGAAGAAAATCTTTTTCTGAAACAAACAACATTTGAAAAGGTGAGAAAGAAGGAAAAGAAATAAAAACTATGAAGAGATTAATAGCAAAGTTGTGCCTTCAGGATTACTTTCTGGGGGAAGACCAAAAAAAAAGGGAAGCAAAAGCTATACTATGGGGCTATAAAACAAGAGAAATTTTGAGTTTAAACTACCCCATTATAATTAATACTCCTGGAAAATTCTCATATTCTAGATAAAATCAATGACTAACTCTGATTGGGATGATATGGGTATTAATAGTTCAAATAAAAATTCGCCTTAGTTTATAAGAATTTGTGTATTACATAATAATTCAAACCCCAAATGAAATAAATTAGGTATCAAAATGCAGTGAATATATAATATACATATTTATGTTATGAAGATTCAACTATAAGTACTCAGCAGAAAATCTTTAAGACATGAAAATAACATTTAAAAAGTATAGCTGAGGGGAGCCTGCATGGCTCAGTCTGTTGGCTCAGGCCATGATCATATGGTTCATGAGTTTGAGCCCTGCATGGGGCTCACTGCTATCAGTGCAGAGCCCGCTTCAGATCGGTCCCCTCTCTCTCTGCCCCTCCCCCACTTGCACTTTCACACACATCTCTCTCTAAAAAATAAACAGTAAAAAAAAAAAAAAAAAGTGTAGCTGATCATGCTTACGATTCCACTCACTGAGTATTTCTCTTTCCAAATGTGAAATAAGAGCCATAAGCTGAAGTTTCCTCACCTGGTCTTAGTTCCTATCTACACATAACTATACTAAATGCATTAACTTTATTTTTTAAATTTTATTATTCATTTTTTTTTTAATTTTAGAGAGAATGCACGCACATGCACAGGAGAGGGGCAGAGAGAGAGAGAGAGAGAGAGAGAGAGAGAGAGAGAGAGAATCCTAAGCAGGCTCCACACTCAGCGCAGAGAGCAACAAGAGGCTGGATCCCATGACCCTGGGATTATGACCTAAGCCAAAATCATGAGTAGGACGCTCAACCAACTGAGCTAGTCAGGTGCCCGTATGCATTAACTTTACGACATCACCTCTAGGCAAGAAAAAATTTTACTGTAGACCTCAGAAAACGGAATAGCTACATATTTTTACCCAACAATATTAGCATTTCTACCACATCATTAATACCATATACATAAACTATTCAATCAAAGTTCTTACTTTAGAAGTCAGATGTTTAACCGACTGAGCCACCCAGGCGCCCCAGGATAATTATTCTGTATTTAACGAAAGCTCTTACCTGCAACCATCTCCATCTCACACACACACACCCACCGCCACACCAAATAAATATAATACAAGAAAGGAAATATCACATGCCGTTTCAGCACCATAAATATAAAAATCCTAAATAAGATAGTACAAAGGAGCCAACAATTTGTAAAGAGAATAATACATCTTAGTCATATTGGTTTTATTCCAGTAATGCAAAACTTGTCCAACATTAGAAAACCAACTTCACAATTTGCCATACCAACCGATTAAAATGGAAAAATCATATGATCATCTTAGACGAAAAAAATTTGAACTTTAACATCCTTTCGTGTTTATAAAAGAAGAGCCTAACAAACTAGGAAGAGAAGATAAATTTCTTAATCTAACAAGACGTATCTACTTAAAAAGCCAACAGCATACATAAATTTAATGGTGAAACTGAAGATTTCCCTCTGGGATTAAACCTATTTCCAATTCTGTTCATCACCAAATCTTAGTTCTATTTCCAATATATATCCCACATGCATTATATATATCCAAATGCATTCACTTCTATCTTCA
>CM053560.1:79266850-79403199 GCA_028646485.1 Cryptoprocta ferox | reverse complement strand
GAGAAGATAAATTTCTTAATCTAACAAGACGTATCTACTTAAAAAGCCAACAGCATACATAAATTTAATGGTGAAACTGAAGATTTCCCTCTGGGATTAAACCTATTTCCAATTCTGTTCATCACCAAATCTTAGTTCTATTTCCAATATATATCCCACATGCATTATATATATCCAAATGCATTCACTTCTATCTTCAGTGCCCCCACCACAGTTCAAGCTACAATTATCTCTCATGTAAACGATTGTAAAATCCACCTAATGGTCTCCCTACTTTCATTCTGATCCCCCATAATCCCTTCTTTACATAGATAGTTATCTTTTTAAGTTTTATTTATCTTGAGAAAGAGACTGTGAAGCGGGGAGGGGCAGGGAGAGGGAGAGGGAGAGAGAGAGAGAGAGAAAATCCCAAGCAGGCTGCATGCATGCAGCCCAACCCAGGGCTTGTTCCCATGAACCGTAAGATCATGACCTGAGCCGAAACCAAGAGATGGTCGCTTAACAAACTGAGCCACCCAGGTACCCTGACAGTTATCTTCTTAAACATAAGTTAAATTTAAGACGCTCACCTACTTAAAACCCTTTAACGGCTTCCCATGGTACTGAGAATAAACTCTTCACCAGGACTTAGAAAGCTCTGCAAGATCTGGTCTCCACTTGCCTCTCAGACTTCACACTTCATCCCATGCAACTGTCTTCCTCACTATGCTAGCCACACTGGCATTTCTATTCCTGCACACACAAAGCTCTTTCCCGAGCCACTGAATTCATATTTGCTATTCTCTTTTGGCCAAAAAAAAAAAAAAAAAAAAAAAAAAGCCAGGAAAATCACCCTTTGCAGCACTGTGTATGTCTCTTCTGTAGCATTACCATAAATGCAATTTAAAAGACTGTTATGTAAAGTACTTATTCCTGTTACTTCCCCAAACTACCTGTGACCCAATAATAAACTCTGAGAATAAGGCTGGTGTCTCTTAGGCTCACTGTTATATTCTGAGAAACTAGCACATGGTTTATAAATAATAGCTCAATAAATATTTGCTGAATGAGTAATTAAGAAACAATTCTTTTGTCGGCTGAGCGTCCAACTTTGGCTCAGGTTTTTGTCGGCTGAGCGTCCAACTTTGGCTCAGGTCACGATCTCACAGTTTGTGGGTTCGAGCCCCGCGTCGGGCTCTCTGCTGGCAGCTCAGAGCCTGGTGCCTGCTTCCGATTCTGTGTGTCCCTCTCTCTATCTGCCCCTCCCCTGCTCATGATCTGTCTCTGTCTCTCAAAAATAAATAAAAATGTTTAAAAAAATAAAAAATAAAAAAAACAATTCTTTTAAGTTACCTTTACCATTACTGACTTGCATAGTTTCTCTCCTTTTGGGAATATCTTTAAATTCAGTGACATACTCAAAATTCACAGAGGGGCACCTGGGTGACTCAGTCGGTTAAGCGTTGCACTTTGTCTCAGGTCAGGATCTTATGGGTTCATGAATTTGAGCCATGGGTTCGTGAGTTTGAGCCCTGTGTCGGGCTCTGTGCTGACAGCTCAGAGCCTGGAGCCTGCTTCGGATTCTGTGTCTCCCTCTCTCCCTCTGCCCCTCCCCCACTCATGCTCTGTCTCTATCAAAAATATTTAAAACATTTTTAATAAAAAAATAAAATTCACAGATAAAATATTAAATACTATCAAATCAAGATCATCTAAACATCTTCACTGTTTGAAATAGTCATTGGACATCATTCCTATCTGACCTGCAGACCTACCAGTCTGCAGCACTTAATTAAATGAGATTCCTTATTTAAATGATGAGACCTTATATAGGTCCTCCTTTAAAAAAAAAAACAAAACAAAACTCTATTATATAACTGCAAGTTCCACTTTCAACAGAAATAGAGTACCCCAGATCATTATGTTAAGATTCATTTGTAAAATGCTGTTATGGTTGAACTTTTTATTACTGCCTCATTAACTAATTATTGATTGGTTGTAAAAGTGTGCACCTGGCACCCAAGGGTGCTACAGCATATTCACAGAAGTGTCCTAGGATTTTAAATTTTTGAGAAAAACAGCAATTCTTGGCACCTGTCAGGCACCGTGAAAACTACTAGTTCAAAACAGTACGCATTTGTATTACAGTAGTTTTGATAACATAGTATTGCAAAGTTGGATTTTGGCAGTTGCTGTGATATGATGAAGCACACACTTTTTGTCAGTGTGGTACAGGAGATGAGGTTGGCAGTGTCCAGTATGAGTCCAAGATTTGAGAAGTTGTGTAGTGTTCAACAGGCAGACATATCCAATTAGTAAATAATTGTGATTATTTAAGAAGAAAATATATTATCCTTTCCTTCGATTTATGCATATTACTTTTTTCAAATGGCTACTAAGAAGTTAGGACATAAATTTATTACAACTTAACTTTTTAAGTTGTTTGGACTTAATGACTTAATAAATGGAACTATTACGTTCCATAACTTTTTTTGTTTTTTGTTTTTTTGTTGTTTTTTGACCTAAGGGTACCATGAGTCAAAAAAGTTTGGTAAGTACTAGTCTAAAAATCCAGAGGTCTGCAAACTACAGCTACTGGACCAAATGAGCCTTTATATGAGTGGTTTTTCTTACATTTTCAATGGGCTGTAGAAGAAAAAGAAAAAGAATACAAAACAAAAAACAAAGAACATGCAACAGAGACCATGCTGGTGACCAGGTGACCATGAAAACTGCAAAACCTGAAATATTTACTACCTGGCTCTTTGTCTACTCTTGCATTTACACTACCAATACCTAGAGTTAAAGTATTCCATTCTGTACACTGATAATAGGCTCTAGACTTGTGCGATCCAATACAATAGCTATTTAAGTTTAAAAGAAATAAAATAGAAAATTCAGTTCTTCACTTAACAAGGGCCACACTTCAGGCATTGGGTTGTCAATCTGTGACTAATGGGTAACCACGGTGAACAGCGCAAGTATAAAACATTACCATTATCACCGAAAGCTTTATTGAACAGCATTATCAATATCTAGAGCATCTTCTACTATGCTCTTATTTAGCATCAGATAAGTCATTGATACTACCACTCCCAACACTGTATCTATTTGTCCTCTTGTATACATTTCTAGTCATTCATTTACACAGTTAAGAAGAATTACACTGCGTTGAACACACCCGTTAATTAGCAAAATTTTAGAATGACAACTCTGCAAAGCATCTTTCTCTACAAGTTCCACCTCACATGCCCCTTTCTCCAGAAAGCCTCTTTAGTCTCCAGTGCCAAAAGCATCAAATAAGCTCTCCCTTTTCTGTGCCCCCATCCCACCTTACAATTTCCTATCATCCTTTACATTGTCTTGTATTCTAATTATTTGTGTATATTAGTCATTTTCCTTTCTGGACTGTGGGTAAACTCCTCCAGATTAGAGACTCTGAATCATTCGCTCCCGGCCCTAGCACAAGACAAGGAACCCAAAAAATACCTGAAAAATTCCAGTGATCCAATTCAATTGAAGTGAAAAGCTCTGCTCTGGTTTTGTCTGTCGTATCTCTACAACTTTATCTCTAAAAATCCAATTGGCAATACTGTTTTGAGAAAAATTTTCCTTGAACTCTTCATACTGAGATAAGCAGCAAGAAAAAGGGGCTTTAACTCCGAGCTACAAACGACACAGGGAGATTTTCCAAAAGCGTACTGATCCTGGCTTTGTTAATGTTCTTGTTCCTGCAGGAACCGAACGTCTGCGCAGTGCTGCTAGCACACGGATCAGACACTGCAAATAAACTACGACCAGTCGAGCACTTAAAACCACGCATCGCTGCCACTTCAATTGTAGCTTCGAAAAGACCCAGTGGGAAATACAAACAAACCGCCGGGAGTCGCAGGGGGCGAGGAAGAGTCCGGGGGCCCGGACAGAAGATGGCAAGGCGGGGCGCCGCAGACCCACAATCCGCGCAGGTCCCAGGGCCTAGGTGGGGAGGGAGAAGTGCTAGGGGGGAGAAATGCGCACAAAGTGCAGGCCCGGGAGAGCAAAGGGCCCCGCAAGCAGGCAGAAACTTCAACCGGAGGCCGCCAGGCGGAGGGAGGGAGCGGTCCCCAGCTCCCACCGCGGGGCCTTCAAAGCGCCCAGAAAAAACCTAAAGCCTCCGCCCCGGGAGCCTGGAACGAAAGAGTCATTCTCTTTACCCACCGCAGTCCAGCTGCTTGACAAATGCTCCTTAGACTTTTGGGGGGTCCGCGCGTTCCTCAGAAAGAGCCCGCAGCCACCCACCGACTTCACCTCACAACGCCCAGACTGCTTCAGTGAAGTATTCAAATCTAACCGCCTAGCTGTTGCACATGCGCAAAGGTGCTTACGCGTCGGCTCCGCCCTTTAGATTCCGGAACAACCCAATACCCGACCCCTTTAACTAAACTTCTTTCCCAGTCTATATATCAGTTTTATTTCCTTCAAGGTTATCTCGTTTTCAACCGAATTTTCCTTGGTCCCTTCCCATTGTAGATCCCTCACAAAATGGGAGCAGCCATCTTCTTTTGATTACTTGCTGTAAAAACGATCGGATCTTTGTTTCCGTACAAAATGGTGGCCTCCATAACATTGCGTCACATCCCCCTAGTATTACTCCCTATAGCTACCAGGAAACGGTAGGCTTCTGGGACGAGGTGGCCGAGTGGTTAAGGCGATGGACTGCTAATCCATTGTGCTCTGCACGCGTGGGTTCGAATCCCATCCTCGTCGGATATGGCTTTTGCCTCGGATGGATATAAATTTATGTGCTTGAAAACTTGATTATTTCAGTTACGGACTTACTAGTCCATTTACTCTGGCTCCACCAACGTCAGGTTTGTACAAAAGCTGTCTTTTGAAGCATTCTAACCTCACAGATGAAGAAGACAGGGAAACAAACATCCCAGAACACATGTGTGCTTGATTTAGTTTCTTTTTATATGAACCAAGCAACAGTACCCAGAATTCTACCGTTGTTGCCATCCCTATATATTCCAATGCTGGTCTGCTCCGTGTTAATTAACCTAGCTTCTGCATGAGGAAGCTTAATTGCTATAAACTCTTACCCCAGGGTTTTTAATACCTGTTCTTGCTAGGAAATACTAGGTTTCACTGCAAAAGCTACTTGGAGGCACAGTGTTGAAGATTCTCTTCCAGCTCCCAGCAGGCTACATGTGCTCAAGTTTTCACTGGAAAACATTAAAAAGATGTTGACAACATATGAAACCTTGGCAGTATATAGAAGCCAGAGACTGAAGACCTGAAACATGGCTACCTTCCCAGAGAAGAAAGTGTTAAACCCTCTCTCAGATTTAAGAGGGAGGCACAGGGGACAGAAGAAGAATAGAGGGGTTCCGCTCTTCAAAGGTCATCAGGTAGATTCATTCAACTCATATTTAACCTTTGTTTATCTTCTATTTATTATCTACAGGCACCGCAACAAATTACATCACTTTAACTCATCATAACCCTATGATCATGATAGACATTTTCATTACCCCTTTGTACAGGCGACGAAACTGACAGATAAAGTTGTCAGAGGTTATACAGCTTCTTTAACTGTGTAAGAAAGTGCAGTGTAACGCAACTCTGTCGAACTCTGGTGGGTCTTAATCAGCATCCAATACCATAATGGAGGTTAGTGTTTAGTGCTCATTAATCCCTTGCAGAAATGATTTACATGTTCTCTTTCTCACAAGGCTGAGCACACTGCATAGTGCCACAGACCCTGGCAGCTCACTGGTGCTTCTGCAAGGTTTGCAGCACTGAGAGTGGAAGGCAGAAGCCCTTGCTCTGCTGGCACCACTGGTTCCTCCTGCCTTCAATCCATATCCCTTGGGAATGTTGATGGCTCCCTGAGTTGAGAGCTTTGGCTCGCCCCAGCACCTGTCTTCAGCCTTGCTCTTCAATCCATTCACCACCCTGTTGTTAAGAAGATTTTCGGTCTGATTTCCACACACTCATAAGGTGTCCGTGGATAGAATTCAGTTGGTTATTTGGTGGGAGGGAAAAAATGTATATTTTCACTAATGTATCATTGAAAGCACTGCCTTCAGTAAAGGTAAGCAACAAACTACAGTAATATTAACCTTACCTGTGATTTTGTTACCAAGAGAAATCACAGATATTTTTATATATTTTATACCCCATTACCTGCTCATAACTACTTCAAAATAATAGTTATTACACTTGCCATTAGATCTTGTAATGTTTATGCATTCCTAAAGAAGTACATACATTATTATATTAACACAGACTTTAAAAAGATTTTGATAACTGTATTCCAACACAACTGTCGCCTTTGAATTCCAAACAAACTTAATTTTATGCATTTAAAAGCAATATTCTGAGAAGGGACCCAACGACTTCAGCAGACTGCCAAAGGAGTCTATGTCACAAAAAAGGTTAAGAATCTCTGAGGAGACTTTTCTGGGGCACCCTGAAGATACTGATCTTAGCCTGTTCTGAACGAGGCCTTCTCCTCTACACAGATGCTGTTCCTACTCCCCTGTACCTCCTTACAATTCACCCCTGCCTGGCTGGCTTCTGGTCCTCCTTCAGATCTCACCTTAGATATCATCCACATCAGCAAGCCTCCTCCTTGCCCTGCAACCCGCAGCTCCTTCTTGGATTCCCCGCAACTAGACCCTGTGCTCTCTCTTGCTTCCAGGCCTTTGCACTCCTCCTAGTTGCTCCTGTAGCTCCCCGAGTTTCCCCCAGCACTTGCCAGATAGTATTTAAATTGGCTGTTAGGACTGCAACCTCTCTAAAGACTGGTAAGCCTGCATCATTTCTCTGAGTTTTGCCTGCCCTGGCAGTGACCAGTGCCTATGCAAAACTGATAGTCTATCTATGTGTCCAGTCTGTACAAATAAAAAGTGAGTGGATTACTTTCCCAAAGGAAAATCTTCATCTCTAGAAATCCTGATAACACAAAGCACTGAAAGTGTCTAGAAAAGAAAAAAAATTGTGAGTGGAAGCTCAGTTGTTTTGAATTCTTTACCTGTTTTCATACTTAGTTCATTGTGGTTTCTTTCATATGAAATTGCAGTGATACCATGACAATCCCAGTTTTTGCATTTTCTATAATCTCTCTACCTGTAAGAACTGTGTTTATTTTAACTTTTTCTAAGAGAATCAAAAGAATCAAAAACGTCCCAGATTATTTAAAAGGCCACGATGAGCGCCAAGAAGGGCGGGGAGGCAGTAGGGATGGACCTTGTGTTAGTAATGGAAAAATAAATTTGTAGTACAACAGTAAAAGAGTTAGAGGCGCCATCTACTGGCGCAGCTGCAACTGCAAGACTTGGACAAGGTACTTCTACAGGAATGGCTCCTACCTTTGGAAAGATCCCCATCACTCCCAGAAATTTGTCAATACACCACAGGTCAGGGAAACCAGTCTCTGTTAACACCAGGGTTCTTCCTCACAAGGCCTATCCTGAACTATTGCAGGACTCCTCAACCTCTGGAAGACCACGAGAGAAAAAAATCATTGCACAGTCCAAAGCACTATCAAGATATTTCAGCTCTTTTTTACTTTTCAGTGGCAGGGAGTGGGTCTTCATTCTCCAAATCCAGCTTCAGGAAAATGCACTCTCTTCCGAGAATGAGGTGCTCTGGGAGGAAATGTCCAGTGTTTAGTTGGTGATGGTTAGCAGCCCTTCCAGGACATAGTTTTGAAGGAAGAATTGAAATACAATGAAAAAATTTTTTTTGGTGTGCCTCCAGTTTGATTCTTAACTCTTGCAAGAGAAACCCAAACTTTGAGCTGCAAGGCTCACAAAGATTGGTTTGGAGAGGCAGGAAATGACAGAAGTGAGTTTAGTCTGTTCCTCACCATTAGGAAGTATGGTCTCACTGGAAAACCATTTATAGGAAAACAGTCATGACAAGACGTGAAGAAGTTCCAGAGTGAATCAAGGTATTCTCTGTGCCTGAAACACCAACCAGAAACATTTTTCTTTGCTCAAATAATTCCCTGAGCTGCATCCTATTATGTGAAAGCATCCCCCTTGCTATAACAGCTTCTGGGAATGCCTAAGTAATGTTTTCATACTGAAGATTAATAGAGCAAAAACTGAAAGTTTTTAGTAATCTTACTATAAAACTCCAGTTTATAGTAACCTTGCTTAGGAAAGACAACATGAATAAATGCCAATAGACTAGGGGAACAACACTTGCTATATCCCCTTGCTTTGTGTCTTCTGCTGAGTAGCTATGGATAGTTAGCAAACAACAACTAATTATACCTTTCCTTCCCATCACATTGAGGAGGAACAATGATCCAGATTTCTATTTTTTTTTAATGTTTATTTATTTTTGAGAGAAAGAGGGAGAGATGGAGCATGTGCGTGTGTGAGGAGAGACGGGGGGGCAGAGAATCCAAAGTGGGCTCTGTGCTGACAACAGAGAGCCAAATGCAGGGCTGACCTCAGGAACTGTGAGATCATGACCTGAACCGAAGTCAGAAGCTTAATTGACTGAGCCACCCAGGTACCTCCAAATTTCTAAATTTCTAAATTTCCATATGAAATCTTCCAGAAAGTAGTAAAACTGATCAAACCCAACCCTAAAAGTGCAAAGTTAATGGATGAAGGCAAGACCTGGGAATGTGACCAATGATTCCATGGAGTTAGCAACAGAAGCAATCATTGTTTTTTTTTTTATTGTGATACTATAGGGCAGTAAGGTGTTATTGGGTTTTTTTTTTTAAGATTTTTTAAAGTTTATTTATTTTGAGAGAGAGAGAGAGAGAAAGAGAATCCCAAGCAGACTCCACACTGTCAGTGCAGAGATCATGATCGGAGCCAAAATCAGGAGTCGGACGCTTAACTAACTGAGTCACCCAGGCACATGCCCCTGGGGCAATAAGTTTTTTATGTTTCTCTTTAGGTCATTGATTCTGAGCCCCCCCCCCCCCTTTGGCTTTCTCAAAGATTCTGATTTTCTTGAAATTCTTTTTTTTTTTTTTTTTAAGTAGGCTTCAGGCCCAGCACAGCCTGATGGGGGCTTGAACTCATGACTCTGAGATTAAGACCTGAGCTAAGACCAAGAGTCAGACTATCAACCAACTGAGCCACCTAGGCACTCTGATTTTCTTGAAATCTTATCCAGATGTTTTGATTTATCTTTATCAATTCCTTTAGTAACTATTTAGAAGTGTTACTGATGGACAAATGAAAGCTGCACTTGTTCTGAATTATGACAGCATACTGAGTGATTAAAATGGACTATTAAGAGAGACAAAGTCATCTCAATTATTAATTTTCTGTTGATAACCAATATAGCTATGGATTTAGAATTCTGATTTTTAAATTCTTGAATGACACAGAAACTTTACACGTGAATGTGAAAAAAAAGTTTTTTTTCTAACTTTTAAAAAGTTGAGGGGTACCTGGCTGGCTCAGTTGGTAGAGCATGCGACTCTTGATCTCAGGGCTGTATGTTTTGAGTCCCACATAGCATGTACAGATTATTTAAAAATAAAATCTAGGCGCTTGGGTGGCTCAGTTGGTTAAGCATCTGACTTTTGCTCAGGTTATGATCTCACGGTTGGGGAGTTTGAGCCATGCATCGGGTGAGTCCTGCTTCTCTCTCTCTCTCTGCTCCTCATGAGATTCTCTCTCTTTCTCTGCCCCTCGGTCACTTGTGCCCCCTCTCTCTCGCAAAAAATCGATCAATCAATCAATCTTTAAAAAAAAGTTGAAATAGATCCTTGACAATGGTTTCTGTGTACTCATAAAGGTTCACTGCCCATAAAGTCTCCCTTCAGTGACTGTCAGCAGTCATTTTTGGTATAACCTAGCGAGTAACAGAGGCAGCCTTTATTTCAACATCATGGCCTAAACAGAATTGTCTTATAGTTCTGGAGACTAGAAGTCTGAAATCAAGGTGCCAACAGGGCTGTGAGGGTGAATCTGTTCCACAATATTTTCCTAGCTTCTGGTGGTTTGCTGGCAATTCTTGGCATTCCTTGGCTTGTAAAATTCTTAATTCTTAACAATTTTGCCTCAATTTTGATTCTGGAAAACTTAGCACTTAGGATGAGATACAACGCTATTCTTTTTAAATTCTCAACCTACCTTAACTTCAACATTTAGAATCGTATAAAGTTTATAGGGGGAAAGAACCAGAAAAATTGTATCATTTATTATTTTCTTGAAATAGTGAAATATTTTCAAGAATCTGTGTCTCAATGCCATGATATGAAGTGTTAGGAAATGCAAGGCACAGAGCTCTCTTTATGTCTGAAAGTATGCCAGATCTAGAATACAAAAGCTATAAACTGCTTTTAGATCCCTGTTCTTGTATGATAAAGAGCAGTGTTTGAATGTGCTAAGGCATATTAGAGTGGTCACTTTCATAAATTATTATATATGGCTTCTCATTATATTCTCTCAAATACCAGACATATGATGTTCTCTTTCTATCCCTAGTAAAAGTGCCCCATGGCCTAGGCATGTGAGAGTGCTCCCACCAGCTATAAAGAGGTCAAATAGACCTTAGGAGTTAAGTGGTGGGGGACTAAAAGAGAAGGGTCACTAGATCAGAGATAACCAAAGGTTAAACGAAGAGACAAAGTCTTTTATTAACATTTTTTATGTTTATTTTGAAAGATATTATATAGTGATACAATACATATATACATAATATACGGTGTGTCCAATTTAAAGGAACAATAATAAAACCAATGTCACGTAAACAGGACCCAGCTTAAGAAACAGAACATTACCAGCACCTTTGAAGCTTCCTGTGTGCCCCTCCCTGCTGGAATCCCCCCACCACAGATAACTAGTGAATTTGGTGTTAATCATCCTCTTGCTTTTCTTAACCAAATATACATGTATATATCCCTAAAAATGATTTATCTTACCTGTTTTTGAATTTTATATAAATGGAATCATATTATATTCACTCATCTGTGACTTCTTTTATTCAAAATTATTTTATCCATATAATTTCATTCATTTTCACTGCTGCTTAATATATAATTGTCTGAATATACAATTATATATCCATTCTCTTATGGATAGATATTTTGGTTGTCTACAGTTTTTTGCTATTATAAGAATGCTGCTGTGAATGTTCCCATACGTGTCTCCTGGGGTATGTGTGCAAATGTTTCTCTAGTTATATAACTAGAAGTGGAATCATTAATTATGTGCATGCTCAACTTTACTAGGCAATTCTTAACAGTTTGGTGTGGCTAATGGCTGATAAAAATGTTGCAGTTTTGAAAACTTGGACAAGCTTCAAATGAAAGGAAAAGAAGAGAGTATCCAGAGGATTTGGAGGGGAAGAAATCAATAATCATAGACAATATTGTTTACCATGCACAAAGCAAGTGTTCTTTTTTATTTTCAATTTTTTAAAATTTACATCCAAGTTAGTTACCATATAGTGCAATAATGATTTCAGGAGTAGAATCCAGTGATTCATCTCCTACATGTAACACCGAGGGCTCATTGCAACAAGTGTCTTCCTTAATGCCCCTTGCCCATTTAGCCCATCTCCCCACCCACAACCCCTCAAGTTTGTTCTCTACATTTAAGAGTCTCTTATGTTTTATTCCCCTTCCTGTTTTTATATTATTTTTGCTTCCCTTCCTTTATGTTCATCTGTTTGTTTATTCTTTAATTTACACCCAAGTTAGTTAGCATATAGTGCAATAATCATTTCAGGAGTAGATTCCAGTGATTCATCCCCTATGTATAACATCCAGTGCTCATCCCAAAAAGTGTCTTCCCTAATGCCCCTTACCCATTTAGCCCACCTCCCCTCCCACAACCCCTCCAGCAACCCTCAGTTTCTTCTCTGTAATTAAGAGTCTCTTATGTTTTGTCCTCCTCCTTGTTTTTATATTAGTTTTGCTTCCCTTTCCTTATGTTCATCTGTTTTGTATCTTAAATTCCACATATGAGTGAAGTCATATATTTGTTTTCTCTGACTAATTTCAGTTAGCATAATACCCTCTAGTCCCATCCACGTAGCTGCAAATAGCAAGATTTCACTCCTTTTGGTTGCTGAGTAACACTCCATTGTATATACATACCACATCTTCTTTACCCATTCATCTGTCGATGGGCATTTGGGCTCTTTCCATGCTTCGGCTGTTGTCTATAGCGCTGCTATAAACATTGGGGTGCATGTGCCCCTTCAAAACAGCACACCTGTATCCTTTGGATAAATACCTAGTAGTGCAGTTGCTGGGTTGTAGTAGCTCTATTTTTAATTTTTTGAGGAACCTCTATACTGTTTTCCAGAGTAGCTGCATCAGTTTGTATTCCCACCAGAAGTGCAAAAGTGTTCCTCTTTCTCCACATTCTCGCCAACATCTGTTGTTACCTGAGTTGTTAATTTTAACCATTCTGATTGGTGTGAGGTGGTATCTCATTGTGGTTTTGATTTGTATTTCCTTGATGATAAGTGAGGTTTAGCATTTTTCATGTGTATGTTAGCCATCTAGATGTCTTCTTGGAAAAGTGTCTATTTGTGTCTTTTGCCTATTCACTGGATTATTTGTTTTCTGGGTGTTGAGTTTGAAAAGTTCTTTATAGATTTTGGATACTAACCTTTTATCTGATAATGTCATTTGCAAGTATCTTCTCCCATTCTGTTGGTTGCCTTTTAGTTTTGCTGATTGTTTCCTTTGCCATGCAGAAGCTTTTTATCTTGATGAGGTCCCAATCGTTCATTTTTGCTTTTGTTTCCCTTGCCTCTGGAGACATGTTGAGTAAGAAGTTGCTGCAGCTGAGGTCAAAGAAGTTTATGTCTGCTTTCTCCTCTAGGATCTTGAGGGCTTCCTGTCTTACCTTTAGGTCTTTCATCCATTTTGAGTTTATTTTTGTGTATGGTGTAAGAAAGTGGTCCAAGTTCAATCTTCTGCATGTTGCTGTCCAGTTGCCCCAACACCGTTTCCTGAAGAGACTGCCTTTATTCCATTGGATATTCTTTCTTGCTTTGTCAAAGATTAGTTGGCCATATGTTTGTGGGTCCATTTCTGGGTTCTCTATTCTGTTCCATTGATCTGAGTGTCTGTTTTCGTGAAACTACCATACTGTCTTGATGATTACAGCTTTGTAATACAGCTTGAAGTCCGGAATTGTGATGCCTTCAGCTTTGTTTTTGTTTTTCTTTTTCAGGATTGCTTTGGCTATTCAGGGTCTTTTCTGGTTCCATACAAATTTGAGGATTTTTGTTCTAGCTCTGTGAAGAATGCTAATGTTATTTTCATAGGGATTGCATTGAATATGCAGATTGCTTTAGGTGGTATCAACATTTTAACAATATTTGTTCTTCCAATCCATGAGCATGGAATATTTTTCTATTTTTTTGTGTCTTCTTCAATTTCTTTCATAAGCTTTCTGTATTTTTCAGAGTAAGCATTCTTTTTTTTTTTTAACGTTTATTTTTGGGAGAGAGTGAGAGAGCACACACAAGTGGGGGAGGGGGAGAAGAGGCTCTGAAGCGGGCTCTGCATTGACAGCAGTGAGCCCAATGTGGGGCTCAAATTCACAAATTGGGAGATCATGACCTGAGCCCAAGTTGGACCCTCAACAGACTGAGCCACCCAGGTGCCCCACAAGGCACGTGTTCTATGCAGAATGAGTGCCTTGGTGATGGTATTTCTGACTGTAGTAAACTTATCCATCTAAAACATGGTCATATTCCTTAGGCTGCTCTTTTGATTTGCAATAATTCTGTGTTCTACAAAATCCTCAGTCCTGGGTACCAGTGACCCAAAGCCAAAAGAGCCTATGAAATGAGCCCATTTTCTCTTTGGGAGAAAAGACTGACTCAAGCAAATTTAGGTCATTTATTGAGAGATGCAGACATTCCAGGAAACCCATGGTTCCAATTCACAGTTGGAACGAAAGCCAACCTTGAAAATGCAGCTGCCAGGCCAGCTGTTTTAGTCACTGCATTCACCTGCTTCTGCCTCTCACACTACTTACTGGAAGGAATGTAAATTGGTATAATCTTTATTGGAGGCAGTTTGGTATTACCTATCAATGAATATTTAAAGCTATCAACCTCATATTACACTAAAAACTTATTCTATAGAAACACTGGTACAAGTACAAACAGATATAAGGATGTTCACTATAGTTTGTAATAATGAAAAATTGCAAACACCTAAAATTCCACCAATAGGGGATGGTTGAAATTATAGTGTAGTCACACAATGTGATGCAATGAAGCTATTAAAAAAGATGTCCCACAGAAAAGGATGTTGCAGATCCTGTTTTTATTTAAAAAAAAAAACATAAACATTTACGAATCTATAAATAGAAAAGTCAGGAAGAGACCACTTAATTATTAATAGTGGTAACCTCCAGAGTAGGGGTAAAGAGAAGGGGGCTATAATAAGAATTAAATTTCTATAAAGGATATTATGGGGCACCTACGTGGCTCATTCAGTTGAACTTCGGACTTCTGATTTCGGCTCTGGTCATGATCCCAGGGTTGTGGTTGGGATCCCTGCATTGAGCTTCACACTGAACTTCAGATTTTCTCTCTCTCCCTCTGCCCCTTTCCCCCATTCACACACTCTCTCTCTAAAAAAAAAAAAAATAATAAATGGGAAAATAAAAAAATTAAAAGAAGGCACCTGGGTAGCTCCGTTGGTTAAGCGTCCGACTTTGGCTTATGTCATGATCTCACGGTTCATGAGTTTGAGCCCTGTATTGGACTCTCTGTTGTCAGGGTGGAGCCCACTTTGGATTCTTTATTCCCCGGTCTCTTTGCCCCTCCCTGGCTCTTTCTATCTCAAAAATAAACTTAAAAAAATGTAAAAAAAAAATTAAAAGGATATCTTTTTTTTTTTTTGGTGCAAAAAGGTGATTTTATTAAAGCATAGGGACAGGACCATGGGTAGGAAGAGTTGCAGCTAAAAGGATACCATTTTACAAGGGGGAAAAACTATAGGGAAGATCAACTGGATTCAACCCGAGCTTCCTTAGGGCAATACCTTTTTCACAGGTTCTATATATTCTAGCACCTACTCCAGCATTTGACTGACACAGAGACCAATTAATACTATGTGCAAGATACACAAACACATGCATGTGCATGAACACACACACACACACATACACATAACCTCTGTTAAAAAACAGTATCTGTAGTATCTGCAGTGGAATCATTGTAGTCAGGGACTCGTTTACAATAAAGGCTCTTTGAAGCAATGCTGTTCAATAGAACCTTGTGTAATGATGGAAATATTCTATATCTGTGCTGTCCAATATGGTAGCCACTAGACCAAATGGCTTTAAATACTGGATATGTGGCTAGTGCAATGGAATAACTGCATATTCAATTTTATTTCATTGTAATTAATTTAAATTTAAATAGCATATATGCCTAGGATTAGACAATGAAGATTTGAAGGATCTGCTGAAATAAACAGGAAAATATACACTACACAAAATTTTGCATACCATTTCAAGAAATTCAGGGACCCTCTGAAGACCATCCATGTGTCCTTACATCAAAAACTTTTGAGGCTGGGGCATCTGGGTGGCTCAGTCGGTTAAGTGTCCGACTTCGTCTCAGGTCATGATCTCACAGTTCATGGGTTTGAGGTCCGTGTTGGGCTCTGTGCTGACAGCTCAGAGCCTGAAGCCTGCTTCAGTTTCTGTGTCTCCCTCTCTCTGCCCCTCCCCCACTCACACTCTATCTCTCTCAAAAAATAAAAAATAAAAACCACTGAGGCTGACTAAAAGAATGAGAATAAGATAAACAGGACTAGAGAGGGAAAGACTACAGAACCAAAGAGCCAAGATGGAAAATGCTACCATTCAGAACCCCAGAAGGCAAGAGACAAGGTATGAAGGTAGCTTCTGCCTCCTTCCTCCTCCCACCACAGAGCACATTTACCTCACTGTATGTTAACGGTTTACTTGTCTTCCCCACAGTGGGCTGTACACTGCAGACTATATACTCCCTAAGAGCAGGGACCACATCTATCTTCTTCACCATTATATACAAAGAGCTCAGTAGAAACCTAGCACACAGTTGGCACTCAAATACCTGCTGAATGAATGAGTTTTCCCAGGCATCTGATTCTTGCCAGTCTTAGGAAACCAGAGCTCCTGAGTTAAGGAGGGTCTCAGTGATAAAAGGAATTGGCTGACGCATGAGAGATACAGGGTTTTCACAAAGCTGAGCAAATACTCAGATCCATGAAAATCTTGTCTCACCCAGGCTGTTCCTATGCCTTATAGTTCGGAGTCCCTTGTTAATATACAAGCCACGCCAAGACTTCAATAGTTGGTGACAGTGAGCCACACATACACTGGGGCCAGAGGGCCAAATGTCCTCAAAGTCTTTCTCCTTGGATGTCTCCTCTATTTCTCTACCTCTGGAATTTGCCTGCCTTCTCTCACATTGCCCCTCCACCTGAAATCCTTCTCTTACATCCCTACTGGGCAAATTCTGACTCACTGTTCAATGATTTCTCCCTCTGGGAAACCTGTGCTGGCACCACCTCCAGACAGAATTATACCACATCTCCACCGGTTCCCTTTGTATTTTACACATCATGTGTGCTCTGCCAGGGCAAGGCTATTCATTTTGTATCCCAGCATTAAATAATTGGCATATAATGGCGCCAACCAGTATGGAGCACTAAAAGAATATAAACTCATTTGTTTTTCCCCACCCACACCGCCACTGCTTCGTGTGTGCTGATCAAAGTCTATAGATTAGACTGTCTCATTCACATTGAAGAAGGCTGAAAACAAAAATTCAGGGGTATTCCAAAGAAATAGGAAATAAATGACAAAGAAGTAATAAAGGAACAGAAAGGAGACAACATTCACCTGAACAGAAGTCAAAAGGCTAACAGAACTGCAGGGCAAGAAACAAGCAATAAGAGCATCCTGAATATGGCAAAGGGAATTTATGAAAAGCCCACAGCTAACATCATATAATTGGGAAAGAATGAAAAGCATCCCCTAAGCCATGAAGGAGACAAAAATGCCCACTTTCGCTCTGCTACTTCTATTCAACATTGTACTGGAATCACAATGAGATAGCCAGAGCAATTAGACAGAAAAAGAAATAAAAGGCATCCAATTGGAAAAGGAAGAAGTAAAATTATCTCTAGTCCCAGGTGACATGAAAAAAATACACCCCACACACAATTTAAGAATCCACATGCAGGAGCACCTGGGTGGCTCAGTGGTCTAAAGTGTCCGACTTTGGCTCAGGTCATGATCTTGCGCTCCGTGAGCTCATGCCCTGCGTCGGGCTCTTGCTGACAGCTCGGAGCCTGGACCCTGCTTCAAATTCTGTCTCCTTCTCTCTCTGCCCCTCCCCTGCTTATACTCTCCTTCTCTCTCAAAAGTAAATGAACATTAAAAAAAAAAAAAAAAAAAGAATCCACACACACAAAACTATTAAGCTAATAAATTCAGCAAAGTTGCAGGATAAAAAACCAACACAAAAATCAGTTGTAATTCTATACACTAACAATGAACATCCAAACATAAAATTAAGAAAATAATTCATTTTATTATTTTTAGTTCATTTTAAATAGTACCAAAAAGAATGGGGCACCTGGCTGGCTCAGTCAGAGGAACACATGACTCTTGATCTTGGGGTCGTGAGTTCGAGCCCCACATGGAGTGTAGAGATTACTTAAAGAAATAAAATTTTTAAAAAAAGAGAAGAATAAGATGCTTGAGAATAAATTTAACCAAGGAGGTATAAGACTTGTACACCTGAAATGACAAAACATTGCCAGAAGAAATTAAAGATCTAAAGAAATGGAAAGACATTCCATTTTCATGGATTGGAAGACTTAATAATATTAAGATGGTAATACTACCTAAAAATATTTTGTAGATTCAATTCAATCCCTATCAAATTCCTACCAGCCTCACAGTCAACAAAAGGAAAAATAGACACAAGGACTACATCAAACTTAGAAACTTTTGTGGAACAAAGGACATAATCAATAGAACAAAAGTCAGCCTACAGAATGGGGGAAAATATTCACAAGTCATATATCTGATAAGGGGTTAACATTCAGAATATGTAAAGAACTCCTACAATTCAGTAACAAAAAATCAAACAACCTGATTGAAACATGCACAAAGGATTTGAACAGACATTTTTCTAAATGATGTACAAAAGACCAACAAGCAAATGAAAAGACGTTCAATGTCACTATCATTAGGGAAATGCAAATCAAAACTACAATGAAATAACACCTCACACCCACATAAAAAGAAACCCAAACAACAAAAAATAACAAGTGTTGGCAAGGATGTGGAGAAATTAGAACACTTATGCGGCGCCTGGGTGGCTCAGTCAGTTGAGCATCTGACTTTGGCTCAGGTCATGATCTCACAGTTCGTGGGTTCGAGCCCCATATCGGGCTCTGTGCTGGCAGTTCAGAGCCTGGAGCCTGCTTCTGATTCTGTGTGTCCGTCTCTCTCTGCCCCTCCCCTGCTCATGTTCTGTCTCTGTCTCCCAAAAATAAATAAAAGTTAAAAAAAAAAAAAGAAATTATAACACTGTGCATTGTTAATAGCATTGTAAAAGTGATGCAACTGGTATGGAAAACAGTATGGTGGTTCCTCAAAAAATTAAAAATAGAAATACCATATGATCTAACAATTCTATTTCTGGATATATACCCAAAAGAATTGAATGCTGGGCCTTCTCTTTTAAAAACTTGTTTATTTCTTTTTGGGCAGGGAAGGGCAGAGAGAGAGGGAGAAAGATAATCACAAGCAGGCTCCGTGATATCAGCCCAGAACCTGACACAGAGCTTGATCCCACAAACCCATGAAATCATGACCTGAGCCAAAATCAACAGTCAGATGTTTAAGCGACTAAACCACCTACGCACCCAGATACAGGGTCTTAAAGAGATATTTGTGCACCCATGTTCATAGCAGCATTATTCATGATAGCCAAGAGGTGGAAGCAGCCCAAGTGTCCATCAGCAGATGAATGGATAAACAAAATGTGGTACAGACATACAATGGAATGTTATCCAGTCTTAAAAAGGAAGAGGTCCCATCACAAGCTACAACATGGATGAAACTTGAGGACATTAAACTAATGAAATGAGCCCATCACAACAAGACAAATACTTATGATTTCAATTATATGAGGTATCTAAAATAGTCAAGTTCATAGAAACAGAAAGTAGAATGGTGGTTGCCAGAGCCTGGAAGGAAGGGAAGAGAGGGGAGTTGTAGTTTAATGGGTATGGAGTTTCAGTCATGCAAGATGAAAAAATCCTGGAGATCTGTTTCAAAACAATGTAAATATAATTAACATTATTGAACTGTATACTTAAAAAATGGCTAGGATGGTAAATTTTATGTCAGATGTTTTTTACCAAAATAAAAAAATATAATTTTTAAAACTATTTTTGAGAGAGAGAGAGAGAGAGAGAGAAATGAGTCAGGGAGGGGCAGAAAGAGAGTGGGGACAGAGGACCCCCAACCAGGCTCCGTGCTGACAGCACAGAGCTGGATGTGGGACTTGAACTCATGAACCGTGAGATCATGACCTGAGCCAAAGTTGGATGCTTTACCAACTGAGCCACCCAGGCGCCCCCCAAAATTTGATTTTTAAAATCCCATTAGTCTTTTTGCAGGAATGGAAAAGTTTATCTTAAAATTCGTAAGAAATCACTAGAGACTTGAATGGCCAAAACAGTCATGAAAAAGTTGGAAGACTCACTGGTCCTGATTTCAAAACTTACTACCAAAGGCATCTGGGTGGCTCAGTCAGTTGAGAGTCCGACTTCCACTCAGGTCGTGGTCTTGCGGTTTGTGAGATTGAGCCCTGAGTTGGGTTCGCACTGGCAGTGCAGGGATTGTCTCTCCCTCTCTCTCTGCCCTGACCTTGCTCATGTGCCTGCGCACTCTAAATAAATAAACATTAAAAAAAAAAATCAAACCCAATGGCCAATGACTTAATCAACTGTGCCTAAGTTATGAACCATCAATAAAATCCTAAATGACTAGCTTTGGAGAGCTCCTGGGTTGGTGAACAAGAAGGCATTCACATGCCAGGGGATGGCACACTGTGAACTCTACAGGGTCAAAGCTCCAGTGCTCAGGACCCTTCAAGACTTTGCCCAATGTGACTCTTCATCTGGCTGTTCATTCATATCCTTTAATATCCTTTGTAATAAACCAATAATCTAGTAAGTAAACTGTTCTTTAAAAAAAAATTTTTTTTTACATTTATTTACTTTTGAGAGACAGAGTGAGACAGAGTGCAAGCAAGGGAGGGGCAGAGAGAGACGGAGACACAGAATCCAAAGCAGGCTCCAGTCTCTGAGCAAGCAGTCAGCACACAGCCTGATGCGGGGCTTGAAACCATGGACTGTGAGATCATGACCTGAGCCAAAGTTGGATGCTCGACCGACTGAGCCACTGAGGCTCCCCGTAAGTAAACTGTTCTTAAGTTTGTGAGCCATTCTAGTAAATAATTGAACCCAAGGAGCCTCTGATTTACGGTTGGTCAGGTGCACAGGTGGTAACTCGGACCTGCAACTGGCATCTGAAGTGGGGTCAGTCTTATGGGACTGAGTCCTTAGCCTGTGGGATCTGATGCTGTCTCCAGGTAGAGAGTGTCAAAATTGAGTTAAATTACAGGATACCCAGCTGGTGTAGGGAGAATTGCTTGACACGGGAAAACTCCCCACAAATTTGAAGCAGAGTATTCTGTGAATAGTAAGTAAAGGAAAACAAGTTTTGTGTGTGTGTGCGCGTGTGTGCGTGTTTTCCAGGTATCTAAAAAAGTCAAATACATAGACGCATAGGGTAGGGGGCAGGGGAAAATAGGAAATTGCTATTCAATGAGTATTAAGTTTCAGTTATCTAGATGGGTGATGGGTATAAAAGAGGGCACTTGTGATGACCACTCAGTGTTGTATGTAAGTGATGAATCACTGAATTCTACTTCTGAAACCAATAATGCACTAAATGTTAACTAACTAGAATTTATTTACTGAAAAATTTTTTTAAGTTTTTTTTATTTTTGAAAGAGAGAGAGTGTGAGTATGGAAGGGGCAGAGAGAGAGGGAGACAAAGAATCTCAAGCAGGCTCCACGCTCTGAGCTGTCAGCACAAAGCCCGACGTGGGGCTCAAACCCACCAATCATGAGATCATGACCTGAGCTGAAGTTGGACACTGAGCCACCCAGGTGCTCTAGCTAACTAGAATTTAAATAAAAATTTGAAAAAAAGTTTGTTATGTGAGATGATTAAGTTCTAGAGATCTGTTGTACAACATTGTGCCTATAGTTAACAATACTGTAGTACTGTACACATAAAAATTTGTTAAGGGGTAAATCTCATATTAAGTGCTCTTACTGTCTTACTGCAATAAAAATATTAAAACTTGTGAATCAAAGGGCACTACGAATAAAATGCACAACCCATAGAATGGGAGAAAATATTTACAAATCATTTATCTGATAAGGGTCTTGTATCCAGAATATATGAAGAACTCTTAGAACTCAACAACAAAAGACAAACAACCCAATTTAAAAATGGGCAGAAGACTTAAATAGACTTTTTCTCCAAAGATATATAAATGGCCAGGAAGCACATGGAAAGATGCTCAGAGGTGCTCAATAGGGAAATGCAAATCAAAACCACAAGGCAAGAACACTTCACTCCCACTATCACACCACAATGAAAACAATAGAAAGTAACAGATATTGGTGAAGATGGGGAGAAATTGAAACCCTTGTACACTGCCAGTGGGAATGTAATACGGTCAGTTGCTATGGAAAAAAGTTTGGTGATTCCTCAAGAAGTTAAACACAGAGGGGCACCTGGCTGAATCCCAGGGTTCTGAGTTCAAGCCCCACCTTGGGTGTAGTGATTACTTAAATAAATATGAATGTTCATAACAGCACTATTCACAATAGCGAGAAGGTGGAAACAACCCAAATGTCCCTCAACTGATGAATGGACAGGTTCATTCATATACAGGTGTGGTATATCCATACAAGAGAATATTATTCGGCCATAAAAAAGGAATGAGGTACTGATACATGCTATAAATTAGACAAACCTTAAAAACAGTATGCTAAGCAAAAGAACATAGACATAAAAGGTCACATACTGTATGATTCAATTTCTATGAAAAATCCAGAATAGGCAAACCCAGACAGACAGAAAGCAGATTGATGGTGACCAGAGTTGTGAGGAAGGGGAAATGGGGAGTGACTGTTCAATACGTATGAGTTTCCTTTTGGGTAGGGGAAATGTTTTGAAACTAGGTAAGCGGTGATGGTTGCACAACATTGTGAATGTACTACATGTCTATCTTAACGTACCAAACTGCCTATCTTAAGATAATTAATTGTACAATATGTGATTTTTACCTTAATTAAAAAAAAAAAAAGAAAACCAAGACACACAAGCTGTTAGAAAAAAGGATGTATTTACAAACCAACAAGCTCCCTAACTCTAGCTAGAGGAAGAGGAAAGAAGGAGGTAGCAAGTATAAGCAGATCCTTTAAGAGCCCAACCTCACTCCTGTAGAAACGCTGAGTACCAGCCCATGAGATCAGCGCCTACTCCAAGGCCCATTCTTCTTCCAGTTCAAGAAGCAGTCCTTCATCCACAGCCTTCAGTTTTCCTGCCAGTCATCCTGTGCCCAGGCAGGCATGGGTGAAAAGTACTCAAACCCGGGCCCTTTATAACGCAGAGCATGCAGGAACATCACAAGGTCCTGGGGCAAGGGGTCCTGTCGAACCAGCCGGCACTCTGCACAGAGAGGGTCTATCTCTTGATCCACAACATCTGTTTCGACTGCTTTGTCTGGTGCCAAGGCCATTGTGTCCAGATCCTGAGGGGCTGCCTCAACTGCTCCATCCATCTTCTGGGCAGATGCAGCCAACTCTTCTAGGTGGTCCTTACCCAACTCTGAGGAGGGAGCTGTAGAGTCTATGAGTCCTGGGGACAGATCGCCCTCACAGAGATCTAGCACATCCAGGCTCTGTTTGGCCTGGTGCTCTGTTACAAGGTCCTGAAGCAGTTCCTCATCCGTTTTGGGAATGTGGCCTCCCCGGCCCCGGGATGGACCCCAGGCAACTGAGTTGTAGATGGGGTCATTGAGAATGGGGTGGCCCAGGAACTGGAGGTGGACTCGGATCTGGTGAGTGCGGCCTGTGAGTGGCCGGCACCGCACCACACTGGAGCGGCCATTGTAGCTCAGTCTCTGGAACACTGTCTCACAGGGCTTGCCCCGAGTATCTACACGACACACCCCTACCTTGTAAGATACCACCAAGATGGGTTCCTTGCAGGTCACTTCCTCAGTGGGGAACTCCCCCTCTACCCGGCACACATACTCCTTCTCCAGCTACATAGGAGGGAAGAAGGAGAAAGTCAGCATAAAGCCTAAACTCATGAAGTTCATGCCCCATACAGTGGTGAGAAATGCATCAGTGTCAGACAGAAGAGGATTCAAACCCCAGCTCCACCATTTGCGAGTTGCATGATTCTAGGTACAATTACTTAGCCTCTTTAAATCCCATTAACTTGTCTAGAAAACATACGATTAGAAAAGCATTTGGGGCGCCTGGGTGGCTCTGTCAATTAAGCGTCTGCCTCTTGGTTTTGGCTCAGGTTATGATCTCAAGGTCTGAGTTTGAACCCCGTGTCAGGCTCTGTGATGTCGACAGGGGGCCTGCTTGGGATTCATTCTCTCTCTCTCTCTCTCTCTCTTCCCCTCTCTGTCCCCCCCCCAAAATAAATAAATATACAAGTTATTGTAAAACAAGCATTTATCTCACAGGACCGTTAATAAGCATTGAGTTAGACTCTAACGTACTTGGTATTGAGCCTAGTACATCGTAAACAATAAATGTATTGCAATCAGATCCAAAATTACAAGCCTCAAGACTACAGCCAGAACCATTTAACTCTTCTCAAGTTTCTTCTAACTTCATCCAAAATGTTTCTACCAAGTAGGCTCTCCTCATAATCTTAAAAATCTTAGTCATAAAAAAACAAACAAAACCAAAAAACACCTTGGTCAGCCTGTCAGCACTTTAAAACTTATAAATGGCAAGCTACCAAAAAAGGCGGTATATATGCCATCTTGAAAAATCTTTTGAGGGGAGCCTGGGTGGCTCAGTCGGTTAAGCGTCCGACTTCAGCTCAGGTCATGATCTCACAGTTCGTGGGTTTAAGCCCCGCGTCGGGCTCTGTGCTGGCAGTTCAGAGCCTGGAGCCTGTCTTTGGATTCTGTGTCTCCCTCTCTCTCTGACCCTCCCCTGCTCATGCTGTCTCTCTCTCTCAAAAATAAAACATTAAAAAAAATTTTTTTTTAAATCTTTGATCCTAAGAGATAATGACCTGTCTTTGGCATTTTCAGTGTTGACCTTCCTGAAAATAGGAAGATTAGCCAGATAACATGAAGGGCCACTTCAAAAGAACTCAGTGAGACACTTTTGATACAAAGCATCTGTGAGACCAGGAAGTAGATGCAGAAGACAAAAGCCCAGCTCACCTGTCGGTCCCGAACCTGCTCATGAATTCTCTCTGAGACAGCCGCCGTCTTGGCAAACATGAGGACACCTGAGGTAAGGCGGTCAAGCCGATGCAGTGGATGTAGCTCCTTGAGTTGGTGCTCTTTGCCCAGGATGAAGATGACAGTGTTGTGTCGAAAGCGGCCACAAGGGTGGACGGGAATGGAAGAAGGCTTGTCTACAACCACCACATCCTTGTCCTCAGCTAGCAGGCGGACAGGCTCTGCTGTGACTGGTGGCTCATGCCTGTGCACTCTGTTTCGTAAGAAGTCATTGTCCTGCCAATGACAAAGGCAACTCATCAGCCCAGAGGCCAGCAACCTGTAGTCAACTTCACACACAGCTTTCTGTTCCTTACTGACACACAATGGTCACAGCACATCCTTAATCAGAAAGTGCCTAGTGTATTCTTATTTTGCAAGAGTAGAGATAGACACACAGGCAGATAGTTGGCACTGAAAAAGTACCAGAAAGATATACACAAAAATGTTTTGGTGATATTTCTGGGTGGTGGTATTATGGATTTTTTTTGGTTTTGCTCATTTGTATTTTCTCTACGATGAAGTTATACCTTTTAAAGGTAAAGCTTTTTAAAAAAAATTAAAAAATAAGGGGTAAAGTTTTCTGAAAACTTTAGAGGGGAAAAACCTCCATGAAATCATCACTTACTGTGACCTTGAACAAACACCACCAAGATCTAAGTCCAGACATCTGGCCTCTAGACTTGAACTGCCACAGGCCCACTGCATATCACTTAACTTCTCTGGGTCTCAGTTTCCTCATCTGTAAAATACGAGGGTTAGGCCAGACCTGTACTTTTCAAAATAGGGATGGGGGAGGGAATTCAAAACACTCATTCTCCAAATGCTTAAATTGTCTTGTCTCCCCTCACAACCTGGTGCATCAGTGTTACTGACAGGTGTGTCTGGTAGCTCTTAGCTGTGATGGACTTTTAAAGGGTCAAAGCACTGGGCTAGTAAATTCTAGTGTCTATTCCTGACATTTCATAATTCTACCTTATCAGGCTCTATGATAAATAATTAAAAAAATTTTTTTTTTAATTTATTTATTTTGAAGGTGGGGGCGGGGTGAGGTAGAGAGAGGGAGACAGAGAATCCCAAGCAGGCTCCCTGCTGCTGTGCAGAGCCTGACTGGAGCTCACCTCAGGAACTGTGAAGATAATGACCTGGGTCAAAACCAAGAGTCAGAGGCTTGGGGCGCTTGAGTGGCTCAGTCCGTTAAGTTAAGCGTCTTTGGTTCAAGCCATGACTTCGAGGTTCGTGGGTTCAAGCCCTCAGTCGGACTCTGTGCTGACAGCTCAGAGCCTGGAGCCTGCTTTAGATTCTGTGTCTCCCTCTCTCTCTCTGCCCCTCCCCTGCGCGCACTCTGTCTCTCAACAATAAATAAAGGCAAAAAACAAAAAACGTCAGAGGCTTGACCGACTGAGCCGGCCTGGCCCCCTTCTACGATAAATAATCTAAGTAGTAGTTATAAGAACACAGGCTTTGGAGGTGACACTGTTGCCTTACCTCTCTGAAGTTCACTTCAGTTCTGTTTCCTCACAGGTAAAACGAGGTGGCTGGCAATACCTATCCCACAAGGCTGTCATTAGAATTTAATGTTAAGCACATAAAATGCTTACCCCCATGCCAGCACACAGTAAGGAGACATAAATGAGAGGCTCTATTATCACTATTTGTACAGAGATCTATAGCAAGAGAGCAATCAATCAGTGCCAGTGCCACAAGACAGTGCACAAAAGGAGCTTTGAGAATTCCAACGTCTGTCCCTTGGAAACAAGGAAGCCGCCTGGATGGAAGGGATAAATGGGCTGAGTTTTGAAGCACAGAGGCTACTTCTGCGGAGATGGGATGAGAGAAGGGGGCTAAAACCAAGTGAAAGTGAAAATGCTTCAGAATTACCGCGATTTTATTCCAGTAACTAAGCCCTATTGACTCTGAAAAGACCCCTGCCCCCTTTCCTCGCCCGCTTCCGGCCGGCCCCATCAGGACGCCACCTTGAGCACAACGCTGAGGTCCTGTACTGGCTCCTCGTTGAGGTGCAGGCGCCCCGCCCGGACTGCGGCCTCGTAGTAGGCCAGGGGCTGGGCTCGGAATTCGGTGCTGAAGACGTGCAACAAACTGTGGCCCACCCAGCGGCCTTTGCAGTAGGTTCGGAAGTCAAAGTAATAGGGCCGCACTTTGCGCAGGCCGCCCTCGAAGTAGTAGCTGGTCTCTGCAAAGTGCTCATCGCCGAAGCTCACCCCGGCCCGCCGCTTCTTCGGGGGTGGCACGACGCGCTCCCTGGTGGCGTCCCGTCGCTTCTTACGCTTGCCTGGGCCTGAAGCTGCAACTGGGACCTGCTCCTCGCTCGCTTGGGTCTGCTTCCCGTCCTCCCAGGCCGGCTCCACTCGCGGGCCCACCGGCTCCTGGCTCCCGAAGAGCCGCTCCTCACTAGCGTCGCCACTAACGTCTCCGTTTTGTTGAGCGGGAGTCTTTAGCCCGGCCGCTGCCTCCGCTCCAGTTGAGAATGCTTCCGCCATTGGACCCCTACAACTACCCCAAGTACTGGCAACACTGAGACGGCGGAGGCTGAAGCACCCTTGTACGAGAACTGAGAGCCACCGGCGGCCGCTCAGCCACATGACCCGCAGGCCCCACGTTCTGCGTCGCGATCTGAGGACGTCACCGGGCACCAGCCAATCAGCGAGGTCCAGTGCCGAGGCGGGGACTGAGAAGGGAAAGAGTGAGTGAGGGAGCGAGTTGAGAGAGTGGAGTTGCGAGTTGAGAGGCAGTGAAAGTGAGTAAGGGAGTGAATTGAATTGAGAGGCTGTGAGAATGACTCACCAAAAGTGTAGATTCCGTGTAGATATGCTCACAGTCCCTTGGGTCTGGAAAAACGGAAGGAGCTTTACGCAAAACAAATCAGAATGAGGATTGCTAAACTCTGACTCTACAAAGGACCGCCGTGCTGTACACTTTAAAGCATGAATATTATAGTATGTGACTTATAAGTCAATAAAGCTGTTATGTATGTATTTAAACGCGCGCGCACACACACACACACACACACACACACTCGAGAAGCAATGTCTTCACACCTATCCTTCCCCCTAACAGTAGCAGAATTAGCTCCCATTTGCCTTCCATATGCTCCAGTCCTGGAGATTGAAACCGCAAGTGGATCAATAGATGCCTTTGTCAGAGCTCCTAAATGCAAAATATGAAACCAACTCTGGTTAACTTCATCAGAGAGGGAACTATTGAAAGGATATTAGTACTTCATAGAATAGAGCTGGAGAATAGGCTCAGAAACAGCCAAATTAAGAGAAGACAAAGCCTCTGAAAACCAGCCACACAAGGGTAAATAGTATGGAATGTAAATTATGTTTCAATAAAGTTGGTTTTCTTTTTTTAAAGAATGTTTTTCAGAATGTGTCTGAAGCATAGACGAGGGATGAGAGATTAGAATGTTATAGAGAGGGAGTCCTTGTGGGATTGTATAAAGCCTTGCTTCTCAAAATATGGTGTCTGGATAAGCAAAATGGGAAACACCCGGCAACTTGTTGGAACTGCAGAATCTTGTTCCTTCTTCCCCCCTGAACTACTGAATGATAATCTGTATTTTTTAAATGTTTATTTATTTTTGAGAGGGTCGCGGCAGGAGAGGCAGAGACAGAGGGAGACAGAATCCCAAGCAGGCTCCAGGCTCTGAGCTGTCAGCGCAGAGGTCGATGCAGGGCTCGAATTCATAGACCACAAGATCATGACCTGAACCGAAGTGGGTCGTTTAACCGAATGAGCCACCCAGGCACCTGAGAATCTGGTTTTCTTTTCTTTTTTCTTTTTTTTAGGAGGGGACAGAGGGAGAGGGAGAAAGAATCCTAAGCAGGCTCCACACCCAGCATGGATCCTGACGTGGAGCTTGATCCCACAACTATGATATCATGACCTGAGCTGAAATCAAGAGTTGGACGCTTAACTGACTGAGCCACCCAGATGCCTCTAAAATTTTTAAATTATTATTTTTTATTTTTAGAGACAGAAAGAAAGAGAGTGCGGGCAGGGGAGGGGCAGAGAAAGAGAGAGAGAGAGAGAGAGAGAGAGAATCTTAAGTAGGCTCCACACCGTCAGCGCAAAGCCTAATGTGGGGCTCAAACACATGAACCGTGAGATCATGACCTGAGCCAAATAAAGAGTTGGACGTTTAACCACTGACTGAACCACCCAGACACCCCAAGAATCTGTATTTTAACAAGATTCTCAGATGATTTGTCTGCATATTAACGTTTGAGAAGCACTGGCATAGACCATGAAGAGTAGACATTTGTCATACTCTTTGGATATCCAGCATCTTCTTAACACTCTTCTTTTGTGTGAGGAATTTCACACATTATAAGTACTGCCTTCAATGATGTGGATGGAGCTAGAGTGTATTATACTAAGTGAAATAAGTCAATCAGAGAAAGACAAATACCATATGTTTTCACTTACATGTGAAATTTAAAAAACAAAACAGATGAACATATGGGAAGGGGGGGGAGAGAGGAAAGGGAAACAAACTACAAGAGACTCTTAATGATAGAGAATAAACTATGGGTTGATGGAAGGAGGTGGGGGAGATGGGCTAAATGGATGATGGGTACTAAGGAGGTACTTGTGATGAGCACAGGGTGTGGTATGTAAGTGATGAATCACTGAATTCTACTCCTGAAACCAATATTGAATAGCATGTTTAAAATTTAAATAAAATTTAAAAAATGTATAGCCTCCAAAGAGGTGTAAACCAGAAACTGGCCTTCCCAGATTCCCTTGCAGTTTGGGCTTTCATCACCTGGGCTCCACTGATCAGGCAGGACCTGTGGTTCAGAGGCACAGAGCAGAGGAAGGAGGCACAGTGTAGAACCCATGTGTGACAAGATAGCATTGGAAACATTTGATTTGTTTCTTTTTTAAAAAAATTTTTAAATGTTTATTTGAGAGAGAGAGAGAGAGAGAGAGAATGGGGAAGGAGCAGAGAGAGAGAGGTGGACACAGAATCCAAAGCAGGTTCCAGGCTCTGAGCTATCAGCACAGAGCCCAATGCAGGGCTTGAACCCATGAACCGTGAGATCATGACCTGAGCTGAAGTCAGACACTTAACCAACTGAGCCACCCAGGCACCCCAGGAAACATCTGATTTGGAGTCCTAACCGTGGGGGATTCTTGTGTCCAGTGCTCGGTCAGCAATGCCAGCTGCAGTGTCTATGTTCAAAGGCATTGGGATATTCCCTGAGAAGTCCCTCTGTGAAGTTTAGACACTGTTCCTTGCTGTATAGACCCCACGCCTCACACTGTGGCCCATCTTGAGATTCTGTGCACTACTTAATATCCTTTAATGCTGTATTGTACAATAATCATTAGCCACATGTGGCTATTTAAATTTACATTAAGTAAAATGAAAGAAAATTCAAAATTCAGTTCTTCAGTTGCACAAACTACATTTCAAGTGCTCGATAGCCACAAACTAGTGACTACCTTTTTTTTTTTAAGTTTTTATTTATTTATTTATTTGGAGAGAGAGAGCAAGAGAGCATGCACATGCATGCAAGCGGCTTTGGACACATATACAGGCTTTATCCTCAGCCAAGTTACATCTATTGTTGGTTGGCTGATGTCTTTTCTCACATGTTTCTTTGAGAGAGAGTAACCGCCCTGGGAATTGGGGGTGGAAAGGTGGGGGAAGGAAGGGGTGCATCTTAGGGAACTGATAATCCCTGAAAGATATCAAAGGTCATCTCCTTTTAAAAAGCCTTCCTGACACACTCCCATGACACTCTCTCCTTTACATACACCGGCCACACTTCTGTCATACCTTCTGTAACTCTTTGCTGTTATTTGTAAAATTGTCTGCCCCCATGGCGCACCCTCCTATTACTTAGCTCTAAAGACCTCTTGGACCCCTACCAACTCTTATTTGTCTTGAATTCTCGCTTAACACAATGCCTGGAACACAAAGGGGGCTTGATGTTTATTGACAAAATAAGTAAGAAAAAGCTTCATAACTTGGCATTAGGGGCCTGGGTCTCCTGTGAGGATAAGGAAAATAGTCGTGTCCACCCCCATCTGAGCCACTGAAGTACTTTAATTTGGGTAGCAAAGGGCTGAAATTTTCACAGATAAAACACCAGCCCGCAGAATTGCCGAGGAGGTGAATTTGCTCATGGAACCAAGAAAAACTCAAAAGGCCTCGGCAACTGGGCTTCCCGATCCGAGAAGAGGATGGGCGGAGGGCGCTGCCGCGCGCCAGGAATGCACATATGCGATTGGAATCTACCTGTCTCAGGAAAGGTGAGAGCCCTGGGCAAGCGACTCCCCTGTTTCCCGGCAACAAGTCCCGCCTACCTCTTTCTCTCGCTCGGCTCCTCACTTCCTCATTTAGTTGAACTCCCCTCAACCAATCGACGCACAGAACATCGTGGGCGGTGGGCGGTGATTGGAGGACTCCCGGGATCCGTCACTCGGAGACTCCGCCCCCCCCATTTCTTCGCAGCCTTCAGCGACGGAACTGAGCCGAGCGTTTGTGGGCTGCTGGGCAGGCGGTTGCGGTAGGTGAAGAGGGGCAGGGGTGCCTAGCGTTTTAGATCCTCGGTCCGGGTCCTATCCCGGGATACCACAGAGGAAGTTCGGGGCCTGACTCATATCGCTCAGCCAGTCATTGAGGCCAGAGTGACGGAGGCCCTGGTATAGACATTGGGATTGCCGGCGCTGTTCTGGACTTCCTAGAGAGGAGGGGAGAGGGCTGGGGCTCCAGTGCGAGCAAAGTTTTGGTTTGGGTGGGTTCAAGCGACTTTGGGATGGGAGTGGAGGTTCACTGGGACCCTGGCATCATTTCATCCAGGGCCGCTGTGACATTTCTGTCCCTTTAACTTCTGGGCCCTTGCGCTGGCTGGGCTCTCCCTCCTGGAATTATTCAGACCTTACCCTAGACAGCCTTCCTAATCTCAGAGGTCTTTCCTGAAAGAAGGTGTCAACCCATCCTGTAAGACTAGATAGTTATGAAAGCACCAGCAGCGAGGTATTGGATAAGAACATGGATTTTAGAGCGGCAGAGGTGTGGTTTCCAATCAAGGAATCACCATATACATCAGTAAGGTACCCTAGACTTTTGTTATCCTTCTGATCCTGTTTCTTTATCTGTAAACTGATGGAAATGCCTCTTCCAGTGTTTCTGATTATTAAAATAAGAATTTATAAAATAAGGTATATAGCCCAGCTTCTACATATAATGAGCACATGGGGCTTTGCATATGACATTACTCTCTGACAGTGTTCACCAGACAGCATTTTATTATCCTTGTGTCTATGGAACTGTGCAAGGCCTTTAGTCCATGTCCTATGGAAACTGAATTTAATTGGCTAAGGACAGAATGGTTGCATTTTGGAGATCTTTGGAGCAAAGTGCAGAATGGTTGTCTCCACTGGAAATGTCCTGGACATTTCTTTGTGTGTGTGTGTGTGTGTGTGTGTGTGTGTTTGTGTGTGTTAAAACATACATAATGTGGGGCACCCGGGTACCTCAGTCGGTTAAGCGTCCAACTTTGGCTCAGGTCACAATCTCGTGGTTCATGAGTTGGAGCCCGCATAGGGCACTGTGCTGACAACTCAGAGCCTGAAGCCTCCTTTAGATTCTAGTCTCATTCTCTCTCTGCCCATCCCCTACTAGTACTCTGTCTCTCTCTGTTTCTCAAAAATAAATAAATGTAGAAAAAAATAAAAATAAATAAAACATAATGTAAAATTGGCCATTTTAACGATCTAAAATTTTTTTTATTTTTAAAAAAATATTTATTTATTTACTTATTTAGAGAGAAGGGAGAGTGAGAGGGGAAGAGAGAGAGAGACCAAATAGGCTCCGTGCTCAGTGCAGAGCCCGACTTGGGGCTCAGTCCTATGACCGTGAGATCGTGACTTGAGCTGAAATCAAGAGTTGGACACTTAACTGACTGAGCCACCCAGTGCCCCTAAAATTGTAAATTTTTATTTTTAGAGAGAGAGGGTGAGTGGGGGAGAGGGGCAGAGGCAGAGAGAGACAATTCTAAGCAGGCTCAGTGCTGTCAGCTCTGAGCCCAATGGGGGGCTTGATCCCATGATTCTGGGATCAGGGACCTGAGCCGAAGTCCAGAGACACTCAACTGACTGAGCCACCTAGGTGCCCCTCATTGTAACCATTTTTAGGTGGTACAATTCAGTGGTACTCACATGGGCAACCATCATGATTATCCATCTCTAGAACTTCCCACTCAAACTCTGTACCCATTAAACAGTAACTCCCCCCCCCCAAACTGCTGGCAACCACCATTCTATATTCTGTCTCTATGAATTTGCACTAGGTACTTCATATAAGTAGAATCATTCAGTATTTGTCCTTTTGTGTCTGGGTTGAGAAATTCCATTTTTAAAAACAAACTTTATTATGAAAACTTGAGTGCCGAGCCAGAAGAGGAACCCAGTTGCCCTTTTGTCATCTTTATATCTGTAACATAGGAATCTAACAAAAGACATTTTAAGTTTAGAGAAACTTTTTTTCTCATTTTTTAATGTTTTATTATTGATAGAGACAGAGCATGAGCAGAGGAGGGGCAGAGAGACAGGGGGAGACACAGAATCCAAAGCAGGCTCCAGGCTCCAAGCTGTTAGCACAAAGCCCAATATGGGGCTCTGACCTGAGCCCAAGTCGGATGCTTAACCGACTGAGCCACCCAGGCGCCCTTAGAGAAACTTCTTTAAAGCCTATTACCTTCCTTCAGTAGGTAAACAAATATCTGAGTATTGCATACTTATACTGTATCCTTAAAGCCTATCCTTACAATTTTGTTTTTCCAGCTCAGATTCCAAATGAAAATGTTTGAGAGCATTGACTCTACAGCCACAAAATCTGGTCCTGATCTTTGGGCTGAAATCTGTTCCTGTCTGCCAAATCCTGACCAAGAAGATGGTGCCAACAATGCCTTCTCAGACTCCTTTATGGATTCTTACGCTGCAGGCACAGGCCAGAGGGAGGCCCCCAAGTTTGCTGATCAGCCAGCTATAAAGCCTTGGGCTCCCTTGCAGGATTCAGAAGTATATTTAGCATCTCTAGGTGAGTTAAATGACTTTTTTTTTTTTTTATCAGAAGCTGGTGGTTTTAAGGAAGCATGTTGAAGTTATATTAAACTTGGTTTCTTTTATTTATTTAATATTTTTAATGTGTATTTATTTTTGAGAGAGAGAGAGGAAGACAGAATGTGAGCAGGGAATGGGCAGAGAGAGAGGGAGACACAGAATCTGAAGCAGGCTCCAGGCTTCGAGCTGTTAGCACAGAGTCTGATGCTGGGCTCGAAACCACAAACCGCAAGAGCATGACCTGAGCCGAAGTCAGACTGAGCCACCCAGGTGCCCCTCAAACCTGGTTTCTAATCTTAATTATTATTACTATCATTTTTTATTCTTATTTTATTTATTTATTTTTGATGTTTATTTTTGAGAGAGAGACACGGAGTGTGAGCAGAGGAGGGGCAGAGAGAGAGAGAGAGAGAGATAGAGAAGTGAAGCAGGCTCCAGGCTCTGAGCCATCAGCACAGAGCCCGATCTGGGGCTTGAACTCAAGAACTGTGAGATCATGACCTGAGCTGAAGTTAGACGCTTAGCCAACTGAGCCACCCAGGCGCCCCATTATCATTATTTTTTAGTATTTATTTATTTATTTTTGAGAGAGAGAGTGTGTGTGCATGTGAGTAGGGGGAGTCTGTCAAGGAGGAGAGAGAGAATCTCAAGCAGGGTCCGTGTTGTCAGCACTGTGCCAGACACAGGGCTCAATCTCATGAACTCTGAGATCATGACCTGAGCTGAAATCAAGAATCAGTCACTTACCTGACAGAGCCACCCACGTGCCCCCTTAATTAGTATTGTTTTTAGTCCTCACTACCTGTATTTGTCAGATGTAATTCTAGGGGGTTTCAGGTTGGTTGTTGGGTACGAGTACCCTTTTCCTTGTATATCCCTAAAAACCGTCTTTGTTACGTCCTGGTTCTGTTTCATCTGAATTCTGCTTCATTTCTTGGCATTCTCTTTTTTTTTGTTTGTTTTTATCACTTATTTTTGATATAGAGAGTGACAGAGCATGAGCAGAGGAGAGGCGGAGAGAGAGGGAGACACAAAATACGAAGCAGGCTCCAGGCTCTGAGTTGTCAGCTCAGAGCCCGATGCGGGGCTCAAACCCACAAACTGTGAGATTATGACCTGAGCCAAAGTCGGATGCTTAATCGACTGAGCCACCCAGGCACCCCCATTTCTTGGCATTCTTTACAACCCTCTTGCCTACTGTTGGTGGCCCATGTATTCAGATAACTCAAAAGTATCAAACATTATCCATCCTGAAAGACAAGGTAATGGCCCCAGAGCTGCATGTGGATTTCTGATGAAACTCTTATATTGAAACACTGTTGTACTAAAAAACTGTTATATTATTAAATAGGTTGATTGTTGGAATGGGACCATGTTGACATAAAATTCATTCTACCTCTTGTTAGTCATTTAATTTTTTTAATATTTCCTGAGCACATCTTCTGTCCTGTAGCCTTAAGTATTAATATTTAGAGAAACTCCAAATACAGGAAAGAGATTCAGATTGTCCCAGGCAAGGGGAAAGAAAATTATCAGTCTACGGCAGTGATTGCTTTAGAACTGTGGTATCCTTTTATTAAACACCCATGAGACTCATCTATGTGTCACAGAACCAAACCTGGGAATAACTATTTAAGGAAGGAAAGGCAATTCAGGAAGAAGCTTTTGAGGAAGGACAGAAAGAAGAGTCAGAATAGAGTTTACATGATCTGTAAGAAAAAGATATGAGAAAAACACAAGTGGAGTGATGGATAATGAGAAACATAAGGGTATAATGTGAAATTTATTGGGAACCCACCAAAGTTAGGATAGTAATACTTGCAGCCTTCAGCCCTGGCTGAGGAGGGTGACAATTATGTTCTTTTTTGTTTGTTTGTTTGTTTGTTTTTTGAGAGAGAGGGCACAAGTGAGCGAGGGGCAGAGAGAGAGAGAGAGGGAGGGAGAATCCCATGAGGGGCAAAGAGAGAGGGAGAAAGAAGAGGGGCTCACCCAGGGCTCATGTTTTATCCAAAGCAGGGCTCCTGCTCACCCGATGTAGGACTCATGCTCACCCAAAGCGGGGCATGAGCTCACCTGATGTTGGACTCGAACTCACAAACTGTGAGATAATGACCTGAGCCCAAGTCAGATGCTTAACGACTGAGTCACCCAGGCACCCCTCTTTTTTTTTTTTTTAATGTTTATTTATTTATTTGGAGAGAGAGAGAGAGAGAGAGAGAGAGAAAGAGAGAGAAAGGAGCAGAGAGAGACAGAGGGGGAGAGAGCCCGACATAGGGCTCCATCCTACAAATTGTGAGATCATGCATGACCTGAGACGAAATCAAGAGTCAGATGCTTAACCGACTGAGCCACCCAGTGCCCTAGACAATTGTCTTCTGTGGTAGTCAGAACATCTGCTTAATGATGATAAGGAAAAGAAGCAACTGTCTGAGAAAGCTAGAGAACCACATCCTGCAGCTTGGTATCTGTGCCCTAGGGAAGTAAGAAACTTTCATGGATTTGGTGATGATTTGCTTGGTCAAGACTGGTTTGGGAAGTTAAAACTCCACCAATCTTTTCTAAAATCGGTTAAGAAGATGATTAAGGGGCTCCTGGCTGGGTCAGTAGAGCAGGGACTCTTGATCTGGGGGACTGATCTGTGTTGAGTGTAGAGATTACTTAAAAATAAAATCTTAAAAAAAGTAAAATCTTGGGGCACCAGAGTGGCTCAATTGGTTAAGTGTCTGACTTCAGCTCAGGTCATGATCTCACAGTCCAGGAGTTTGAGCCCCACATTGGGCTGTGTGCTGACAGCTCACAGCCTGGAGCCTGATTCAGATTCTGTGGCTCCCTCTCTCTGCCCCTGCCCCACTCACACTCTGTCTCTGTCTCTGTCTCTCTTTCTCAAAAATAAATAAACATTAAAAAATTTTTTTAAAAAGTAAAATCTTAAAAAAAATGATAAAATTTCATTCTCTGAGGAAGATAAGAGCCATTTCTGTGCCTATGGCAGAGTCTGGGAGACATTGGCAGGCATATTTGGAGTATGCAGTGGTATCTGTTTCTACTTGCCCAACTTAGATCACAACCAATTAGGGACTCAGCACACTCAGAGAGGAGACGACTTTGTCCAGCCCAAAAGAGTATCTTCCACCTTGAGAACCAAGGTCAGATAATATATTGTTTTTATTGCCAGATAAACCTATATCAAAAAGAATCCACTAAGAGCACCAATTATAAAAACTTAGCCAGCTCAGTGTGAGATCTACACAATTCTTTTCACATCCTCAAGGAGGAAAAAACTCCTCAAATATTTAACATTTATCAGCTGCAGGTTTTTTACATGGGTGAGCTCTTGTTGGTGACTTACAGCAACAAAAGGTGGTTATTGCTTTGATCTGTGGATGGTAGATGATGTGGCCTGTTTAGAAATGAAAACAGGGGCGCCTGGGTGGCTCAGTTGGTTAAGTGACCGACTCTTGATTTTGGCTCAAGTCATGATCTCACAGTTTGTGAGACAGAGCCCCATGTCAGGCTCTGAGTTGAGCCTGCTTGGGATTCTATCTCCCTCTCTCTCCCTCCTCCTCCCCTGCTCTCTCTCTCTCTCTCTCTCAAAATAAAGTAAACGTTAAAAAAAAATGAAAAGCGGGGGCTCCTGGCTGGCTCAGTCGGAGGAGTATGCAACTCTTGATCTCAGGATCATAAGTTCAAGCCCCATATTGGGTACAGAGATTACTTAAAATAAATAAATAAAATTAAAAAAAAAAGAAGAAATGAAAACAGGATTGCAAATCATAAAGTTTCTATATGGGTCTGGGCTTGATATTCCCCACTCCCCCTTCCAGAAGGTCATCATTGACACATTTATTATAGTTGAAGGCAAGATTGAATTAAGGCAGAAGGCAAATGGTGATACCCTTCCTTCTATTCTTCAGTTGTTCAACAATTACACTTAAAATGCAAAGAAGGATAAGTAAACATCTATCATCAGGAAGCCATGTAGACCACTCATTGGAATTACAAGTTGTTTGTTTTTATCAGGTTCCAACATCCAGGCCACAAGTTGAGTAACTAAAAAGAGTTGGGAGATTGTTTTTCTTTTACAAAGAAATTAATCACACATAGAGATCTTCAAGGTCTCTGATTACTGAGTTCCCATCAAATCAATTTTAGTGTCTAATGAACCACTGGATCTTTCATCATTTTCTCTAATTCTTTCTCACGAGGTTTGGAAACTATTTCATGGCACTGTAACAAAAAGAAAAACCATTTACTCCTCAGAGAGACTATTTTCAAGGAGTTGACACATGTCAAGCGAGGGAAAACACATAATTCCTTAGAGAGATACCTGCTGGCTTCTGTGATTTCAAAGAAGGCATGCCACTGATTTATTTATGAGAGCCTATGGCTTTTTCCCTTTCTGGGGTTAAACATTTATTTGATACAATCCAGAGTTAAGACACTGTGAAGGAAAAAGAAAAATGTACATTTCCCTTTACCTGTCCTCAAAAAAAAAAAAAAATAGAGCGCTCTTTTGCAGGGAGTGTGAATATACTCATCAGTGAGAGAATTCTTAAGTTGTCATGTTGCATTTTAGATTTAGTTTCATTTTATACTCACTTTCCTTGTTAATTTCTTCTCCTCTTCTCTTTTTAGAGAAGAAACTGAGAAGAATCAAAGGTTTAAATCAGGAAGTAACTTCTAAGGACATGCTTCGAACCTTGGCCCAAGCCAAGAAGGAATGCTGGGATCGATTCCTCCAGGAGAAGTTAGCATCAGAGTTCTTTGTGGATGGATTTGATTCTGATGAGAGGTAATTGGTTCTCAGTCCAGTTCCAGGTGACAGTATTTCACTGAGGGCATTTCTCTTCCTCGAAAGAATTCAGGGAGAGTGACATTTGAGTCCAGATATTGGTTGATATCAACATCAGCTTTTCTGAGCTCAAAATCATCCTTTTTAAGGTTGCTCTCTTTGCTCCTGGTCCAGTAGCAGATTTTTGATAGTTAGTATTTTTGTAAAAAAGAAAATACTCCACCTACATCTTGACCACAGATTGAGCAAATTGAGGATAAAGCATTGTCTTCATTTCCAAGTATACAATGTGCTTGAGAAAGTAGTAGCCAGTCAGCAACTGGAACAGTATCTGACCTGTGACTCCCTTTTGCCTTACAGAGTTTCTGTCACAAATTTGTATAGACTAAATGAATGAATTTCTTAAGCATCTACTGTGTGAAGGCACTGTGCTTGATGGAGGTGCTGGGGCAGAGGGGAGATGTAAAGAAGTTTTAGAGACCCTTTTTTTTTTTGGTTTGTTTGGTCTCCATGACTATTTGGGGAGAGATGACAAATATATATAAAGATGAACCTAATAAAATAAGGCAGCCTAAGAAGAGAGCCGGCTGAGTGGAAGTGACTGCATGCTCTGGGAGCTGAGAGACCACTGAGCTCTCCGTAGGCTCTGGTGTTTGTGCCAGAGAAGGCAGGACTTTAACAGTATCTGCAGGGGGCGCCAGATGCAGAGAAGAGGAGAGGGCATTCTGCCACAAAGAGCCGCTTGGTGCCCGATACCCAGGAGAGTGGCTCTGCCACTTGCTGGCTGTGTGTCCTTGAGGAAATAACCTGTGTGTGCCTCAGTTTCCTGTTCTGTAAAGCAGGACGAGTAGCTCTTACCCCTTGGGTAGTTATGAGGGTTAGATGAGTTACTGTGTATAAAGTGCTTAGAACACTTTCTGTCACTTCCACTCACCCGGCTCTTTTCTTAGGCTGCCTTATTTTGTTAGGTTCATCGTTATATATATTTGTCATCTCTCCCCAAATAGTCATGGGGACCAAAAAAAAAAAAAAAAAAAAAAAAAGCAGTCTCTAAAACTTCTAAAACTAGAACAGACCTGGCCCCTGGTAAGCACTATGTAAGTGTTAGCTATTATTATTGGTCCTGATGGAATTTTAAAGTTCAGTAAGAAGGGGCACCTGGGTGGCTCAGTCAGTTAAGCGTCCAACTTTGGCTCAGGTCATGATCTCACAGTTTGTGAGTTCGAGCCCCACGTCAGGCTCTGTGCCAACAGCTCAGAGCCTGGAGCCTGCTTCAGATTCTGTGTGTCCCTCCCTCTCTGCCCCTCTCCTGCTCACTTCTGTCTTTCTCTCTCAAAAATAAATACACATTTAAAAAAATTTAAAAAAAATAAAGTTCAGTAAGAAATTATTCAAAATAATTGGTGGGGGAAGTAAAAACCTGAATTTTAAACAAAAGTTCTTAGGGAAACATGACCTAAGTTTGCAACGTATCATTAACATTGATTTTAAAGAGCCCCATAGATGAAGCTATGACTGTTGAAATCACGGACAGTAGGGAAATAAAACTCGATAGTTACATTTTACTTTTTTCCCTAAGGTTTTTTTTTTTTTTTTGAGAGAGAAAAAGAGAGAGAGAAAGGGAGAGGGAGAGAGCATGGAAGGGGTAGAGAGAAAGAGAGGGAGAGAGAATCCCAAGCAGGCTCCTCACTGTTATCGAGGAGCCTGATGTGGGGCTTAAACTTGCAAGCTGAGCTGTCAGATCATGACTGGAGCCGAAGTCAGATGCTTAACCAGCCGAGCCACCCAGGCGCCCCTACATTTTGCTTTTTAATTTACAAAGTACTTTTACTTACATTATCTTAAATATTGCATTGGTGTGCCCCCAGATTCTTCAGAAATCAGTGTGGCATCTAAAGCCAAGGCCTCTACCTATCCTCTGAGGGTTCAGAAAATAATACACATTTTGCTTTTTTCTGTCTCTAAAGACTCAACCCCGTTGAGGCATCAACAGCCCCAAACACAAAAGACTTGCCGATGCACACATTCCCAACCCTCTAATAACTTGGTATTCGATTCTCGCTCCCCTTGAATGTTTGCCTCCTCTCCAATTCTGAGAAGAAAAGACAAAATTTTCTCCTGCATAATCTCAAGTAGGAATTCTTTTTCTCTGAAATCAAACCAGCACCAAACCTCAAGTTCACGTTTCTGTGTCTTTATCAGTACCTAAAATGATGTGATGTTCCCTTGTCTATAGAAGCAGTTGAAACAATTCTATGAAAAGTGTGGTAGTTGAAGATTAAATGCCCCTGGAGAACCTTAGTCCCCTGCGCTGTGGGTGCTTGCTCCCGAGCTCCATCTGTGGGAACACTTCTTTCTATCAGTGTGAGAACAAGCACACCAGAAACAGTAGATTTGCATTTATTTGCAGACTTCGTTTATCCTTAAACAGAGGCCATTTTGTAGTGGAATTGTATGGTTCTTCACCTAAGGGAAGGCCAGGTAGGTGACCCTCATCATGGTGTGCTCTTGGCATAGGAGTAATGGGCTGAGAAATCCTATTGTCTACACCAGGGTTCCCCCATTTTCGGTGTCTAAAATCTGCTGGTGATGGCTTTACTTCTCGGCTTGAGACTTTGGGCTACTGAAGAGCATAGAATAAGGTTTATATTATTTGTGGTCATTTATAGTTTACCATCAGTATCTAATAAGCTTTAGAGTGGAGGATCTTGGGTAATTAAGGAAGGTAGGAGGGGACACTTCCCCCCCTCCGCACAGATGCAAACAAAAAAAAGAGCCCTCTGGCATAGTGGCTATTTCTTTGTGGGAGAAATTGCTGTGCAGATGTTTCCATCTTGGGGACTTGCTACAGGATGAAGCAAACAAACAAAAACCCTACAAAAATGGTGCTTAGTGCAACTAAGCACCCTAAGTATAATCAAGCCTCAGACTGCCTCAGGTATAGGAGGTTTCAAGATGCTCCACTAATAATTTGGTATTTATTTGAACGTTTCTTCCCTCTGAAAGTCTCTCTCCACTCCAGTTTCGAGGAATAAAAGACAGGACCGAGGTATAAGCTCTTCAGCTATTCCCGTCAAGCCTTCGGAGGCTCTGCATTTGAAGGGGGCCTGGTGCTGCTTATAGCCCAAGTGCCCACTAGGGGGTAAATTATGCTGCGGAGCTGCCAGGATGCACAGCTGTCAGAGGAGGATCGTCGTTCTCCCCGTCAGCAGTGAAAAACAATTGTAGGAAGAAATTGGTGGTGGGCGGGAAGGCAGCATTTGAGTAACTGAGATAATCATTAAGTAATTAATCAGCCGGGTCTGACACAGCCGCCCTTTTCTTCTGCTCTCTCCTAGCACCTTGGAACATTTCAAGAGGTGGCTCCAGCCAGATAAAGTAGCCATCAGTACAGAGGAGGTCCAGTATCTGATTCCTCCAGAGTCCCACGTTGAGAAGCCAGCGGCCGGGGACGAGCCAGCGGCCGGGGACGAGCCAGCGGCAGCGCCACAGTAAATTGCGCACACACACGCCCAGCAGCTGTCTCGGGTCCAGAGGGAACATCGGAGCATCAAGGAGGGAGGGTAGCCAGTCCTCCCACTCACCAAAGCGAACAGCTGTGGGGCCCTGAGGACTGGCTTGGGGCTGGCATGTGTGACTGTCCTGGATAAAGTGACTGACCCAGCGCGTGCTGGATCAAAATACCGCTTTCCTCTGTGTCTCACACCTTGCCTGAGCTCAGTTGCTACAGGCGAGAAGTCTGCTAAGAATCTAGTGAAGGAGCAAGTATGAAAGTATTTATAGAAACTGATACCCTTGTGTAGAATATATAAGCTAAGTGAGCCATATTTTTTCTTCTGGAGCCTCTTCTGGATGTTCCTGCCTGGACCCCAAGCATTCCCTTGGTTCACTGTCAGGGGTGAGTGAGGCCAAGGAGAATCAAGTCTGCCTCCTTGGATCCACACCCCATGTGGGGCTCCTCTAAGTTTGTAATAAACAGAGGGACTTTAGGAATAGAGGCCACACTCTTCCTTTGTCTCATTTGTTCCTTGTGGAGAAAAGGGACACAAGTGTGAAAACTTGGGTGTTTGTGTGTATATGTACATTTTTTATTTCATGCATGGTGTCTCCCCTAACTTCCTCTTGTACTTAGAAAGGGCCAAGCTTCAAATTAGACTTGTAAATTTGGTGTTGGTATCTCACACCCCTTCTCAACAGTTCCCAGCCTCTCGTGACAGCTTTCGTGGCTGGGCCTGTGCTTCCCTGTTTATCGTGTTCTTATTCAGGCCGTGTTGTCTACATAAAGCTTTTCTGATGAGAATACCTGTGTGTGTGGTGCTCTTGAACTGCTTCTCCCCCAGAGAGATGCTCCCAGGCAGTGGGGAGGTAAAGACAAGTATTTGACGATGCAGGAGAGCTGATAACCTTTGCCAGCCTTCTATTTTTGACCTGAACCCTCCAACAAGCCAAACCTCAGCTCAGTGCTCTTACAGTAGGATTCTGTGGCCAGATTTCTGCAGCTCTGGCTCCATGGAGCTTTTTCCTGGGTAACAGGTTTCAAACCCCTGATGATGAGCGGGGTGACCACAAAAATCTTCAGAGAACATGTGGTCATATCTAAATCAAGTATTTGCCTTGTCTGAAAGGATGGGAATCAAGCAGGTAATTCCATGTACTTGCTGAATTATGAATTTAGGGGGAGGTGGTAATTTCCAGATATATTTTCCTGTTTTAAAACATTATGGGGACCCCTGGGTGGCTCAGTCGGTTGAGTGTCTGTCTCTTAATTTTGGCTCAAGTTGTGATCCCAGGGTGGTAGGATTGAGCCCTATCTCTCTCTCTGCCCCTATCCCCCTCTCTGCCCCTATCCCCCAGTCTTTCTTTCTCTCTCTTTCTAAAAATTAAAAGAAAAATTGATTAATGGTGTTAGCTTTATTCCTACTGTTTTTTTAAAACTGTTTATTTATTTTTGAGAGAGAGAGTGTGAATAGGGGAGGGGCAGAGAGAGAGAGGGAGACAGAGAATCTGAAGCAGGCTCGGAGTTGTCAGCGGAGGTCTGACGTGGGGCTAGATAGAACTCAAGAACTGTGAGCTCATGACCTGAGCCAAAGTTGGACGCTTAACCGACTGAGCCACCCAGGCACCCCCTACTGCTTTTTAATAGCGGGATACCTTTGACATAGTGAGCGACCCTCTGTGTTCCCAGACACTTTGGGGAACCAGACACTGACAGTCATCTGGCCCTGAACTGAGCCTGCAAGTTCCCATCTCTGCCTGGGGTTCAGGTGCTGGACCACACTTCCTACAGTGCCTTCTGATGGCTCTCATCAGATAGATTTTTTTTTTAAGACTGAGTTTTCTTTTCCCTGCATGATAAACAAAAATTACTCTTCCTCAAGTAAAAACAACTTAAGAAAAACAGCAGTAAGGTCCCAAAACACTCTCCTGAAGAACAGCCGACCATCAGACAGTTAGAGAATGTATCTGTACCAGAAAATAGTGTTTCTGTAATTCAGGCAAGATTCTAGCTTTGCCCTTTCCCTACCTCCCATCGCTTACCTAAGAAACAAATTTTAGTATGAGAAGGTGGCAAATTGAGTTAGAGGGACTGAAATTGAGTTAGAGGAACCACAGGACTGGAAGGCTTTTAGCCCCACGTGAAAACCTGGGTGAGGTATGGGACGAAGGCTGTAGATCGTCAGCTACCTGTTCACTTAACTCTTTAATAGAAGCACATTTCCACAGAAGGGAGTTCAGCGAGTTGCAACTATGGTTTCTTTTTTCCTTATCTTTTTTAAAATTTATTTTTGAGAAAGAGAAAGCACAAGCAGGGGAGGGGCAGAGGATCCAAAGTGGGCTCCTCGCTGACAGCAGTGAGCCCGATGCGGGACTCGAACTCATGAACCATGAGATCATGACCTAAGCCAAAGTTGGAGGCTCAACCAGCTGAGCCACCCAGGCACCCCACAATATGGTTTCTTATTTGGTTTAGAGGTGACAACCTAGGTGATGACTTGTAAAACAAGTGAAGCACAATTTACCAAAAACAATTTAAGTCTTTATTTATTTGTAATCTCTACACCCTATGTGGGACTCGAACCCATGACCCTAGCTCCTCCAACTGAGCCAGCCAGGTGCCCCATAGCGAAAACAAATTTGATACTAGCTTCCAAATATAGTTGGACTTTATAATATAGACTTTATAATATAGACTTAACTTAGGCTATTAAAATGGTACTAAATTTGAATCTAAGAGTCTCGGTGCTATCTTTATCTGTCTTGTGGCTTACTGTGTGATCACAAGTCAAATGACCTCTTTATATTCCAGTTCTCTTTCAGAAATTGGACTAAACTGTAGGAAAAATTACATTGGCCAGAAATGCTGATCTTCTTTTTTTCTTTGACCCTGGAAATTTCCAAGGAACTCCAGTTAGCACTTCCTCAAATCAGGAATATTTGAGGTGAGAGGGCTCCCTAAGTGAAACACGAAAGAGCAAATGGAACAATATTTAATGCTAACCCCTAGAGGCAAGGAAGGACAATTACCAATAGGGCAAAGCAGAAATGACATGGTATACCCAAAGAAGGTTGGGTTAGAGCCAGGGAGATAAGCTAAGTGAGTGCCACTGTTCTCTCCTGCCACATGGCCCGTGTGTCGCCCAGGGCTCTGGTAGGATCAGTGCTGGAATGGCACAGGCTTGCATCCAGTACCTGTTCCAGAAATAGGCTCTGGCAGTAGGGACAGCAAGTAAATAAACATCCCACCAGCTGAAGCTGAGGTGTGTCTCTCCCAAGGAGGCCTGCCCACCAGGACTATTGCTGGAAGAGGGAAAACGCCCTGGGGCCACTCCCGGGCCCTGCCTTAGAGTGGCTCTCCAAGATTAAGAAAAGCTCCAGCCACATGAAACAGACAATAGTTTCCTGAAAATTCCAAAGCATCCCAGCCAGCTTTGGCCCTACTTGAGTTATAAGATTCAAGACAGGTCACTGCCACAGTAGTCTTATAGGTCTGTGGGAGAGTTGTTTACTTGAACCCAGAAGTGGGTTATTTCAGGCACAGATTCATTCACCTAGCCAATATTTGTTGAGACCCTGCACTGTGCATGGTGATGAATAAAGCAAAACCACATCTTCCCACACAAAGATGGAGGGAGAGACATCTAGCTCATTAGCACTGTCATCACTGGTGCTGCGGAGTCAAGACATAAGCACAGGGTGCTTTAGAGCATAGGGGAGGAGATAGGAGAACCCTAGGCCAGTCAGGGTGGGAAGTAGGAGAGAGGGAAGCTGAGTCCAGAAAAATGAGTAGCAGTCAGACCATGGAAATAGAGGAAGAACATGGGGGACAGAGAAAAGTCCCAGAAGAGGAAAACAGCATGTATACTGGCCTAAAGGCAAAAGAAAGTTTGGAGACTAGAAGTAGTTCAGTGTAGCTGTAGCATAAAGGACAAAGCAGGAAGCATCCAAAGGTGAGGTTGGAAATTAATAAACAAGGCCAAGTGTGAAGGGCTTCCTAAGTCATGTTAAGGAGCTTGGGTTTTATTGTGGGGACAGGAAGGAGCTAATGGGTCATTTTAGGAAGGGTAGTGGCAGGATCAGATTTGCATCTAGAAAGATGCAAGTTATGGTTGCCATGGGTATAACATGATTATACTGATTAGGGGAGCACAGATTCAACTTGGCAATGATGTGTCTATATGAAATAATGCAAGTGATGGCTTGTGGTCTTATTTTTATTTCCTAGCTTGATTTCTATTGTTTCACTATTACAGAACAAATAGAATCGTTTGGCAGACCACACAGGTGGCCATATCCACATAATATGTCCCACCCTTTCACCTTAAAGTATGATGGGGACTCCCCTATTGGGATGCTGGGTCACTATTTCCTCCTCTTGAACCTGGGTACACCTATGTAAGTTCCTGGCTAATCGAGTACAGCACAAATAATGTGACTTGTGAGTCACCTGATCCCCCCCACCCCCCAACGTGTTGCTTGATAGTTCAGAGGCAACACAGATGATGTTTGGCAACCTTGAAGCCACCATACTATAGAAACGCCATGGAGAGATGGAGGGGCTGGCTCTCAGCAGTTTAGCCCCCAGCTGCATGAATCTTCCACCCAGGAATCAGACATATGAGAGAGTCAGATGATTTCGGACCTCAGCCTTCAAGCCACCCCAGTTGACACCAAGTGAAACAGAGACAAGCTGTCCCTGAAAAGACCTACAGATTTATGAACAAAATAAATGCCGTGGTTTAAGCCATTGAGTCTGGGGCTGGTTTGTTACAGGACAATAGGTAACTGGCACACCATGACCTACGTTTCAGATTTTATGTGGCTAATTTCAAGTATTTTATTTTTCAGTCCCTTCTACTTCCTAATGGTTACAGAATTTTAATACTTAATGCTGGATGCAGTATGGAGAGGAGCAAAACTGGATACAGGAGCCAGCTGTGAGGTGGCTGAGGTTTTCTAAGAAAGAGGTAACTGCTCTGAGGACTTTCATCTCCACTTTGGGTAGAGAATCCTGCAAGAAAATGCCACTCCCACCCTGGTGAGGAGAAATAGCTGAATAACCTACAAAACCATAGCTTTTCTTGAGTGCGCAGGAAGCTGAGGTCACAAGGCAATGAAATAAAGCCTCTTCAAGGAGAGAGAGAGAGAGAGAGAGACACGTGAACAGTTTCAACTTTAGCAGAGCATGGAAGAAACAGGTAGCCATCATACAAGTGGGTAAAAAGAAACCAACAAAAATTTTAACAAAAGTTAAAAGGCTATATACATGCGCTAGTGTGTCAGTTTAGAATAGCTGGAGACTATTCCAGACAAGGTAGAGTTTGTACTCACGGTAAGCTTTTTTTCCAGAGGCCTCCCTGGAGGTTCAGAGAAAAAGTGGGAGCAGAGCAGGAAGTGGGAGAGGGCTTTCCTCCTTGACGGTGCAAGCTGCTGAAGTTGATTAAGGCAGCTGCTTGGCAAAGGCAAAAAGCCTCAGCTGCTTCCAGAATCCCTCTCTCCTAGATGCAAAAGCCTTAAGCTGCTGAGGAAGGGGCAACAGATTCTTGCTTCAAAGGGAATGATGAAAGCAAAACTCACCTGCTTTGGGGTGAGAAGTAAAATCATTTTTGTCCTTTAACACAGGCAAAGATCCACTGCTTCGGTGAGGAAGAATGGAAGCAAAATCCCTCTATCCCAAAGGGAGAAGCCGGAAACTATCTGGGGCTGAGGATTCAAGCAAGGGTCTGCTGAGTTGGGGGAGAGGGCAAGAAACTCTGGCCACAAAAACCGACTGCAGATATAAGGCAGAATTTGGCTTTCAGAGGGGGCAGAAATAGTGAGAAAGCCTCACCCCTGACCTTGGGATGTGCCTGAGACTGAAGCTGAACCAGGATAACAGAGACACACCCCCTCAAGCCCTCCCCACGGCGTGTCTAGCCCCTCCAGGAGCCTGGCTCCACACAGTGGAGCAAGAGCACTCTCCTGCTGGTGTCGGGCAGGGAGGGCTAAGAAGCTGAGGTCCGTGGAGCAGGAACCCAGAAAAATCCCGACATTCCAGTCCACACTCTAAGCAGCCCAGTACTAGAGGGATTCAAAGCCTGTGATGCACTGAGGTAATGGTGGGAACAACACAACCCAAACCCTGCCTGACCCCAAACTAAAGGGACTCAGCCCCTCAGACCAACAGAAGAGGCACGCCCACTTCCAGCCATAAATACCATTTACCTCAGTCTCTGCTGTTTACACTCGATGGGCAATTTATGACACATACAAAAGGCAAGAAAAAAAAATCCATCATCAAAAGTTACAGAAGTCAGGGCATCTGCATGGCTCAGTCTGTTAAGCACCCGACTCTTGATTTTGGCTCAGGTCATAATCTCATGGTTCGTGAGTTTGCACTGGCAATGCAGAACCTGCTTGGGATTCTCTCTCTCTCTCTCTCTCTCTCTCTGCCCCTCCCCTGCTTGCTCTCTCTTTCTCTCTCTCTCTCTCTCAAAAAAAAAAAAAAAATACAGAGTCAACAGAACCAGATTCACAGATGACACAGATTTTGGAATTACCAGATAGGGACTTAAAAATAATAATAACTAGTATGTGAAAAGGTCTAGTGGGAAAGGGTGGGAAACTTGCATGAACATTTAGGGAGTCTCCACAGAGACATAGAAACTATGAGAATGTCAAATGGAAATGCTAGAAATAGGCACTCCCGGATGGCTCAGTCAATACAGCATCCTACTCTTGATTCCAGGGTCGTGAGTTCAAGTCCCATGTTGGGCATGGAGCCTACTTAGAAAAGAAAAAGAAAAAGGAAATGCTAGAAATAAAAAATATGATACCAGAGATGAATTCCTTCAACAAGCTTTTCCATAGTAGGCACAGCTGAGGAAAAAAACCAATGAACTTGAGAGAGGTCAATAGAAACCATCCACTCTGAAACACAAAGGGGCAAAAAGCAGTGGGAGTAAAAAAAGAAAAAGAAAAACCAAGCTTCTAAGATCTGTGGGAAAATATCAGTCAGTTTGATATACGTATAATTTGAGTCCCAGAGAGAGCAAATGGTGTGGAAGAAATATTTGAAGAGATGATGGTAACGCGAATGAGGATGTGGCTCTGAGCCTAGAAAGAAGTGGATAAAGGAACCATTTGGAGGGGAAGAACCACTGGAACTCGGTATCCTGGTGGAATGAAGTGTGAGAGAGTAGGAGTGGAGCACGGCACCTGGGTTTGGCACGAGGGAGTGGGGGCCGGCTAGCAAGTGGTGTTGCTGGGTTTGGGATTTCGAGCCTGGCTTAGCTCTCCAGAGCCTGTGCTCCTTGCGTGCACCACACTGCCTCCTATAGGCTAGATTGGAATGACAGTTGGGTGGGTCTCTGTGCCTTGATACCCCACCCTTTAGCTGGAGGGTCCCACCATGAGTCAATGTGTGGCTTAGAGATATATTTATCTCCTGTCATTCTCCCCACCTCCTTTCCCCAAGTGCTACAGGTCACAGATTGTTCTGAAGTAAAGTTTTTCTCTTCCCAAACACATGGACTCTCTTCTCCCTTCATGCTGACTTGATCCACTTAAAAAAATCAGTTATTTTGCAGCTAAGCAGGGAGGGAGGAGGCAGAAGTGGGTAAGAGGGGATGCCTATGTGTGCATGCGTGTGTGCACAGGAAAGCAGATGGGTTACTGAGAGTTTAATAGCACTTTATTTTTTTCTTTTATTGTATTTTATTATTATTACTTTTAAACAGGCTCCATGCCCAACATGAGGCTTTAACTCATGACCCTGAGATCAAGAGTTGCATGCTCTACCTACTGAATTAGACAGGCACCCTGAGTTTTTGAGCATTTTAAAGAATAGAACCAGGGACCCTGGGTGGCTCTATCAGTTGAGCATCTGACTCTTGATTTGGGCTCAGGTAGGGGTCCCAGGGTTGTGGGATCAAGCCCCATGTTGGGCTCTACACTCTGCATAGAGCCTGCTTGGGATTCTCTCCCTCTCTCTCTCTCCCTCCTACCCACTCCCCGTCTCACATGCTCTTTTTCTCTCTAAAATAGATAGATAGATAGATAGATAGATAGATAGATAGATAGATAAGAATAGGACCACTTTTGGTTTTTTATCTTATGTCCTTTTTGGATGAGATTATCAGTTGGTATCTCAGCAGAATGCCAAGGTGCAGCATAGTCTTCAGTAGAGCGTCTGACCAACTAAATAATGTAGGCTGGATAAGAGCACAGTAGCATAAACTCATAGTTGTTTGAACAACCATCTAAAAAGTGTACTCATTGACTAATAAACTGATATGATGCTCATTTCTTCTTTGTTTTCTTTTCCTCTCCTTCTCCCCCTCCTCCCCCTCCTCTCTCCTCCTCCTCCTCCTCCTTCTTCTCCTTCTCCTTCTTCTTCCTCACTCTGCCGAGCTGAACAGTTTTATCAATGATTTGGATAAATGCATAAGAGACATCTTTACCAAAAGTGAGGGGATAGGTAATTGATTGGCCAACAGAATCGGACTCTAAATTTTTTTATAGACTGGAATGATAGGACAAAGTATGAAGTGTAATAAGGATAAATATGAAGCCCTTCATTTAGGATTTAAAAAGTAACTACACAATTAGAGAACAAAAAAAGAACTGTGTATTAGTTCGTTTGTTCTAGTGACAGAAGCCAGACTCCATCTAGATTAAGCCATAAAGGGACATTGATTGATAAGGACAGAAGTAGAGCTGGTCTCAAGGTCAGCTGGATCTGAGGACTCAGATAATATCTTCGATCTCCTCTTTCTTTCACTCTTAACTTCTCTATTTATTTGTGTGTAGGTATAGCAGGTATAGACCTGTGAGTTCTGTACATCATCTCAGCTTAGCAAATCCAGCCCTTCCAACTCCATATAATAAATTCCAGGGAAGGACTCTGATTGGCCTGGTCTGAGTCACATGCTAATCATCAAATCAATTGCTGTGACCAGATAAAGGATACTCTGACTGGCTGAGCATAGGTCACAGGCCCAAACCTAGGGCTAGAGGCAACAGGGTACTGTGGTTGGCAATCCCACCAGAACCATTTGAGAATGCGAAGTGGGGGAGTTGCTGTTACCTGAAGAAAAGCAAAAGGGATGCTGAGAAACCCAAACAACAGATGTTCAGTGTCTTTACAGTTCAATTGAGTCAGTAGTGTTATGTACCTGCCAAAGTTTATAATTCTAGGAATAAATAGTGAAAATGTACTTAGGGCTGTAATAGTATAAAAATAAATTCTGCGCTGGCCATACAACTCTGAAGTATCATTTGGGCGCTATGAAAGAGGAACACTGACAAACTCACAGTGCTGCCTAGAGTAGGGGTCCAGGGTATGGAGGCCCAGAAGATCATCTCATTTGAAGAAAGGTCAAGGCAATAAAATTTGGCCTGGCAAGAGAAGATATGATAGACATGGTTGGCCTTAAAATATTTGGAGGAATCTTGAGTAGAAAAATGAAACACTTACATACAAAGGACAAGCTAGGACCACTAGGGGTAAGTTTCAGGGAGAGCAATCACCATTCAGTATAATGTAAACTTTCTAATAGCTGTCCAATAATAGATGTTCAATCAGGCATCAGAGATGTTGTAAAGGGATTAATTTATTTCATAGAAAGTTGGATCAGGTGACCCCTAAGGTCCTTTCCAGTTATGAAAGTCTATGGTTGTCCATTGGAGACCTGCAGGTGCTTGCTGCTAATAAGTCAGCCCTGGACTCATCAAAATCTGAGGAGGGGGAGCTGTTGAGCCCTTTTCCCTCCCTAGATACTAATGACCTCTTCCAACAAACATCTGATCACTTACCAACAATCAGGCAGAGGCAGAGCCCGCCAACAATTCTTATCTTAGCCCAGCCCCGTGGGACAGACTTTTTGGCGGGAAAGATCACATAACAACAGCCCTTGTTGCTATTTTATGTCTTCTGAACACATACCATCAGACAAGGTCTTGGATGTAGGCATTTTATTTTATTTTAGGGGGTGGGCAAGAATAAGGAAGCAAGGAGAATGAGACGGGAAATGGTCTACTGAGTGGTTCCTTGTGGGGAGTTAGGGCTCAGTCTCTCTGGGATCACTCTGAGGCGCATTAAAGATCACAGCTCAGAATTTCTCCTGCTGAGCAATGGGGAAATTTGGGCTATAATTCCACCAGTCCCCATCCCTCAGTGGTTGAGCTTTGTCTTTTGGGAGTGTTAATCTCCTGCCATTTCTAGGCTGCCCTGCAGGGGCTGAGAAAAGCCTCCGAAAGAAGGAGAAGAATGGTCTATTAGGATTCCTAGACCCAATGGGGGTGGGTGGGGTTCTCACACACACAACACCAAGCAATTCTCATACATCAGCAGGTTGTCCAAGAATCCAACTCAATTCGTACACTATCTTCCTGGAGATTGCATCAGATTCACAGGTTAAGGTTTCAGTCCTACAAAACTGCCCCCCAACTCCCAGTTCAGATGCCAGTCCCCAGGCTGTTATTTGTTCTTCTGACCAACTGGCTACAGATTGGAGGTTTCAACCACCTCTTCCTTAGGTTCAATTAATTTATTAGGGCCACTCAGAGAACTCAGGGAAACACTTATCAGTTTATTAAAGGATGTGATAGTCAACAGTCATATGAAGAGATACATAAGGTGAGATATGCGGAAAGGGCATGAAGCTTCCATGCCCTCTCCAGGCACGCCATTCTCCACAATCTCCATGTGTTCACCAACTCCAAAGCTCTCCCAACTCAGTCCTATTGGGTTATTTCATTGGGAGGTTTCATTGCATAGTCATGATTCACTGAGTCATTGGACATTGGCTGATTCAGCCTACAATTTCCCCTCCCCAGAGGCTGGGGTGGAGGTGGGAGTAGGACTGAAAGTTCCAACCCTCTAATCACAAAGTTGTTCCTCCTGGAAACCAGCCCCTGCCTTTGGGTGGGGTCTATAAGTCAACTTTAGTAATTACAAGACACCCATCTCACCTTTATGGCTGTGAAGTATTTTTAGGAACTATGGATGAAGACCACATATATCTGAGAAATATATTTTGGTCACCTGAATGACCAAATATACATTTCTTTTTTTTTAAATGTTTTATTTATTTTTGAGAGAGAGAGAGACAGCGTGAGCAGGGTAGGGTCAGAGAGAGAAGGAGACACAGACTCTGGAGCAGGATCCAGGCTCTGAGCTGTCAGCACAGAGCCTGACACAGGGCTCGAACCCACAAACTGCAAGATCATGACCTGAGCCAAAGCCAGACACTCAACCGACTGAGCCACCCAGGCGCCCCCCAAATATACATTTTTTATAAATCATTATATCATAAATGGGAAACTGCACCAGCACTGTCCACCACAGCCGCAGTTGGACATAGACGTGGGCTGAGAGGGACGTGGGGCAGGGCATCAACAACATCTGCCACAGTCCTTTTCCATTCAGTCTAGGACCTATCTTCCAGCAACAGCATGGGACCTTTGATTTTCACATTCTAGCCTCTGTAGCCCAAGGAGTTCTCCAAGTTGGCTAATTCAGCATAGCCTTATCTGATGTCCATCCACAGCTCTCTTGAGCTGAAGTCTCCCTTTTGGGCCAAGTTTCCTCACTGGGCTGTCTGCTCTGGGGCTACCAGGGCGCTGGGCTCTCTAGGCTGCCACGTGTTCTATTCTATACCCACCTGTGAGCTTGGAACATGATGACATTAAGGACACTGGATGTACTGTTCATTCTGCAATGGTCAAGGCCAGAACTGGTCGAAGCCTGGACGGACTCCAAGTTTCCTCTGCTGATGGGCTATTATTTCTTAGGAAGAAAAGGCTAAGAATGACTGAGAATTCAAAGACCCTGAAAGACCTCACTCAAAGCCTTGGAAACACTTCTAAGATGGGAAATCAATGTACTAATGTTGGAGGCAGAATTCCTGGCCAGCCCTGGAGGACCAATCCAAGTTGGTCTGTGACTCCAGTTACTGCTCCTCTGGCCTCCTTGGTGAGAGCTCCAAACACCCCCCTCCCCTATTCCTCTCACCCTCTTACCCCCACATTCCTGACCACTACTCAGTCTTTCCAGCGCCCCTTCTCTCCTCCTTCATAATAATTAACCCCCCCCTCCCCACATACACACCCAGGGGCTACATCACCTCTGATGGTCATACTCAAATTCCCTAATTTTGCCTCATTTCTTACCATCCCACTCAGTGCTCTGATACCCATTTCACCACCTGGAAGAAGGGAGGCTGAGCTGTAGGTATTTATGGTGAGTTTGGGGTGAAATGGAACCAAGGGCCTCCCTAGGGAAAGGAGGGGGTGAGTGTTGGTGTGTGTTGGGGTGGGGTTCAACTTTACCATTGTTAGCTTAGGGCAAGGCAAATGGATGGCAAATGTTACCCAGCCAGAGGAAGAGCCTGGCCAGCAAATCTAGTGAGATCCCACCTGAGACCTTGGGGAGGTGACAAAATACCGGATCTGAGCCCGGCTCAGGACAAGGCACTTTACTGGGATGGGAGTGAGGTAGTGTGGGCCAAGTCCTGTCACACTTGACCCCTTTCCCATCTCTTCCTCCCTCGGGCCATCTCCATTACTCTTCAGTCAGGGCTTCTCTCACCCCTGTTATCATGAGTCCCCTGAGCCTCTCTTTGTCTCTTTTCTTGTTTCTGTCTCAGACTCTGCTGTGCTTTTTTCATCATCCCTCAGTCCTGCGTCACCGAGACTCTGTCACCATCTCACTTTTTTGCCTCTTCACATTCTCTGGGTCCCTAAATATGCTTTGTTTCTCTTTGTCTCTGTCAGTGTGTGCCTCTGACTTGATCTGTTTTTCTATGTCTGTCTGTCCATATTCCCAGAAGCCCTATAACTCTGAAACGGCTGGCTGGAGTGGCTTTTCTGAGAACGGAGCCTGGGACAGCCACCCAATGTGCTGAGTAGAGGTGGCTAAGGACATTTCCAGCCCAGGAGTCGTCATGGTAACAACCAGGGCGGGCCAGGCAGGGGACATGTGGAACCACGTGGGCTTGACCTTTCTGTGGTGTCACGTTTGAGCGGGAGCTGGGGAAAAACAGCAACAACTGCTTCCCTCTGGCCCAGCCCTGGGGCTTCCAGGCTGCGCTGAAAGGAGAGAGGGAGAGAGGAAGAGAGGAGAACTGGGACAGCTGGCAACAGAGCTCGAGGACAGATGCCAGAGCCATGCAGAGAATCCACTGGAGAGCGAGGCGAGCACAGGCACGCACACACAGCTCCTGGTCGTCACCGAGACTCCCATTGTGAACTGACCTGTGGAGGGCACCAGACATCATTGCTGCAGGCTCAGCTCGAGCTTCGCCAGCCTCCGCTCTGGGTAGGTGGTTAGTAAAGGTCAGTCCTCCACACTCAGAGCTCCCCTCCAGACTCCTTCAGATCAAATGTCACTTTTTCCATATTGCAAAAGCCTCTATTGCCCTAAGGAAAATATGCTAAAAGAAAAAGGAACCAAATGATTCTTTCAAAAATAGAAATATTATAAATGCAAAAGCCCAAAGAAAGATACTCAAAATAAAAAATAAAAGGCAATCCTCCCTCTACTTCCCCTGGCTCTGAAGATCCCTCCATCGTTGCTTTCCATGCTTGCCAAGTCAGGGGGGAGAGACGAGGCTGGGTCCCGGGTCCATTTCTCTGACAAGGGCACAAGAAGGGAAGCCAGATTTTTGTTTCCCATGTGTGAAGGAAGCTTGGACTCACAGCCCTCCTCTCTGCCCAGATATACCCATCCCACATCTTTCTCCTATGGTGCAGACATACAGGTACCGGGAAGAGGTGTCCACAGGTGTTCTGTTGACCCTGTGATCCCTTAAGGGAGAGGCAAGGGGTACAGGGCAGCCTCAGGTTAGCTCCATAGAGAACACAGCTCACCTCTGGATCTCATTTCCAAACTTTTGAATCATGGCCATGCAAGAGATCTCAAGCCTTTTGGGAAACACTGCCTTGGAAAACAAGACCAACTCAGAACGAAAAAGAAAGTCTTGTCGTGTGCTGAAAAATCTATATGCAGGAAAGACATGAAGTGGGCACTTACCAGCCAAGAGGTGGCTGACTTAACACAGCAGCATTCCAGGCTCCTTTTATTCATCAGTCAGCCCAAAATACTCTTGGAGAACTTCATCATGCCACTCAGATAAGGAAAGGGGAAGTCTTTTGATTCTTGTCAGAAGAGGGGACAGCAGACCCAGCAGTCATAAGCTAGCGTGCTTTGGGGCGCCTGAGTGGCTCAATTGAGTGTCTGACTCTTGATCTCAGTTCAGGTCTTGATCTCAGAGTTGTGAGTTCAAGCCCTTCATTGGGCTCTGTGCTGGGCGTGAAACCTACTTAAAAAATAAAAGTTAACATGGATACAAAAGGCTATTTGAAGTGAGTCCTGATTATATATATATTTGAAAGTGGTCACGATGTTACTGAAGATTCAGCATTTTTGAGGCTAACCTTTCTTTCTCTGACTCATGGGTTTATGTGTTGTGGTCCTATTTGGGAAGTGATTGACATAACTTCCCAGTTCTGCCCCTACAGAATCATCACTGAACACTCCTATCCCTTCTCTGGGAACAGAGTAGGTTCTGGGGACCTTCAGGTACCTGTGACTCTGGAGCAGTGGGCAGAGGACAGGAGGGAAAAGGGTGACCACTGCCCCCCATGAGGCCCAGGCTCCAGCCTAGCACACATGCACCCCTCTCTCCTGGCTGCAGCTGTGTCCCTGTGTGAGCACGGGGCGTTTTCCTTCTGCCTCAGCCCCTTCCCTCTAGCTCTGGCTTTTCTCCAACAGCCCCTCAACTCACCCCTGGTCCCTCTCCTGCTCAGCACCTGGGGCTGGGACAGCTCCCCACAGATTCTGAGAGTCTGGGAGCACCTGTGCACCTGAATGTGGTGTGAACTGGGAAATGTGAGTCAGACTGGCAATTGCTCCCACCAGGCCTGTGACCCCTAGAATCCATCCCTCCTCTCTCCACTCATGCTCTGAGCCAGGTCTGTCTCATCTTCTGGATCTGGAGGCTCACTGTGCTGGGTCGGGCCATCCGCTATTTCATGCCCATGCCTTTGCTCGCTCTGTTCCCTTTGCCAAAAAGCTCCTTTCTGGTGAATTTGTGTTCTGCTTCAAGACTAGACTCAAATGCCACCATCCAAGCAGAGCTATTCTCAATCTACCCAGGCTACTCTGTTTCCCTTAGAAATTGCTCTTACCGCTACCATAGCAGTCATATCTCTGGCTCCACATCTGCGTCCCCACTGGAGAGTATGCTGTCTGGAAGAGACTGGGTCGTATGGATCTGTGGATCTCCAGAACTTGGCTGAGTGGTGCTCACTGAGTATTTGTTATTGCTGTTGGTCCTCACCCAGAGTGGAGCCTTGGTCTAGGGTGTGAGCCAGAGAAGGTCTCAGAAGACTCCCCAGAAGCAAAGGTATATCTGCATGGCAATGAATAGTGGGTGGCACGTATCATGCTGCCCCTACCTTGAGAGACCACAGTCCCATCCTGATGCAGGTCCTATAGTGCCAGGCTGGTTTTGCAAGAGAGGGTACTTCTCACCTCTGACAAAACCACAGCTTTGGTGCCTCATGGCATGGAGAAGCAACACCTGGCCGGCATCTGGATGCTTTCTCTCTGGCTTTGGACAGAGAGAAATCCTACAGTTATTCCCTCATTCTTTGGCTTTACAGATTCCCCTTGCTGCACTAAACAGAGCCCTAGAGAGTGGGCTCAGCGTGGGAAGAGAAGGCTGGAGGCATCCTTCGTGTCCTCCTCCCTCTCCCTCCTCCTGGCTGGCTGCAGCTGTGCTGTGTGATGGGGAGCTGAGCACAGTCTTAATTACCGCTCAGCCCTGCTCATTAGTGCCTCTGGAATCCAGAGAAGCCCCGAGTTAGGACGTTGTGATCACAGTGGAGGCCAGGACTTCAGATTTCCCGGGTGATCACTAGTCCCATTTCTCAGGGACTGGGTCTGTGTGACTGGGGACCCCTTTTTGGGCCCCAGAGGGAGTCACCCCTCCCTGGGAGGGGAAATGGGCTGGAAGAGGAGAGGAGAGAGGGAAGACTAGGCCCCTCACGGGCTCTCACTGGTGTGTGCAGAGCATCACGGGGACAACATATGGTGGAACGTGTGAAACTCCAGTGCAATCAGAGGAAAATGAACACATGATTAAATAAACCAAATGTGCTCAAATTCAGCACGTTGATGACTTGCCCACCTTCTGGGGAACTTAAGTGGGGGGCATTGTTCAGCCACTCTGTTTTACCTTTTCTTCTTCTTCTTCTTCTGCAGTGAAATGGAAAAAAGAACTGTAAAGTGCTGAATACTGAACAAAAGAAAGCTGAAGGAAGGAGAGGAGGGGTGGACCCTGGAAATTATAAATGAATAGGCCTGCTACAATATCTGGGACAAGTCCTTCACAATACCAACTTGTAAACACCCTAGAAGATTGTATGAGATAATATACATGAAAGCACTTTTTGAACTGTGAAGGGCTTTAGAAATATAAGGTATTATTAGGTAATATATCTGCTCAGTGCAGGCTATAAAACAGATGCTTCGGGGAGGCTGGAGATTTATGATAATGACTCATCACCCACAAAGTACTCACACAGTTTAGGCTGCTTCATTTAATTAGTCATTGCCTCTCATATACACTACTGCGGAAGCCTTCTAAAGGCCTTCCCCACATCCACCTTCTCGCTACTTCCATGTATCTTATATGCCATTACCAGATTAACTTTCCTGATGTGGAGCTCTGATCAAATACTTGCAATGTTCCTCTTGCCCACTTCATAGAGCCTGGAGACCTTGGCTTAGCAGTCAAGATCTTCCATACTCTGGTCCCACATGACTCTCCCAGCCTCATTCCTCCTTTCATCCTGGCAGATATAGACTCAGGGAGATCAAGTCACGTACCCAACACCACACAGACACTAAGTGGCAGATCCCAAGATCAAGCCATGAAACCCCAGACATCTGACTCCAAAACCATCGCTCTTTCTAGCCCATCACCGTTCCCTTTGATGGATACAGATGAATGAAGATCTTCCCACACAAAGCTTTTTCTCTTCTTTGGAAGAAATTTCCTCAGGACAAATTCCCAGGAGTGGGATTACGAAGTCAAAGACACTAATATATTGGGGCGCCTGGGTGGCTCAGTCAGTTAAGCTCCCGACTTTGGCTCAGGTCATGATCTCACAGTTTGTGAGTTCAAGCCCCACATGGGGCTCTGTGCTGACAGCTCAGAGCCTGGAGCCTGCTTCAGATTCTGTGTCTCCCTCTCTCTCTATTCCTCCCCTGCTCATGCTCTGTTTCTCTCTCTCTCTCAAAAATAAATAAGCATTACAAAATAAATAAAATAAAAAGCATGTTAGAGATAACAATACTTTAAAAAAAAGACATCAATATTTTCATGGTTATATGAATTGACATATGCCCGGCCAAAGGGATGAACTGATTTATATTTTAGCCAGTGATAAATACATACAGCTTTCACCAGACCCTACTTGCCACTGGGGGTAACCTTTGAATAAATTGCTTATTAAATAAGGCATTTCTTTGTTTTAGTTTGAGTTTCTTTGACTATTGAGGCAGAATATTTTCCATGATTCTGTTTACTATTTATACTTTACCTTGTGCAGAGTATGTGTTCATATCTGTGGCTTCCATAATTATTGAAGTCTTTGTGTTTCCAAAGCTGCAACTAGGGAGGAGGAGGAGGAGGAGGAGGAGGAGGAGGAGGAGGAGGAGAGGGAGAGGGAGAGGGAGAGGGAGAGGGAGAGGGAGAGGGAGAGGGAGAGGGAGAAGGAGAAGGAGAAGGAAAAGGAGAAGGAGAAGAAGAAGAAGGGGAAAAGGTGATCTTTAAAAGCAGATATGGTGGGCTCTGTGAGAACAGAGCAGAGATCCCTAATTGATAAAGACATGTAAATAAACCGTACCTTGAGTAAATCTGTAAAATAAAATTGAGGTCAACTGATTTAAAATACAGTCTGCAATTAAAGGGAACACTCTGGAGAAGGCATTTACTGGACTCAGTCAAGACTTTTCCTGACCCTGCCAGTGTGTCCTAACACTAACATTCACTCCTTTATGTCATTTTGGTGACTACATATTTGGTGTCATTTTGGTGACTACATATTTGTCCTGAAACAGCGATGCTTTATTTTTTTACGTCATATTAAAGAGTACTTTATTTTCTGACTAGGTAATGTATATACATGGTACAAAGGTCAAAAGATATAAAAAGATATGGAGTGAAAACAACGTCTCCCTCTTCTCTCCTGCCTTATAATTATCACGTTTCTTCCCGTGGGGATAGATGCTATTTCCAATTCCTTGTGTATCCTTCAGGGACATTCTATGCATATATGAGCCTGTATGTGTATATTCTTAATGGAAATGATGGCATATGATACAGCATACAATATGTGCTGATCTGTACTTTACTGTTTTGAGAACATTCCATATCAGTATATAGAAAGTTTAAATACACTTTTAAAACTGGAATGTCAAGTGGGTATGCTCCACTCTAAGAAAACCCAATAAACAAAAATCTACATATATAAAGCAAAATTTCAGGAGGTATTTACTTCACAAATGAAGCTTCTATTTGAATTCTTTTTAAAAAAATTGTTTTACATTTATTTATTATTGAGAGACAGAGAGAGAGACAGAGCATGGATGGGGGAGGGGCAGAGAGAGGAGACAGAATCCAAAGCAGGCTCCAGGCTCTGAGCAAGCTGTCAGCACAGAGCCTGACATGGGGCCTGAACCCACGAACCGTGAGATCATGACCTGAGCTGAAGTCAGATGTTCAACTGAGTGAGCCACCCAGGCGCCCCATGAAGCTTCTATTTGTATAGAAATCCTCTAAGTGTTAGGCCAACCTCATGATTCATTTCATCGATATTATGTTTATGTATTTACACAGAAACAGTCTATGAAAAACAAAGGCCATTTAACTTGGAAATTATTTACTAAGCAAATAAATTGATAAAGATTGTACTTTGGTCAAAATGATATGTCCTGACTCAGTCAGAAAGTGCGATATTGTATGTTTGAAAAAGGTGATTCTACATAATTCTTGTATTAAAAATTCACAAACATAATAATTCTAAGTGTAATAATTCCACCTGTCCAGTTTGCAATTTGTTCAACAAACATCAACAGCACTACGTGTAAAAGAAAGGGCTTTCAGTGTTAGCTGATGTGAGATGTGCAGTCCAGGGTCATCAGGACCTCTCGGTGGCATCCAGCTCACCAAAGCCCTGTGTCCTAACATGGTACAAGACTGGACTTTTGTCCTGGATCACATCAGACGGCTGTGGCATGCCCTACCAATATCCCCAACTTCTTCCAATCCCTGACCACAGGGCCAGTGTCTATGGCTTTACTAAAAACTGTCCTGTGCTTTCAGCCTACACCAGCTTTAGGGGTTTAAGGCTCAGGTGTTTACTACCTGTGTGTAAAGCAGATTTTCTTGTTTGCTCTGACATTACATTAGAGGAGCCAAACTGGCACTGTTTGTGGAATGAGCTACTGTCCACCCTATCTGTGCTTGGTATGTGATCTTTTAAACTTTGATCTTATCTCTCCTTGGAATTGACTTTTTTCAGACTTTGGGTCCTAGCTTTTCTAATGCCTGCTTTCTAACTGTATAGTTAGAATGCATAGTAAAGGTAACTATTCCTTCATGTGTTCATTCATGTGGTATTCACTCTCCTCTCCTCCAAATCTTTGCTCAAATGTTGCCTCTTCAATGTGGCCTACCTAATTACTCCATTGAAAATTGAAACACCCTCTCCTCCTGTAACCCCTTATTCTTACCGTGCTCTCTTTTCCCATATTACTTGACACTGACTAACATAACATAGGCTTTTCTTATTTACTATGTATGTCTTTTATTGTACATCTTCTTCCCCTAGGATGGAAGCTCCATTTTGTCTGTTGAATTGCTAATGTCTCCCAAGAATGTAGAATGGTGCCTGGCGCATAGTAGGCCTTCCATAAATACAGTATGTGTTGAAAGAATAAATGACATAAGGTCCTGCCACGCATGACATCCATACGGCCTAAGCATGTTGAGGCCTCCAACAATGAATCGGCTGTGAGCGCTACCCTCAAAGGGCCCATAGCCTAGCCTCAGTGTTGGGACATGGAATTAATAACTACAGTACAAGATAGAAACTGCAGTACAGAAAAAGAGCCATGAAGTTACAGGAGGAAGAAGAGAAAGCTCTCAGTGGTCGAAGAGCCAAGGGAACGCATGAGCAGGGGAGTCCGAGAGACTGGAATTGAATCCTGAATCTGTCCTATATGAGTGGGGTTGGCTTGTTATAAGTTCCTTACCCACAAGTTGGGGGTAAAAATATTTATCTCAGTATGATTGTGAGGGTCAAATAAGATAAGGCCAGTGGTGGCTAGCACCTGGTGCCAAGTTCATGATGAACTAAGATCAATCCCCTGCTTCCTCTGGAGCATACATGACGACCTGTAATGGAATTTTGGAAGTCATTTAGATGATAGTTACCAGGACTGTGTAACAGCAGAGACAACAGTTTGTGACTGATGTTACGTAAAAACAAAACAAAACAAAACCAAAACACCAAAAAACTCCCCCCAAAAACAGACTACAAAACTGTCCATGGGTACAATTGGGTAAAAAAAAATTTTTAATTTACACAAAAATTAAGTCCATTCTTGGGCTAGTCGGGTGCAAATGAAAATTAATTTACCTAAATATGCTTCTTTGATTTTTATAATTCTACTTTTTGTCACCATTTAATTTTCATGCCGTTTCAAACTTACAGAAAAGTTGCATGGTATAAGGACTTTCCAAATACCAGATTCACCAATTATTTGCATGTGCGCGCTCTTTCTCTCTGCATATATATATGCATTACCTAAGAATAGACATTCTTGCAAGTAACCACAGAATATATTTCTTACTGTATTTACAAATAAAAAGGCGGAGAGACTGTACCTTCCTGAGATCCTGGGCCACATTCTCACTAGGCTCAGGAAGCGAGACTCTTCTCTGTGGTCATTGGGCCTCTCACATCTGAAAGCACCAGCCAATTACCAGGTCAGTTATGCCTCCAGTGGGCAGAGCCCCCTTCACATGGCTGGCAAGGCAAGTGGTGCATGGAACCCCTCTGAGGAGCCTCCTGTTTGGGGGCTCAAATCCTGATGGTGTGAGGCCACAGGGGTTTTTGTGACCCTGGAAGTGTGTCCACTGGAGCTGAGCTTCCCTGGGGAACAAATTCACTCTCAAAGGAAAGCCGCTTAGCTGCCTGCCAGCTCCCCCCCTGGAGTCTGCTGAAAATATTTTTTCAAACCACTGAGTTCTGAGGACCAATCTACAAGTACTGGAGCCAGAAGGGATTAAACAAATCTTCCCTTGGAATTCTTAGGCTTAGAGCCACGGTAATACAAGGATTGTTTAAGGGGATGCTTTGTTTGGAGGAATGAAGTCTATGCGGAGGGCCCTGGGCAGTGACCAGAGCAGCGGCCAGCTGGGAGGGTGGGAGAGGCTTCTCATGAGTTCGTGGACAAGGTCTGCACACATATCATCCGTTCATAAACACCTCTGCCAGCACCAGGGTAACAGTCCTTTCCACTCCTCCCGGGATCCCTTTACGTTACTAGACTCACGGGGTTCCTCTCTCCATATGCGTAGCCTCCACCTCATGCCCAATCAGGACAAGTGCAGGCAGAATGGATCGCATATGCTACAGCCCATGGGAAGGAATTTAGCACCATTCCAGACCACACAACCGGTCTGGTTCTGGCCTTGAGACCCAGGTCAGTACCCAAACTCCTGGGTTAACAGTGGCCTTACCCTTCCTGTTCTTTCCTTCACCCTCAGGTGCCCTTTCCTCCCTCCCTGGCAGTTACTTGTTAACTTTGTGATTTGGAGGAATTGGCCTCTCTGGGCGTGTTTTCTCACCTGTAAACGAGATAATGGCATTTACTTTAGAGGGTGTGGTGGTAAGGGAGAAAACAGATTGTGGATATATAAGTACACAACAAATCCGAGCAAGTGTTGGTAATAGCTGAAGCTCGCCCATGGCAACACTAGAGCTTGACCTTTCCTAATTTGTATCCCCAAAGTGCCCTGTGCTGAGGGTTGTCAGCTGCTCGGTCAGATTCAACAGCTGAGGCTGATAACTATTGAACAGGTTATTTCCCATTTTCACCTATCAATTTGATAATATTAACTTCAAGACCACAGGGAGCAGAGTCCTCTCGTATACTAGTAGTAGGAGAATAAATGGACACAATCTTGTTACCTGGGAACAATTAGAAATATTCAGCACATTCTCTTTAATTAAGCAATCCTCCCCATAGGAGTCTACCAGAAATATTCACAAATATGCACAAGGTCATATTACAAAGGCACTCATTGTAGCATTATTGGTAATAGAGATGGTATACAGAGACCATCTGAATGCCCCAAATTAGGAAATTAGTTAAAGAAATTACAAAGTTGTGATGCTGCCATACTATGCGGTACCATGCAGCTGACAAAAAAAAAAAAAAAAAGACAGATTCAGAGGCAATCCCTATCAAAATTCCAGTGGCATTTTTCATGGAAATAGAAAAAATAATCCTAAAATCTGTAGAGAACCATAGAAGACCCCAAATAGCTAAAGAAATCTTGAGAAAGAAGAATAAAGCTAGAAGCATCACATTTCTGATTTAAAACTGTATTACAAAGTCACAGTAATCAAAACAATATGGTATTGACATAAAAACAGACACAAGGGCACCTGGGTGGCTCAGTCGGTTAAGCAGCCGACTTCAGGTCAGGTCCTGATCTCGTGTTCTGTGGGTTTGAGCCCCGCGTCGGGCTCTGTGCTGGCACCTCAGAGCCTGGAGCCTACTTCTGATACTGTGTCTCCCTCTCTGCCCCTCCCCTGCATGCTCGCGCTCTCTCTCTCAAAAATAATAAACATTAAAAAAAAAAACAGACAGATCAGTGGAACAGAATAGAGAGCCCATAAGTAAAACCTGTGCACGTGCAGTTAATTAATTTATGACAAAGGAGCCGAGAATATACAAGGGGGAAAGGACAGTCCCTTCAATAAATGGTGCTGGGAGAACTGGACAGCTAGATGCAAAAGAATAAAATTGGACCACTATCTTACACCATATACAAAAATCAACTCAAAATAGATTAAAGATTTGAACTTAAGACCTGAAACCATAAAACTCCTGGAAGAAAACATAGACAGTAAGCTCCTTGATATCAGGCTTGGCCATGATTTTTTGAATATGACACCAAAAGTGAAAGCAACAAAAGCAAAAATAAACACGTGGGACTACGTCACACTAAAAGGCTTCTGCACAGCAAATGAAACCATCCACAAAATGAAAGGGCAATCTATGGAATGAGAGACAATATTTGCAAATCATATAACTGACAAGGGGTTAATATCCAAAATATATAAAGAAATACAACTTAATAGCAAATAATAAACAATCTGATCATAAGATGGGCAGAGGAACTAAACAGACATTGTTCCAAAGAAGGCATATAAATGTCCAACAGGTACATGAAAAGTGAGCACCCAACAGGTGCTCGCTATCACTAATCATCAGGGAAATGCAAATCAAAACCACAATAAGATACCTTACACCTGTTACAATGACTGTCATTCAAAAGATAAGAGATAACAAGTGTGAGAGAGGATGTAGAGAAAAGGGAGCCTTTGTGAACTGTTGGTGGGAATGTAAATTGGTGCAGTCACTTGTGGAAAACAGCATGGAGGTTCCTCAAAAAATTAAAAAATAGAACTACCATATGATCCAGCAATTCCATTTCTGGGTATATATTCAAAGGAAACAAAATCACTATCTCAAAAGGATATCTGCACCCCCATTTTCATTGCAATGTTCTTTACAATAGCCAAGACAAGGAAACAAACTAAATGTCCATCAACAGATGAACGGATAAAAAACTGTGATATTTACATACAATGGAATATTATTCAGCCACCAAAAAGGAAGGAAACCCTGTCATTTGCAACAACATGAATGGACCTTGGGGGCATTAAGCTAAGTAAAATAAGAGAGAAAGAGAAAGACAAATACCATATTATCCAACTTATATGTGAAATCTAAAAAAACAAACTCACAGAAATAGAGAGGAAATTGATGCGAGCCAGAGCCAGTGGGTAAGGGAGTGGGGGAAATGGGAAAAGGGAGTAAAAAGGTACAAACATCCAGTTATAAAATATATAAGTTCTGGGGATGTAATATATAGCATGGCGAGTATAGTTAACAATAGTATGTTGTATATTTGAAAGTTGTTAAGAGGGTAGATCTTAAAAGTTCTCATAATGGGGCGCCTGGGTGGCTCAGTCTGTTAAGCATCCAACTTCAGCTCAGGTCATGATCTCATGGCTTGCGGGTTCGAGCCCTGTGTCGGGCTCTGTGCTAGCAGCTCAGAGCCTGGAGCCTGCTTTGGATTCTGTGTCTCCCTCTCTCTGCCCCTCCCCTGGTCACGTTCTATCTCTCTCTGTCTCTATCTCATTCTCTCTCTCAAAAATAAATAAATATTAAAAAAAAAGTTCTTATCACAAGGAGCCCCTGGCTGGCTCAGGTGGTAGAGCACCTGACTCTTGATCTCAGAGTCATGAGTTCAAGCCCCACATTGGGCATAGGGCTTACTTTAAAAAAAAAAAAAAAAGTTTTCATCACAAGAAAAAAAGCGGTAACAATGTGAGGTGATGGATGTTAATTAAAGCTAATGTGGTAATCATTTTTACAATATATACTTATATCAAACCATTATGTGGTATACCTTAAACACAATACCATGTTATGTATCAATTCTATCTCAATAAAACTAGAAAAAATTTTATTTTTTCAATCTTGCTCCTGCTTAAAACCCCACAATGACTTCCATGGCTCTTTACATGTCCTCCAATATCCCAGGTGCTCAGGGCCCATCTTACTTCCCCAACCCTATCTTCCCATCCAACATGCTGTCCTCAAGCCCCAACAAATTCCTTTTAGTATCAGCTATTGCAAATATGTAGATCAAAAATAGTTGTGGGGTGCCTAAGTGGCTCACTTGGTTAAGTGTCTGATTCTTGATTTCATAATCTCACAGTTCATGAGATCAAGCCCCTTGTCGGGCTCTGCACTGACAGCTCAGAGCCTGGAGCCTACTTCAGATTGCATATCCTTCTCTCCCTGCCCCTCCCCTACTCCTGCTAGCTCTCCCTCATTCTAAAAATAAAATAAACATTTTTATAAACTTAAAAAAAGTTGTACCAATCTAATTATTTTTACAGATCCACAGTAGAAAGCAAAACTGAAAAATATGTTTTAACCCATTGGGAGAAGGATTCTATGACTTAAATTCATAACCCTGCTTATGTCTAATTCCCTAACGTTAGGAAATCTGTTCATGGCATCCACCCAATAATGGTGATAGAAATAGCTAGAGGTACTTCAATCAATTCCATATTTATCAGAGCATTAAATACCTTAAAGTGCTAAGCGTGCTAATGTTTAACAATGATGAAAACAAAATGACAGATCATTATGTATTGACATGGAAAGATTTTATGCTTTTAAGCAAAAACTGCAAGTTGCAGATTTTCAGTGATCTAAAAGTGCCTAGCATATAGTAGGTAATCAACGAATACTTGTTGAATTGAAAGAAAATGATCCCAGTCTGTTGAAAAGAAAAAACTTACCACCCCAACACACACTCGTTAACAAGTCCATATATTTTCATGTGCCTAAATAAAGTTCTGGAAGGACAGCGGCCACTGTCAGCTGTGTTTATCCCTGGGGACCAGCAGCTTTAACTTTGCCTGGCTCTGGTCTCCCGAGCCCACATCCCGTGAGGTGAGGTTGCAGTGGGCATCCCACGCAGACTCCAGGCAGCTCACAGGAGACATTGTTGTAGGGGGTCTTCAGCTCTGCTCTTTCAGTGGGAAAGAACAGGAAAGCCCAAACTACTCCCAACCACTCCTCAAGGTAACTACAGGGTCAGGAGAAAAAAAGCTAAGGGCAAATGTGCAATTATTCAGGACACTGTTTTATTTATACCTAAGCAGAGACACTAGACTATGAACCCCCAGCAGCCTGAGTCTTGGGTGGGCCAGACATCGTGGGTTGGTGGCTTCTAAGATTTGAAGAACCCTTGCCCTGAGCAGGGGGTCATGCTCCAGCCACTGAATCTGTAAAGTCCTCGGTCTCTATGTTCAAAGCTTAAGGGAGAAACGAGGAGTCAGGCAGGGTCAGCTTGGGCGACCACGTGAAGCCCCTGTGGCACGAGGGGTGGTCAGAAGAGCACTTGGGTGTGGCTAAGCGGTCACTTAAGAGCTGGAGGGTCAGTTACAGAGGTCTGAAAAGGATGGGTAGAAATGGGTACAAACCGTATGGTGGCTTTGGAATACTCAGGAGAAATGTTTCTAAATTTAAGAGACATAATGTAGTTCAGGAGACTTTCAGAGGAAAGGGCCACAGTTCATCTCCTATTTGCCAGGATGAGGTTTGTCTTGGTCTGCTTGGGCTGCTTTAACAAATTACTGTTGACTGGGTGGCTTAAACAACAGACATCTCTCCCAGTTTTGGAGGCTGGGCAGTCCAGGATCAGTTGCCAGCATGGCTGAGTTCTTGGCTGAGGGTCCTATTGCTGGTTTGCAGTCACCTTCTTGCGGTGTCCTCACCTGGTGGTGGTGGCTGGGGGGTGGGGCAGTGAACACACTCTGGTCTCTTCCTCTTCTTTTTTTTTTAATTAAAAAATTTTTTAATGTTTATTTATTTTTGAGAGACAGAGACACAGAGCATGAGCAGGGGAGGGGCAGAGAGAAAGGGAGACACAGAATCCGAAGCAGGCTCCAGGCTCTGAGCTGTCACCACAGAGCCCGACGTGGGGCTCGAACTCATGAACTGCGAGATCATGACCTGAGATAAAGTCGGATGCTTAACCAACTGAGCCACCCAGGTGCCCCAGTATATTAATTTTTTTTAAGTTTACTTGAGAGAGACAGAGAGAGTGTGAGTGGGGGAGGGGCAGAGAAAGAGGGAGAGAGAGAATCCCAAGCTGGCTCCATGGCCAGCTTGGAGCCCGACTCGGGGCTCAAACTCATGAAGCTGTGGGATCATGACCTGAGCCAAAATCAAGAGTTGTATGCTTAACTGACTGAGCCACTCACGCACCCCTTTAATTTTAGTGTACATCAAAAAGCATTAAAAGCAGCTTGATGAGTGTTTCCAAAGGTATACACGCAAATAATGACCTCTCCAACGAAGATGGAGCATTTCCATCACCTCAGAAAGTTCCCTCAAGCCTCTTTGCACTCAGTCCTCTCTCCCCCATTGTCCCCAGGAAACCACTGGTTTGCTGTAACCATTGCTTAGTTTCATTTGTTCCAGAATTTCATCTAAATGTCTGGCTTCTTTCACTCAGCATAATATTTTTAAGATTCATGCATGTTGTGTGTATCAGTAATTTGTTTCTTTAAATTACTGACTTGTCTTTAATCGTATTGAATATACCACAGTTTATTTACCTATTCTCCTGTCAATGGATATTGGGTTATTTCTCCTGTCAATGGACATTGGGTTATCTGCTTATTGCAAATAAAACTGCTATAAACATTCATGAACAAGTCTTTCTGTGAATACATATTTTCATTTCTATTGGGTACATACCACAAACGGAACTACTGTTATGGTATTTATGTTAACATACGTAACTCGCTGAGCATGGAGCTTATTTGGGGCTTGATCCCATGACCCTGGGATCATGATCTGAGCTGAAATCAAGAGTTGGACGCTAAACCAACTGAGCCACCCAAGCGCCGCCCCCCCAAGCTTTCTTAAAGTAGAAAATCAACAGTCAGTGGTGGCAACTCCAAGTTATTCTACACAACTGTGCTGCATAGGGAGGGCCTATTATCTTCAAGCTGTGCTGAATGACATCCACCTGCTGAGTAAGTTTTATTCATGGTACCCAGATGTTGAAAGTGATCTAGAACCATCTGATGTTTTAGCTTCCTGCCTAGTAAAAATAAAATAAAGAATCAGGGGTGCCTGGGTGGCTCAGTCGGTTGAGCACCCAACTCTTGATTTTGGCTCCGGTCATGATTCCAGGGTTGTGGGATAGAGCCCCACGTTGGGTTCCGTGCTGAGTGTGGAACCTGCTTAAGATTATCTCTCTCTCTTCCTCTCCCTCTGCCCCTCTCCCTAGCTCTAGCCCTCTCTTTCTCTAAAAAAAAAAAAAAAAAGATTCAAATGTACACTTAGTTAATAGAAGACATTCTGTTTGTGGATCAGAAGACTTAATATGGTTAAGAAGCCCATGCTCCTCAAACAGATCTACAGATTCAACATAACCAAACGTCAAAATCCTAGCTGGATTATTTTATAGAAGTTGACAGGCTGATTCTAAGATTCATGTGGAAATTTCAGGGACCCAGTGTTGCTAAAACAATCTTGAAAAATCACAAAGTTGGGAGACTCATGCTTCGTGATTTCAAGACTTACTACAAACTCATAGTAATCAAGACAGTATGATGCTGGCATAAGGATAGACAGAAAGCAATAGATAGAAGTAAGAGTCCAGAAATAAACCTTTACATTTATGATCAGTTGATTTTCAACAAGGGTGCCAAGACAATTCAATGGAGGAAAGTCTTTTCAACAAGTGGAACTGGGACAACTGGATATCCAATTACAAAGGAATGAAGCGGACTGCTACTTCACACTATGAGCACCATATATTTCTTGTAAGAAGTATAGGAAAAAAATACAGGCATAAATCTTCGTGACCTTGGAGTAGACAAAACACAAGTAACAGAAGAAAACAATAGATAAATTGAACTTCATCAAAATTAAGAAGTTCTGTGCTTCAAAGAACACTATCAGGAAAGTAAAAAGACAACCTACAGAATGAGATAAAATACTTGCAAAATCAGATGTCTAATAAGGGGCTTGTATTTAGAATATATAAAGAGCTCTTCCAACCCAATAATAAAATGACAAATAATCCAACTAAAAAAGGATCTGAACAGACACTTCACCAAAGAAGATATGCAAATGGTCCCTAGCCATCGGGAAAACACAACTGAAACTACAATGAGATACCACTTCACACCTCGTAGGATGACTATGACCAAAAAGACAGGTAACAAGTGTTTGGGATGTGGAGAAATTGGAATCAACATATATAGCTACTGGAAAACAGCCTGGTAGTTCCTCAAAAAGTTAAACATAGAATTACCTAGATATATACCCAGGAAAAATGAAAACATGTACTCACACACAAAAACTTGTACACGAATGCTCATAGTAGCATTATTCATAATAACCCCAAAGTGGAAACAACCTAAATATCCATCAGTTGATGAATGGATAAGTAAAAGTCCACACAATGGACTATTATTCAGCAAGAAAAAGGACTTAATTACTGATATATGTAACAACATGGATGAATCTTCAAAGCATGATGCCGAGTCAGTCATTAAGGAGCATACCATTTACTATATATGAAATGTGTGGAACAGGCAAATGGATAGAGACAGCAGAGTAGTGCTTGCTGAGGTCTGGGGAGGGAATGTGGGGGTAAATGGGGAATCATTGCTAATTGATACAGCAGTATAATGACCGCTAAAATTGATTGTGGTGGTGGTTTCAGAACTCTGTGAATATATTAAAAACATTAATTTTTGCACTTTAAACAATTAGATGAACTAGAAAAATTGTGCAAATGTCCACTTTTATAAATTATTACACATGTTCTTAATTGGGAAACACTTTTATAAATACAGTTACATTATTGTTTTGTAGGTACAGCACTTTTTTTAGAAGTCTACAGAGCATAACACAAAATGATACCATTATTCAATATACTTCATATTGGTTAGGTCATTTGCTGAAATTATATCTGTAGAGTGCATTGATTCTGCTTCAAAGGAAGGTATAGCAAGGATTTCCAGTATGATGAACAATGTGTGGACTGAAAAGCAGAAGAAAATATGCATAGAATTGGGTATGAAGTAAATATTGTGTTTTCTTCAACATTCTATCCATAGTGTTGTTTTGAAATAAAAGAACATATTCTAAATATTAACACACACAAACAAGAAAAATGACATAATCAGTAAAACATGCAGAATACATTCTTAACACATTCTCTCTCCTCCTCCCTCCCTCACACACACACACACACACACACGCATGCACACTCAATCTGGCGGCCCTGCCACATCTAGAAACAACAAGACAACTGTTTGTGGGGAGACTTCCGGTATCCCTAAGGAAAGGAACATTTCCTTACTTGCCATCTCCACTGTGGGCACTAGTTACACTCCTAATCCAGGTGCAGAGAGAGGAGGAGACCCCTTATACACCTTTGTTTTTTCTCGGAGTGCTCCTGTGTTTTTCAGGGTAAGAATCTGAGCCTCTTAGCGTAGGGGCGCGGAGGACACTCTGGGGTGCGGTAGAGGGTGCTAAGGGGACGCCCTCAGGAGCAGCACTGCCACCTTGTGGCCTGGGATAGTCCCACCTCTGAATAAGGCCCAGGAGCCCTCGGTTGGGCTCCTTCCTACTAGGTAGAAGAAAACACTGGGTAATTCAGTAACATTCCTTCAAACATGATTTTTGTCTTCTTAATATAAAGGCAATTCATGCTTGCTTTATAAATTTTAGGAAGTTGAAATAAGAGAAAATAAAAGCTACCTGTAAATCCAACCTGGAGAGAGAACAAAGGTTGAGCACTTGCATGTATATTTTTCCAGTCTTTTAAATATAAAAAAACTGAGGATCTTCTCCACATATAACAGTGAAGAGAAACCAGCAGAGAAAACTTACAATCATAAAAATACTATAAATTCAGCAACATTTTAAGGGAGTTTTAGTTTTATTAATCACAATTACACCTATATATTTTTCCTTCATATTTTTAATTTTCAAAAATCTAAAACCACAGAAAAGTTGAAAGAATAGTACTATGAGCACCCCTGTATTCTCTATCAAGCTTCAACAATTTTTAACATTTTACCACTTTGCTCTTTCTCACTCTAGATGTATGAATGAATTTTCATGGAACCGTTTTTTTGAGTTTTATTTATTAAATTATTTTATTTTATTTTAGAGAGAGAGCACACACAAGCTGGGGAGAGGGGCAGAGGGAGAAAGAGAATCTTAAGCAGGCTCCACACTCAGCCCGGAGCGCCGCACAGGGCTTGATCCCACTACTTTGGGGTCATGACCTGAGACAAAATCAAGAGTCTGACGCTCAACAAACTGAGCCACCCAGACACTCCTAAAGTTTTATTTCTTTAAATAATCTCTGTATCCAAAGTGGGGCTCGAACTCACGACCCCGAGATCAAGAGTTGCATTCTCTTCCAACTGAGCCAGCCAGGCACCTCTTGCTGAATCTTTTGAAAGTAAACTGCAAACATCATGCTGCTTCACCCCTACATACATTAGCATGCATCTCCTAAAATAAGGGCATTCCCTTATATAATTATAGAATCATTATCATACCTAAGAAAACTAACAATAATTCCATATGTCATCTAATATTAGTCTATAGGAAAATTTCCCCAATTGTCCCCAATTATAGTTTTTAAGAAAATCAGATTTGATCAAAGCTCATGAATTGTTACAGCATTTAATCCAGATTAGTTACTCCTTTCTTTTTCCAAGACAGCGTCCTTTTGTAGGCCACCTTTCTTACAGAATGTTCCACATTCTGGATTTAGTGACTGTTTCCTCATTGTGTTGTTCAACTTGTTCCTCTGTCTCTGTTTTCTGCAAATCTGGAGTTAGGTCCAGAGGCCTTCTATAAAAGAGGCGTACCATACTTGATTATATGGTATCCTGATTGTATACCATTCTTTCCTCTGAGGACATGGCATATATAGTACTCAAGTATTTGTTAGCTAAATGAATAATTTGCTTGCATCCTTGTGCAGTGATTTTTAAGAGGCATGGATCACTGGTGATCTTGAAGATTATTTTTTTTAAAGTTTATTTATTTGAGAGAGACAGAGACAGAGACAGCATGAGTGGGGGAGGGGCAGAGTGAGAAAAGAGAGAAAATCCCAAGCGGTCTCTCTGCTGCCAGCACAGAGCCCAACTCTGGTCTTGAACCCATGAAACTGTGAAATTATGACCTGAGCCAAAAACCAAAGGTCAGATGCTTAACTGACTGAGCCACCCAGGCGCCCCTTGAAGATATTTTCAACAGACATGAGCAAATGAGGAAAACAGGGACTATGGAATGAGTTTTCCAAAAAGCCAATTTTATTTTATTTAAAAGACTTGTTAATTCACCTGACATTTACTTACCAAATTCCAAAGGGAAAAATAGTAATTTAACAGTGCGAAAACACAGTCGCCACCATTCTAACCAAGTGATCAAAATTAACATTTCTCAAAATAGGACAAACCAATGTCATGTGCCTCTCAATGTGATATACTGAGAAAGGACACATCACTTCTGTGGTATTCTTGGCAAAAATGCATTACCTGAATATAATCATGAGGAAGCATCAGTCAAACTCCAACTGAGGGACATTCTACATAATAACTGGCCTGTACTAAAAAAAAGCCAATTATCATGAAAGACGAAGAAAGGCTGAGGAAGTGCTCAGATTGAAAGAGACTAAAGAGACATGACAGTTAAATGCAATATGAGATCCTTGATGGGATCCTGGACCAGAGAAAACAATAGCTATTAGAAGGAGGAGGAGGGGGAGAGGGCAGAGGAGAAGGGGAGGACAGGAGGAATCGGAGAATGAGGAGGAGAAGGAGGAAGAGGGGGAGGAGAGAGAGTAGGAGGAGGGGGTGGGAGGGGAGAGAGGTGTAGCAGCGGGGTGGGGGGGGACATCTGTCAAAATTTGAAGAAGGTACATAGATTAGATAATAGTGTTTTATCAAAGATGCTAAATTTCCTGATTTTGATAATAGTACTGTAGTATTTCAGGGTTAAGAGGTGCCATATCTATAATTTACTTTCAAATGGTTTAGGTAATACATTTATTTGTATAGAGACTTCTCTCTCTCTCTCTCTCTGTATTGGCATTCGGGTGCATGTGTGTAGAGAGAGAGAGAGAAAGAGAGAGAGAACAATAAATCAAATATGGAAAATGTTAGTACTTTGTAAATCCGAGTGAAGGGTATATAGTTCATTGTACTATTCTTGCAGTATTTCTGTAAGTTTCCAATCACTTCAAAACAAACACTTAAAAAAAAACACCCAACCAGGCCCCATGCTGTCAGCACAGAACCCCACATGGGGCTAGAGTTCACTAACTATGAGATCACGACCTAAGCTGAGATCAAGAGTTGGATGCTTAACCCACTGAGCCACCCAGGTGCCCCTCAAAAAAAAAAAAGTTTTTAAAAAGCAAAATCTGTTAGTAATGCACCTATGTCATTCCCATATTACTGGAATTAAAGTTTATCGATAAATGAAATGATGGTGATAGTAGATGGTACTTACTGTCAGTACACTTCTTGGCAAAGTAAAACGTTAGAAACTTCAATGCTTTTTCCTGGTGTATAAAAATCTGGAAATACGAGAAGCACGATTTTAGTGTGTATCCCTGAAAGGATCGACTCCTATCTTCATCCAGAGACAGGACACAGAACAGCCCTGTGGTGGCCTTATGGGGCATGAGGGACCTGCATGCACATATCTTCTTGAGCACCCATCCAGAGCACACATCCCAAGTGCCCTTGGAACGGGGAGTCCTGCCTCCCTTGCCATGGGACTGGCTGTCCAGCCTAGGTGTGGTGGGGTGCAGCAGAGCTGATCATAGGGACAGAGTTGACACCACTGTCTCTTTTTGGAGATGGCAAGCAACAACAGTGAGAAAACCATGGCAAGTGATAAAGGTGGGCTCTTAAATTAAGCCCTTGGCTACATGGGGCTTGAGTCTTGATTGAAGGGGTAGGATTTAGCTAAGCTAGGGGAGAGGGTGATGATCTTCCCTCGGGGGTCCATGAATACAGTCAGTAGGTGCTCAGAAAGTGGCAATCATAAACTCCAGGAAACGGGCAGCCAAGACTCTAATTAAACCAGCTGTTGCTTTCTTGACCACATTTTGGTGGGAATGTTTAGCTGACCAAACAGCAACCCAGAGTGTACCAGAGGGAAGGATGGTGCGAGCTCCCCTTCTCCATCATCCCTGGAGGTGCTTGGAGGATACTGGATCCTCAAGAGCAGGTGAGATTAGGAAATGGGGCTCCATCCCTTTGAGCAGGAAAAGAAGGAACTTGCTGGGCAGGATGAGAGGTTCCACTAACAGCTCTGTGAGCACAAGTGAGGGTACAGACTGGGGTTGGGGCCCAGAGCAGGGTGGAAGCTGGAGTCTCAAGTGGGGACACATGCAGATCACATAAACTCCATCAGGGGGGTCAGGAGAATCTTCTGTGCTGGACTGGGGCAGTGATCCCAGATTCAAGGAGGGGTGGGGGGCTGAGTCAGGGACCATGATGACAGCTGGGAGAGGGCAGTGTCTGGAGTCCCTGTTAAGTATGGATAATGGTGATTTGGAGAAATAGGAAAACAGAAATAGCCACAAGGTTGTGAAAACAAGGAAACAGGGATGAGAATGGGGTTGGGGGTTGAGCACCAGTCTTAGTGCTGAAGGAGCTAAGTGAACTTGAGCTGTGGTGAGAGTCAAGCATCAGGGGTGGGGCTGAGGAAGGGTCTGAGGGAGACTGGGTCACTGGGGAAGGCAGGATGTTGATGGGCACGGGGTTGGGGGGAGGGTCGGGGAGGACAAAGACCAAGAGGGAAACCCTAGGTCCCTACAGGTGGACACTCAGCAGGTTGAGAGTGTCAGAGGCAGGAGAGCTCACGCCTATCCTCAAAACATAAGTTTGGGGAGCAGAGGGTCATGGCAGATGGGATGTGGTTATAGGGAGGGGTCAGGAACTCCTGACGTCCTCTGTGGGTGGGAGGCTGCTTGCCTGGCCTTGCCTGCAGGAGGGCTGGCTCTTGTCCACTGCTGCATCACCAGCTGAGCGCACCGAGGCGGTGACCCTGTTTTACACAGGCCTGTCCCAATCCAAGCAACTTCGGGAGAGTAGTTGTAGAGCTGTTGTGTAAAATGTTCTGTTCCGACTAGGCAGAGCACAGGCCCCCGGGGAGGCACACGGCCGCGCTCTCCACCGGAGGCGGTTATGCGGCCCCTGACCCTGCCGGATCCCGCACCCCTCCCGGCCGGCCGCCGGGGCCAAGAGGGCGCCCAGTCTCCGCCCCGTCGGCGGAACCGGCTGCGCGAGATGCACGCAGCGGCGGCCGGCACGTTCCCGCCGGCTCAGCGCCAGGGGGCGGTGCTGTGAGCGAAAGGAGCCGGGACCTTGACCCGGGCCCGGCCCCTGGGAAGAGAGCGCTGGGCCCGGGAGCGCGTCCCTTCGCACTCTCCCGGCTCGCTCGTTGGGGAGTCCGGGTGACCGGCGGAGTCCCGAGCCGAGGGCCACAGTGAGGACACCTCGAGGAGAGCACAGGGTCCTGTCACCTGCCCGAGTTGTGGGCCCCTGTGGCCAGATCCCGGGGAGGGCGTGGATGAGATTCACAGCGCGGGGCGCGACAGCTGAGAGGCTGCTCGGGGCTCACTGCGCACCGCCTCTGACCCTCACGAAGCTAAAGTGGAGCGTGGGTGGGCATCATTTGCGTCCCAGAGAGGGAGGTTTTGGTGGCCCATGGGTGAGGCAAACTGGAGCCCACCACAGCCACGTCCCCACCCCACACGCCCACTCCGGGGGCGCAAAGACGCTGCTGTTGTCATAGAAACACTTGCTTTGGAGCTCAGACCTCAGCCCAGCGCTTGCAGTGAGGCAGGTTCTCCCGCCAGACCAGTACCCACGACGTAAAATGTCTGTCATTTATTAAGCCTGTACCCTGCACTCAGGACTGTGTCAGACACACAGATAAACCAGATTTGGGTGTTTGCAGCCTACCGTTCCTCCCTGTGCCACCCTTGAAGCAGAATTTACCAACTCCTCTCACTCCTTCAAAATATCCACTTACACAAGAGCTGTATCTTGTAGATTTTTTTTTTTTTCCTTTTGAAGGCTTATAGAGGAGCCCAAAGCAAGGGAATTTTACGCATACAGCAGGGTGCAGTATTTCCTTCCATTAGACATCTCTTCCCTTATTCTCCTTTTTGGGTGTTCCTCATCCACCCTTTCTCTGAGAGCCCTCTGAATCTTGTTCAGTCCCAGGCACTCCCTCCAAGTCTTCCCTCTAGGCCTCTGCATCTCTTCCCCTTCCAGTGCAGAGAAGAGCAGCTGAGTCCTGCCTTCCCAGAACTGCTCTTGAAAAGGCATGCTCTCCCCACTCCCGACATGCTGCCAAACAAAGACCCTCACATCACCAGTGTTTCTCTTCTGCAGAGATCAGTAATCGTTTTTATTTCTGAAATGCGTTACTTTCTCTCATATAATTGTCCCCTAAATCCACATGGGGTAGGTATTATTCCCATTTTACAGATGAGGAAACTGAGGCTTGGCGAGGTTTAGTTAACATCCTCAATATCACATGTAATAAGGACTGAACCAGCATTTAAATGGAAGCAGTCAAGCTCTTTGTCTTGTCCTAAGCAGCCTCGCGGTGGGGCAGTTTAAATAGCTACCTCTGATGTGATGTCTTCTGATCACCTAGGAGCATTCATCACAGAATTGTTGCGTGTGTGGTGTCCCTTGAGTTATTCTGTGTTTCTTTGGTATTTGTACTCGAAGAACCATTTCTCAGATATAGAAATTATGTCGGGGGCACCTGGGTGGCTCAGTCTGTTAACCATCTGACCCTTGGTTTCAGCTTAGGTCATGAGCTCGTGGTTGGTGAGTTCGAGCCCCCGCATTGACTCTGTGCTGACAGCTCAGAGCCTGCAGCCTGCTTCAGAATCTGTATCTCCCTCTCTCTGCCCCTCCCCTGCTCACACTCTGCCTCTCTTCCTCTCCAAAATAAATAAACATAAAAAAATTAAAAAAAGAAAGAAATTATGTCAGAAAATTAAATTGGATGACTTAGCTCTCCACATTTATATTATTATTAACTAAATACACATGTAGCCGAGCTAGATGGCCTCACTGAATCCTCACAAGTCCCTACAAGATTAGGACAATGGTAAAGTCATTCCTTCTCACCCAACTTGAACTGCTTCATGGAAAATTCGGACAGTATTTTAAAATGTTAGCCCCACAATGTCATAGATTTCAGATTAATTATAAATACTATATGAAAGTGGTATCTATATACTACATGTTCATACTATAAATACTATATAAATACTTCTATGGTGTATGTATGTGCCAGGCGCTGCTCTAAACACTTTACATACTCACTCGCTTAGTAACTACAACAATCCTATAAGGTAGTACTATTTTTTCAAATGTGTTTTTTTCAAGGGCATTTTAAAATTGAAATTTCATTTACATAAAATAAAACATACAAAATTTAAAGTACAATTCTATGAGTTTTGACAAATGTAGGTACTCGTGTAACCTTCACTTTAATCAAGATATAGAACATTTCTGGGGTGCCTGGGTGGCTCAGTTGGTTAAGCATCCAACTTCAGCTCAGTCATGATCTCCCCGTTCATGAGTTCGAGCCACACCTCAGGCTCTGTGCTGACAGCTCAGAGCCTGGAGCCTGCTTCGGATTCTGTGTCTCTGTCCCTTCACTGCTTGCACTCTCTTTGTTTCTCTCTCAAAAATAAACAAACATAAAAAAAAAGATATAGAACATTTCCATCACTCCAGAAAGTTCCCTCTGCCCTTCTCAGTCTATACCATTCAATGATACCACTGTTTCTGATTTCTCATACCACAGATTAGGTGTTTTTTTTTTTTTTATAGAACTTCATTTAAATGGAATCATAGTCCAGTTTAGCATAATTTAGCATAATTAGCATAGCTTTAGCATAATCCATTTGAGATTAGTCATGCTTAAGCATGTAGGTATCATCAGTAGTTCCTTTTATTGCTGAGTAGTATTCTGTTGTATGAATACATCACAGTGTGTTTCCAGTTATTTGTTGATGGACATTTGAGTTGTTTCTAGTCTTTGGCTATTGTGACTTGAGCTGCTATAAACATTTGTAGGCAAGTTTTCGTGGACAAAGATTTTCGTTTCTCTTGGTACTTATAAGTTGAATAGTGTATATTTAACTTTATAAGACACTCCCAAATCATTTTCTAAAGGTTGTAAAGGTTGAAATTATACAAAAGAGGAAACTGAGGCCCTGCCAGGTTCATTTATTGTCCCCAAAATAACTTGTCCAAGCATGTGTGTTCTGGAGTCTTTCTCTGGTTGAGAATGAGGGAGAAGAAGAGAAAGCTGGGGCTGGGAAGAGGAAAGGCTGTAAGGTGTTGAGGGGAAGAGGATGCTAAACCCAAGGGCAGCCAGCCTTGAGGGGCCCTCTCTCTGTCCTGGGGGAGGGACCGTGTGCAGTCCAGCTGAGCCCCTTGGGATTCAGCCTGGGGTGTGGTGGACCACACCCCTTGGCCCGCCACCGCGCTCGCTCAGACTTCCGCACCAGGAAGCTAGGCGGTAAGCTAGCTGCCCTTTCCACCCGGGCTCCGGGGGAACACCAGGCTAGAGCTCTTTGCCCGGCATGATTCTCTGCGGATTCTGCAGGGGGGATCCACTCCACCTCCGGAGGCGGGTGGAGGATGGTTTCCACCTCTCGGAGGGGATCCGGGAGCCCCCCTCCGGCCTTGGCCGGAGTCTTTCAGATTTGGCTGCCCCTGCCGCAGCCGCCGCCAGCAGCCTGCGCAGCACGCGCTGGGTTCTCACGTCTTTTTGTCTCTTCTCCACTAAGTGATTTTTCAGGAGGCAGCTCACATGGAGAAGCGAGATCACATTTGTATCATAAAATCAAACATCTCAGCTGAATTATCCTTTGGCTGGAAAGACACCAACTCGAAGATTCTAACAATAGAGTTGTTGACATTGAAACAGGAGTGGAGGAAATAGATTTTTTATAGAGGGGAAATCGATTTTTAAATGTTGGCATTTGATACAGACAGCCATTTGAACCAGAAAATACCATCAACTACAATAGGTAATTGACTAAATAGAGAGCAAACACATTTTCATCAATGAGATGGAAACTGTCTTTTAAAAATCTGAAGATACACTCTCAGGAGGCTCAATTTACCTGGCAACTTCCTATCTTACTTTCCTTTCATGCTAATATTTTGATTTATTTGAAAGGAAGAAGTGAAAATGTGTAAGAAGTGCTCATGATGAAAAGAGATGAAAGTCTGAGAAGCCTAATCAATCAACAAGTTGTCCTCAGACCCCTTCTGGGTGCCCAGGTTAGCTGCTGTGGAGGGTGCAGCAGAGGGGTGGGCTGCTGGTTTTGCTGGGGAGACAAGACTTGGGCAGAAGAAGCTGTTACTGAGTCATACAAGATGATCTATACCATACAATAAAGTCACTAGCCATGAAAATTCACATTTCCCAAGACCATCATCATCCTACCAGCACTTCATTCCAAGTTCTCGGAGATCTCGTTACTTTTTAAAATTTAGCTTATTGAATAGGCAGTACATTACCCAGATTCAAACGTTAGGAGATGTCTGAAACATTTTCACTAAAGCCTCCTTCCTGTGGTATCTCTTAGCTACTGGTTCTCATCTGCTCCTGCTCCACTGTTATTAGTCTGATCCCAGAGTTTCTTTATGTGCCAATAAGGACACAGGAATAATCTCCCCTCTTTTGCACAAAATATAGCATACTGTTCACAGGGTCTGCATCTTGCTTTTCCCCCTTAATGTATCTTGAAGATCTTTCCATGTCAGCATACAGAGAGCTTCCTCATTTAAAAAAAATGTACTTTTCATAGTTTGATAGTGTTTCACTATATGAATGAGCCGTGCATTACTTATCCAGTCCTCTCTCTATGGATATTTAGGTTGTTTCCAGTATTTTTGCTATTAAAAACAATAAGGCACGGCCCCTGGGTGGCTCAGTCATTAAGCATCTGACTTTGGCTCAGGTCAGGATCTCATGGTTCTGAGTTCCAGCCCCACATTGGGTGAGCTTGTGTCCTGCTTTGGGTGAGCCGCACTTTTCTCTCTCTCTCTGACCTTCATGGAATTCTCTCTGTTTCTCTGTCCCTTGCTCACTTGTGCCCTCTCTCTCTCTCAAAACAACAGCAACAACAACAACAACAAAAACACAAAAAACCACTAAGGCAATGAATGACCTAGTATATGGGTGATTTTGCACCTGTTCTATTTTTGATATACATCCCTTGAAGTGGACTTGCTGGGTGTAAAGATAAGTGTATTTTCGGTTTTGAGGGATCTTGTCAAATTGCTCTCTGCAGAGGCTGTCCCACGTTACCTTCCTGTGTTTCCCCACACCCTCACCTACACAGTGTCTTAGCAACTGTTTAGATTTTTGCCAAACTCTTAGTGAAGAATGTTCTCAGTGTTGCTTTAACTTGCACTTATGAACGAGTTTGAGCATCTTGTCATATAAGAAAGGACCTTTGTATTTCTTTTCTGTGTATAATCTTTCATATCCTTTGCTCATTTTTCTACTAGATTATTAGTGGGCTTTGTTTCTTGTGTTTGTTTTATTTTGAAGAGTCCTCTGTATAACAGGGAAATTAGATTTTAGTTATTCAAGTTGCAGATATTTCCCTAAATTTTACATTGTCTGTTGAAGCTTTGCTTATAGTATTTTTGCCATGCAGGACTATTCTCCTTTTAGTGTGGTTAAATATATCAATCATTTTGTGTATGTGTATGTGTGTGTGGCTGCTGGGATTTAGTCATAGATAAGACAATCTTCCCACTTTAAGGGAGGAGCTTATTAAAACAACAGAGGAGATTATATTTTTAAGAGACTATTTTTAAAATTTTATTGATTTATTATTTATTTAAATAATCTATACACCCAACATGGGCCTGGAACCCATAACCCCGAAATCAAGAGTTGCGTGCTCCACTGACTGAGCCGGCCAGGTGCCCCTTTGTAAGACTCTTTACAAGGCATTTATTGCATATTGTTGATTCCCTGCCTGCCCCACATTAGTACATAAGATAAATAAGCAAAGTATGATCAAAAGTGACTGCTCTTTTAAACAGAAAAAAATGTCCCTATTCAGATAGTTTTAGACCATTTGACTTATTATGTTCTCATCACATAAAGAACAGAGATTTAATTCCTTGACTAAGTGCCAGATTCGGAGCTGGAAAGCAGATTCAGAACTGGAAACATGGGAAAATCTCAACTTAGGGTATATTTTTATAGCATGTGCCCTTTCACATCAAAGGAAGAAGTATTTGTGAAGGGAATTGATGCCTCTACTCTATATAAAACTATTACAATAAATATTTTTGAACAGAATACTCAGGTACAGCACAATCATAACAAACTCTGGAACCACCTCAATCCATCAAAAATCAATACATATTTAGCAGGTGCCCGCTGTGGTGAGGCACTGCTGAGCACTGTGGGGAATATAGAGAAACTGAAGGGTCATTGTTCATGTTTGCCCTTTAATATTTTACATAATTTTCCACATATTTATATGACAATTTAGGTATTAAGTCATCTTTCTAAGGTACTTATCTGGCAAATCATCCAGAAATGTTGGCCAGGAGAGAGCAAATATGAATAACGATGTGGTTTTTGTTACTAAAATTAAAAAAGGAAAAGAGTTGATACTTCACTTCTCTTTTACCAATGTCAGGGGTGATACGGAGGAGGCCAGACTGCAGCCTCCCTTGAATTGATGTATCTTGAGTTCTCTCTACATCTGCCCTCCTAATGGAGTGAATAGAGGTGGATGGTGGTCACCTTGCCATGCCCTCCTTCACTCTCCAATGCCTAATCCATTCCATCTCAAGGGAACACTTTTATGACCATTGCCATTGGGGCAATAATGGAGTATCCATATAAAACATGAGTAATTACACAATCTTTTATTGTCCCATTTTTTATGCAGTACAGTGTGAGTGTTAATCCAATGTGCTTGGGGGGGGGCGGCAGTGACAATAGGTAATGTTGAATGGTGAAGTTTCAAAATACATTCAGACATTTTTGCATTCATCCTTATGGAAATAATTTCCATGTATCAGGTAGTAGACATGGAGGGAGGTTTACTAGACTTCACGCTCCTTTTTCATCATACAGTGTTTTTCTAGAAAGGGATTTCCCATCCAGGAACTGTATTTCTAGCTCCTCTTCAGTCTAGGAGGGACCATGTGTTAAATTCGCATTGATGAAATATGAACAGAAGTCACTGTGTACCACTTTCAAGCCAGGTTTAAAAAATGTAGGTGCTTTCTCCAAGTTCTCTCTTTGCTGACTGACTGCAGAGGACAATAAAGCCCTGGGAGATAGTGGAGCGCTGTGATGGTGATAGGGGTGGTGCCCTGGGCCTAAATCACCAAAGGAAAAATAGATACCCACTGGGCAGGACCATTAGCACTGGACTGTTATGAGGGAGAAATATACCTCTGTGGTGTTAAATCTCTGAAATGTTGGGGTTCAGGCATTACAGCTGCTAGCATCCCCCTAACTAAAACAGAAATCCTTTCATTATAGGGTGTTTTTTCCTGGGCTATCACTTCAATGTGGAATGTAGATCAGTCGTCTATCTCAGCTACATAAATTTGGGCCCTCGGTCCTTATGAAGGTTATCATTAAGTTGACTGTTCTGTAGTTAGCCATGTTCTCATTCAGTGACCTGGATGAACAATAGAAAGTCTAAAACGAAATTTGAGACAAATACAAAGCTGAAAGAGATGGCATGATGCTCAATGAGAGAATCAAGATCCCACATTTTCTAGATTGGAATGATGATGATGGGTCAAAAGTAACAAGATGAAAGAATGAAATCTTGCCATTTGCAACTACGTGGATGGAACTAGAGGGTATTATGCTAAGCGAAATTAGTCAGAGAAAGACAAATATCATATGACTTCACTCATATGAGGACTTTAAGATGCAAAACAGATGAACATAAGGGAAGGGAAGCAAAAATAATATAAAAACAGGGAGGGGGACAAAATATAAGAGACTCTTAAATATGAGAACAGACAGAGGGTTGCCAGAGGGGCTGTGGGAGGGGGGATGGGCTGAGGGGCTTAAGGAATCTACTCCTGATATCATTGTTGCACTATATGCTAACTAACTTGGATATAAATTTATAAAATAAATTAAAAAAAAGTAACAAGATGAAATTTAGGTACATATTGAAATGATATGCTTTCAGGGGCGCCTGGGCGGCTCAGTTGGTTAAACACCCAACTCTTGATTTCAGCCCAGGTCATGATCCCAGGGGCATGGGATTGAGCCCTGCATCAGGATCCGCACAGCACAAATTGTATCATCTTAAGATTCTCTCTCTCTCCCTCTGTGCCTCCCTCCAGCTCTCTCCCAAAATTAAAAAAAAAAATGAATGATATGCTTTCATAGACAGTGGTTTGAAACAATTGCAGGGATTCATACATTATGATGAATGGGGATATGCAACATACGATAAGCAATGAAAGAAAAAAAGGGATCATTTCTGCCAGGTGTAAAGGAAAAGTGATTTTTGTCTCCGTGAGATGCAGCTTACTCTCCAGTTACCTGAATAAAGAATCTGGGTCAGAATGCTTTGAATTGTCACCTATATACTTTGAGTGGGTTCACTTCTCCAGACATGGAGACTTCCCTCCACCTGGAAGACCATGTTTATTTGAAGAACAAGACACACATCAGAAAGACTGGATTCAAAAAGATTAAAACCTACAGCTTGTTTGTAAGCATCAACTATATTCAAAGAAAATAAATAAAGCCTACAGCTTTTAAAATTCATTAAAACTCACATTTGTAGAAAAATGGGGACTCATTCCATGTCAGACTGTCTAGGTGCTGACCTCAATGGTGAAATGGAATATAGTTCTGTGTGAAATCACCATAACAATAACCACTCATTTTTACAGCGCTCTGGAGTTGAGCTGTCCAATAGAAATATAATGTAAGTCATATATGCAATTTTAATTTTCTAGTAGCCACATTAAAAAAAATAAAAAGAGGGGCGCCTGGGTGGCTCAGCTGGTTGAGCGTCCAACTTTGGCTTAGGTCATGATCTCACAGTTTGTGGGTTTGAGCCCCGCATCAGGCTCTGTGTTGACAGCTCAGAACCTGGAGCCTGTTTTGGATTCTGTGTCTCCCTCTCCCTCTGACCCTCTCCCCACCCACACTGTCCCTCTTTCAAAAATAAACATTAAAAAATTAAAAACAAAAGAAACAGGTGAAATTAATTCTAGTAATATATCTTATTTAACGTGATATATTATCATTGCAACATATAGTCCATATGAAAAATTATTAATGAGATTCCTTGCATTCTTTTTTTTCCTACTAAGTATTCAGAAGCTGTATATTTCACACTTGCAGAATATGTCAATTCAGACTAGCCACATTGCAAGTGTTCAGGAGCCACATGTGGCTAGTGGCTGGTGGACTGGCACAGTTGTAGTGAGGGACATTGTCTCATCTAATCCTCTACTATAGGTATTATTATTCACATTTTACAGATAATAAAACTTCTGCAGAAGTGAAGCGATTGCTCCAAGACACACAGCCCTAATGGAAGAATCAGGGCTCGAACCCACCTTTCCCAATGGGCAGTGTATCCCGGTGGTAAGTGGGCTGACATGGAGTCACATCCTGACTCTGACGGTTACTTAACTGTGTTACCTTTGGCACATTTTTTTTTAATACTGACACTCGGTTTCATTATCTGAAAAACAGTGATAATAAGAACCCTCATAGGCTACTGTGGGATTAAATGAGACAATGCATAGTGCTCGTCACAGCGCCCACCCATGGCAAGTAGCATGGTCATTACCTTAACAACATGTCTGGCGCTCTTTCCACCTTCCCCACACTGCTTCCCAGGAGCTTCTTCCATTCAATGAGGGTTTATTCTTTTTTTTTTTTTTTAAGATTTTTTTAATGTTTATTTATTTTTGAAGGAGAGAGACAGCGTGAGCGGGGGAGGGGCAGAAAGAGAGGGGGACACAGAATCTGAAGCAGGCTCCAGGCTCTGAGCTGTCGGCGCAGAGTCTGACTCGGGGCTCGAATTTACGGACTGTGAGATCATGACCTGAGCCGAAATCAGATGCCCATCGACTGAGACACCCAGGCACCCCCACGAGGGTTCCTCATCTTGATGGGTAGCTCTTAATGATGGTTCTGACTCCCAAGGGCCTCATCCCTCTACATCAAAGCTACTTTGCTATCATCGTGTTTGAATACATTGTTGCCATCTTCCAACAGCCCCGGGTGTGATGACTTGACAAACCACAAAGCAAACCTGGAAATGTTGGACGCCAACCACACTGTCCCATTCTGAGATCCCCCACCAAAGAGTCACCTCATGGCTGTGGGGGTCATGGGAATCCCTGTCACTTGGTTCTGGGACTGTTCAGTCCTTCTTCAAGGCCTCTGCAATCCGCACAGCGGATGGGAGGGGTTTGAATGTCCCCAGGCAGGACCTGGGTGTTCTCCTCCTCCCTGCCTGGCACTGATATGCTCACTTATCTGCAATGTTGTAACATGTCCCTTTCCTCCAGAGCCAGGTTTAACTGCCCACAAGCCAGCAACAGTGTTTTTTACCACCCCAAACGAAAGACTTTAATAAAATATGGGGTTGGAGTATCCAGCCCACAAGTAGAAATATTGTGGTGCTCACACAGGCAGTGAGCATTGGTGAGGGATCGCCTCCGAAAGTGTTTTCTTTGCTATCGTAGAGCAAGGGGTTTGCTGAAGACAGGCTCTCAAAAGCTTGACACATAATGAAGTGAATCCTAGTTCATCCACTCGTTCAACAAATACTTATTGAGCTCCTACCACAGACCAGGTGTGCAGGATGCTGTGGACGCAACCGTGGGCAAAAGACAAAACTGCTGCCTTCCATGACCTTATCTTCTCGAGGGGGATGTAGATAGAAATCAAATATAGGATTACAAACTCTCGTAAGGGCTACAGAGGGGAGGAAGCAAACCTCCGGGAGATCTGATCTGGTCTGTGGGTCAGAGGAGGCTGCCCTGAGAAGTAACAACTGAGCTGAGGAGGCACAACCTAGTGGGGGGAGGCGGGGGTGAGGGAGGTGTCTTGAAAGGGGGGAAAGTGTAGCAAGGATCATGCTGGAGGCCCCTCAGGGGCCAGGATACCAGAGCTGGCTATCGAGAGCCTCTCTGACATGAAGGCCGATTCTGTGTCCTGGGAAAATGGCAGAGAGATTTTGGGATTCAGGTTAGACTCTGGGGGCTCTGCAACCAGCACCAATAAATAAGAAAAGTAGACATGCTGCCTCAAATTTCTGAGAGAAGCAAGCCCAGTGTGCAGGTTGGAGAGGGCTGGGCTACGTGACAGCATCCAGGGAAACTAGCTGGTGGCCTACTCACAAGCCAGACTGTTGGGGATTTGGCCAGACTCGAGAAAGAGCTAGGCTTGGTGATGATGGAGGAAGCCCTCACCCCCTGAACTGAGAGGGGAGAGCAGCTGCAGCTGAATGTCACAAGGGCTGGGGTAGTGGCCCTGGTCTCTTTCAGCACTCAAAGGGTGGAGCAGTAAGGAAATGGCAGCTACAGAGAGTGGCGGATGGGAAAGGCCGGAGCAGGGAGAGTACCTTCAGCTGAGCATAAGCCAGTGACATTCACCCAGTGGAGAGGGCGGGTCTGGGGTGCTAGGGTCTCACCCAGTGACGTAAGTGTGTCAGGGGCCTGCCACTAGAAATCCTTGCAGTTGGGGGGCACCTGAGTGGCTCAGTCGGTTAAGCGACCGACTTCAGCTCAGGCCATGATCTCATGGTTTGTGAGTTAGAGTCCCTGCGTCGGGCTCTGTGCTGACAGCTCAGAGCCCAGACCCTGCTTCAGATTCTGTGTCTCTCTCTCTCCTACCCCTCCCCCGCTGGCACTCTGCCTCTCAAAAATAAATAAACATTAATTTTTTTTTTTTTAGAAATCATTACTATTTTTAATGCCCTTGACTGACCTCCAGATTGTCAAGTTGTGGAAATACAATGATAAAACCCCCAAAGGTCCATAATTGCGGGGTATGTGTGGGGAGCACTGCTCACGGTCCCTGGAAGCAAGTGTCCGTCTCTCAGGGGACATTTTCATCAGCACTGATAAGCCGCAGGTGCAATAACCACCTGGCACATTCAGAGTTTAAATAAGGTCTAGGACATGAGAAACATCATTTACTGTAGGCTCTGACTCGGCGTACCCACTCTTCCCTCATTTTCGTATATCTATGCACAGCTGAGATGCATATCAAAAGAAAAGAGGTAAGAGTAGGGAACTTTTACATTTATGGTCATTTAAGGAAATGTAAATACAAATCCATACTTTGTAAATACTTTCTTAAAGCATTTAAGTATTTAATAAATACTTTCTTAAAGCAAAGTTTGAAAAGCCTCTTTTATTAAGCTGTTTAACATTTTCAGGACTTGAAATAAGCTAAGTCTGCAAGGCAGAACCAAGGGTTGGACATGGCCCTATCCTCATGAAGCTCACTGGCTAATGGGGAGACAGCTATCAATTCAATAATTGCACTAACACATATGTAATCATGCAGTCAGGGGAGCCTTAAAGATGAGGTACGTCTCACTGTGGGAGCTTATGACAGGCCACTTGATCTACTACAGGGGGTCACAGGATCTGTTCCCCTGAGGAAGTGACAACTGAGAAGACCTGAATGATGAGGAGTTAACCAGGCAAAGTGGGGTGGAGGCCAAAGAAGGAGAACATTTCAGGCAGAAGGAACAGCATGTGCAGGGGCCCTGTGGCAGGCAGGGAAGCAGGGGTAACTAAGGAACTGGGAGTGTGTTCTAGGAAATGGAGGTCAGAGAGGAAGATAGGAGCTGGAGGGATCATGCGGGGCCTATGGCTGTGTTGGGGATGTGGGTCTTCACGTTAAGAACAGAGGGAAGCTATGAGGCACCTGGGTGGCTCAGTCAGTTGAGCACCCAATTCTTGATTTTGGCTCAGGTCATGCATGATCTCACAGTTCGTGAGTTTGAGCCCTGCCTCAGGCTCTGTGCTGACAGCTCAGAGTCTGGAGCCTGCTTCGGATTCTGTGTCTCCTTCTCTCTCTGTCCCTTCCCCGCTCACACTCTGTCTCTCAAAAATAAAATAAACATCAAAAATAAAAAGAACAGAGAGAAGCTATTTAAGGATGTTAGCAAAGTTGAGTGGGAAAGGTGCAATGGTGGTTTGGGGAGAGAGAAAGGAGGCTAGTGTAATGGTCCAGGCACAAGATAATGTTAGTTGTCCCCTCGCTTTTGGTACTAGGAGGATGGAATGCAGATAGAGAGAAGTGGAGGCATTCTGTAGGTAGAAGAGACAGGATTGGTGACTGACTAGAATCTGCACTTGGGGAGGAAAAGATATTGAGCAAAATTTCCAGGTATGTGGCTGTGGAACTGGATGAATGGTGGTCATGTTCAGTGTGACAGGGACAGAGCATAAAAAGCAAAGCTTGCTTGTTTGACCATTCCCTTCTCTCCCCTCCCTTCCCTTCCTCTCCTCTCCCTTTCCCTTCCCTTCTCCTCCTTCCCTTTTCTCTTATCTCCTTTTTCTTGGGGAAAAAGAGTTTTGGACTGTTGAGTTGGTGATGTTAATTAGCACTTGGATACAAGAGTCTGTAACTTAGAGGGGGAGGCTTGGGCTGTGTGTGAGATCATTGGCATATTTGGTACTTGACATAGAGCTCGGGAAGAAAGCATACAGGAAGAGGGAAAGGGCCCAGGAAAGATCTTGATGAGTTTCAACACTCAATGGCTAAGTGGAGACGAACCCACAAGACAGCGTAGAGAGCAGTAGAGTCTGACAGTGAGAAGAACACCAGTAGAGGGGTTGTCCAGAAATCTAAGGGAGAAGGGTGTTTCAGGAAGGAGAGAGTAGGACGCCTGGGTGGCTCAGTCGGTTAAGCATCCGTCTTTGGCTCAGGTCATGATCTCACGGTTCATGAGGCGAGTCCCACATCGGGCTCTGTGCTGTCAGTGCAGAGCCTGTTTCAGATCCTCTATCCCTCTCTGTTCCTCCCCCGCTCACTTGCTCTATCTCTCTCAGAAATAAATAAACATTAAAATTAGAAAAAATAATAATTAAACAAACGAAGGGGAAGTGGTTCACAGGACTGAATGCTGTTGGGAGGTCAAGCTAGATGCTCACTGGATCTAGTGAGTCCAAATTCACCAGATTTTTGACCTTGGGCAAAGATGTTTCTGTGGAATGATAGGGGCCAGGGTGAGGAATAAATAGGAAGTTAGGAAATGGAGACAGTGAGTATAAACAACTCTTTCTAGAAGCTTGATTATTCTGTTAGAACATGCAATTGTGATGTTGAAACGTGTGCATTAGGATTCACTGAAGCAAGTGCCATATTTCAATGGGAAGAGAGCCATCATTTGTCAATGGGAAATCCACATGCTAACAAAATTGGCACACACACCCCCCTTAATGAATCTGGGGAGCATTGATTCTAGTGGGATTGCTACATATATCAAGACAGCAACAAGACAAATGCCCTTCATTTTGAGTATGCGTCGGTAAGCCTAAATAGCATGATCTGTATGTGCAGATGGTTTGGTAAACAATTACCGATACTGGAGCATTTTTAGCCCATTGGTCTGCTAGAAAACAGGAAGTGACAGGGAAAGAGACTAATCACGGTGATGGATGTGGGCATCAGAATGCCTCACTCATGGTATAGATCAGCACCCAGGTCTCCCCACCATTGCCTGTGACGCTTCAAACAGCACCAAGGCCACCTTAACACCAAGAGGAAGGGTCTGCTTTCCATATGGAAACCCAGGTATGTGACATTCATTCAACTCTGACAAATGAGAACCACAAGGGACTGGGATTTGGAGACCCAAACACACACCCCAGCACCCTCAGCTTGGATACCCAAAGTCCAAGGCAGAGGATTATTTCGGTCATCGTGGATCCCAATACTTCAGACATTTTGACCCATTTAAAGACATTGACAATGCTCATTTGATACTGAATAGGAATAGCACATCCTTTTTTGATCTGTGTGCATATGCCCCAAATCTCCTAATACCTGACTCCCAAAAGCTCTGTTTTAGAGGCTGGTACCCCCTTTCTATTTTATACTTTTTACCTGGAAAGAAGCACATCCTGAAAAGTTGAAATACATGTCAGGAGACTAGAGAGTGTTTGAAACTTTCAAACTGGTATTCATCAAGGCAAGTATCTGTGCGGCACAGCACGTTGACAGCAGAGATGCTATACACCGAGAGCGTTGGTGCTTACTTAAAGACGGCTTGGGGCACACTTGAAACGTATTTATTCATAGACCATGCATATATTAAAGGGAAGAGTTTTCGGAGACAGTTTTTGACAGCGACAGTTATCTGTGCTCCGACATCTGGTGCTTGTTTCTCCTCAGGCCTGAGCTCCTTGTTGGGTTTAAGAAAGCTGCCAAACTAGCTCATTTGGGCCATAACTCACTCTAAAAAATACTGATATCTCCATGTCTTTGGAGGAGGAGAATGAGGTAGGTGAGCCCAGGCAGGACGCCCAAGTGGACAGGACCAGAGGACCCCAGGGTCTCCTGGTGGACCTCACCCCTTACCAGGGAAAGAAGGTAACCTCCTGCCCAGGTGAATGTAGAGTGCCTGGAAAAGACCCCCTGGGAGGAGGGTGGGAATGGTGACAAATTACAATCACCAAACTCACCCAGTGTCCAAGTCAGGAATCTAGAGATAAAAATGTAAATGCATATGGCCCTGCAGAGTGGTAATTCGGAGATTTAAATTCACCCTCTGGTGTAAGTGATGCTTCCAGAAAATTGGTCGGGCTTGAGAGTTGGGGAGAAAGACCCAAGCAAAAAAGGCAAGGGGTGCTGTAGGTAGGGGTGGAGTGGGGCTTTGTCTGTGCAAGGCAGACAGATTCACATCTTGGCATTATTAGCTCAGGGCTGGGTCAGACAGGGAGGAAGGGAGAGACAGCAAGAAACCGTCAGAGATGGGAGTGGGTTCTTTCCACTCTTGGGCGCCCTGCTCTGAGCTGTCGGATAGGGAGCACGTCAAGTAGGCGCCACCCTTGGGCTGTCTTCTCTGAAAGCATTAGGCACTTGTTTGCACAAGGCTGCCTCTGACGTCTTTCCATCAGTCTTGACAACTACCATGTCAACTCAGGACCTTAAAGTTTGTTGTAAGACATGGTTTTTTTGGAGCCTATGCTCATAAGAATCAACCCTGCCCACCATCTTCACTTTTTGAGAGAATCAAGGTGATAGTTGGTGGGGACCAAACCAGATTCAGGGGAAGGACTCCACTGAACTCTTCTATCCCTACTTTAATGGTTTTAGCATTTGCACATGCCTTCTTAAATAACATTTAGAATCTTAAAAGTTTCCATGTGTCTATGTATGCATGGACTTCCCACTATTATAGCTTTTCTTTCTTAGGAAAAAGAGTTTTTATAATGAGAGGTAATATAACCTAGTGTTTAAGGGAGTAGATGTTAGAGCCAGATGGCCAGAGTTCAAATTCCAGCTCCTGTTAGCTGTGTGACCTTGGGCAAATTACTAAACTTCTCTGTGCCTCACTTTCCTTATCTATAAATTAAGCGTGATAATCACACCTGCTCCATGGGGTTGTTACAAAGATTAAGTGAGATCATACATGGAAAGCCAGGACAATGCCTGACATGTAGTAGCACCTGATAAAAGTAAACCACTTTTGTTGAGAGTTGAGGGGCTTTGCTTCCACATCCTCCCAGCTCCCTAAATCACAGTTCAGGATGTTCCTCTGTCCTTGTATTTCCTGCATATTGACAGCTGGTCATCTCACGTTTTGTGATGTTAGCAGCTGTTGAGACTCAGTGCCTAGATCTGTTTTCACTGGGGGTTGCAAAATGATGATATTCTATCATTGTAACTTTTTTTTATTAATTGGGGTGCTTTATTTTTAAAATGCTTCATTTCATCTACTATTTGGTTTACCCAGTGGCAAAGTTCACTAGAAAGGCAAGATCAATGCCTGATTCTTTCCTTTTATTTACCAATTTTGAAGATAATGACTATCATTGTCTGAAGATGACTGTTTTTTATATAGCAGTATGAACTCATACATTTGAACACAGGTAATGGTTTTAATCAGTTACAATGATCATCCTTTTTGAAGTGAAAACTTTTTAAGTCAGCCCCTGCATCTTTTGACCTGACAGTAGTAGTCCTTGATCACTTCCTTGCTATCTAGTAAAACAAGATGTCCAGGCTGATCTTGTACATTTCCTAGCTCACATCTGCAATCAGCTGCTTGTCCAAGAAGCTCTGCTTTCTTTTTGTAGAAAATGGTATTTCAAGACTACAGTCTAGATACTATGATGGGAGGTAGGGGTAGCGCCTGGGGGGCTCAGTTAGGGAAGCATCTGACCCTTGATCTCAGGTCAGGTCTTGATCTCAGGGTTGTGAGTTCAAGCCCCATGTTGGTCTCCACAATGGCATGGAGCCTACTTAAAAAATACTAAATAAATAAATAAGTAAATACTACAAATACTTTTGCTACTGGGTAGTCATTGCTTCTAGTCCTCTTCAGGTGACAGAGCTAGGATGGCTAGATCAATCAACGGATCAATCAAAAGAGAAATATAAAATATCTCATGAATTCCTAATGATACTTCCAATTCAAATTCAGGACTAAAAGGTTTTTTTGTTTTTGTTTTTTTTCATTAAAAATTTTTTTAATGTTTTATTTATTAAAAACGTTTTTTAAATGTTTATTTATTATTGAGACAGAGAGAAACAGAGCATGAATGGGGGAGGGGCAGAGAGAGAGGGAGACACAGAATCTGAAGCAGGCTCCAGGCTCTGAGCTGTCAGCACAGAGCCCGATGCAGGTCTTGAACCCACAAACCGTGAGATCATGATCTGAGCTGAAGTTGGACGCTTAACTGACTGAGCCACCCAGGCACCCCTGTTTTTATTTATTTTTGAGAGAGAGACAGACAGACAGAGCACAAGTTGGGGATGGTCAGAGAGAGAAGGAGACACAGAATCCAAAGCAGCTCCAGGCTCCGAGCTGTCAACAAAGACTGACACGGGGCTCAAACTCGTGAACTGTGAGATCATGACCTGAGCTGAAGTCAGACATTTAACCAACTGAGCCACCCAGGTGCCCCAAAGGTTTTTTTTTGTTTTAATCTTAGGGAACTTTATTAGTCATGTATACTTTAGTAAGAATTAGCTAGATTCTTCCTAAATTGACAGTTGAGAACAAGTTCTCAAGCTTATGCAGAAACGAGAAAATTATAAGGATACACAGAGCCCAGCACAGAAATTCAGGCAGGCCTCAGGAAAAAGTGGAACTGGGGACAACAAAGTTGTCAGGGATTAGGGGTACCCTTCTCTGTGGGGCAGCCTCTTACTCTTCTTTCTCCAGATCTTCTTTCTCTACTTGGTCATACATGTGGTTAAAAGGTATCCAAACACTTCCAGCCAGTGGGTATTTTCATGTGTTACGAATATGGGCTATTGGGAATGAAGAGCGAGGAGGGAGAAGGAAGGGCTATTCCTGGGCGATAGGGAATCTCAGTAAGCTAGAGTCTGTGTCATGCTGGGTGTGAGAACATAAAGGCTGTAGGCACAAGGGAGGGCGACCGTGGTTTCTGAAAAGAACACAAGACTACAGGGTTTTCATTTCACCTTTTCTGATTTACATCTGTATCTCTTTCCTTGTACTCTAAGAAGCCTGGTTCTCAAAGACACAGGGCAGGATATAATTAGAATACCACATTAATAATAATCGACTTCATCCTACCTCACACACACAATAGTCTCAGAATAACGTGAATACTACCATCACTGATATGCATCTTGAGGACACTTAAAATACTTTTTGCATTTGCTATCCCCATTTCCCCCCCCCATTTTTATAATTGTGCTATAGCTACATTATTTGAGCATGTGGCCCTTGCACTCTATATTTTCTCCGTTTTAACCCTTAGAATCTTCAGTCTCAGTTCTATGAGGAATTGCATATTTGAAACTCAGAGCAGTCTTAGGCTGATGTTTTCCAGTCATTTTGACTGTATTAATTGTGAATTTTTCAGAATAGCTACCAAAATCATATTAGTCACAGTTCTCCAGAGAAATAGAACCAATAGGGTGTGTGTGTGTGTGTGTGTGTGTGTGTTAGAAGGAATTGGTTCAGGCAATTATGGAAGCTGAGAAGCCCCAAGATGTGTGGTTGGAAAGCTGGAGACCCATGAGAACAGACTGGTGTAGTTTCAGTTCAAAACTAGCAGGCTCCAGACTCAAGAAGGGCCAACAATTTATTTCAAGTCCAAAGGCAGGGAAAGACCAATGTTCCAGCTCACGGTAGTCAGGTAGGAGTTCCCCCTTACTCTCAGGAGAGTCAGGCTTTTTTTTTTTTCTTTCTTTCTATTCAGGGCTTCAACTGATTTGATGAGGCCCTCCCACATTAGGGAGGGCACTATGCTTTACTCGCTCTACTGATTCAACTGTTCAGTCTCCTCCCCGAACACTCAGAACAGTGTTTGTCCAAATATCTGGGTACCCAAGACCCAGGTAAGTTGACACATAAAATTAATCACAAAGGTAGAGGGCAGAAAGACTTATTTCTGCTCCCCTTCCCTTCTGCCTGTTAGTTCACGTGGCCAGACCCAGTAAGGGTGCTTGTTTGTACTTCATATTATGTATAGCTACAATTTATAGAGAATTACATGCATTATCCCATCTAAATCTTCCTGCAAATCCCATTCTATAGATCCAGAAATGGAAGCTTCTAGAAGTGACTCAGTTACCCAATGTCATACAGGTGAATAATGAAATGGGGATTTGAATATACATCGCCTTAATTTCCAACCCTGTGTTCTAAACCACTGTGTTAGGTATTTGGGAAAGAACGGGGGCTTACAAAGTGAGCCTTAGAAGGTGACATTTTCTACTCTGTGGCCCACAGTTCACCGGAGGGATATTTTCAGGCCTTCTAAGGCTCACAATCTCTTTATGTATGCCTTGAAGAAAGCAAATGTAAACTAGCGGATAATTGAGAAAACAATAAACCTGTTCTGACCAATTTTGAGATTGGCTTACCCATTTCTAGAGTCAACAAATAATGGTAGACGGATCATAAAGGCTATGGCATTTAGTATGAAAGCAAGAAAGCAAAAAAAAAAAAAAAAGGCAAGAAAAAAATAACTTTTGACAAAATAATTTACAAGTGTTCATAAAATATATATACAGCTCAAAGAGTAATAAAATACTCACATGCCCACCACCCATCTTGCTACTTAAATCATCCCTATTTCTGCTACTTCTAGAAATGAGAAGTAGATGGAAACATCTAGTACATGTGTTTATCTACAGGACAGAGCCAAAATAGCAAGGCTGATTTAGGAGCTGGTTTGAGTCCCTACAGATTTGTCTTTCCAAAGTGGACTCAGATCTGCGAAGGGGATTATGTAGTCAAATAAGTTCGGAAGAACAGTTCCACTGTCTCAATCTTCCAGTCAGATCTATAAGACATATGAAATATCAGGAAGAAAGTCCTGCAGCGATCTTTTAAATTCTGTGTAACTCTGGATTTCCCCACCATATTTGACCATCAAAACTTCACGAGGGCTGTTATCATGTGAATGTGACTTATATTCTGCTGGGGAAATGCCAGCATGGTCCTGGCCCGAGGTAGGCGCTCACTCATGAGCGGGGCACAAACGGATGCTTTCCTGACCAGAGATGGTGACAGCACACTCTGGGTGGCAAAATGCCTCAGGCTCCTGAGTAAAGTGGAGGTTCAAGAGGGAGGGGGAACGCAGACAAAGTCATTCGGACTCTAGCCAAAGGAAAAGGCAGAGGAGGGAGCCTACACAAGACCGGCAAATTTGCTCCGCTGGTCCAAGGAAACATAACCTTCAAGTTTGTAATCCAGGTGGCAGTTTCCAGGACAAAAAGGGTGCTTTGGATTATGAAAAAGAAAGTATAAGATCCTGTTATTTGACTTGTGTTTTATCAGTAAAGAGTTTCTGTCTTTGTCAGTTCGGGCTTCTCTAACAGAAAACCATAGACCGGTGGCTTAAACAACAAACTTTCATTTCTCACAGTTCTGGAGGCTGGGAAGTCCAAGGTCAAGGTACTGGGAGATCAAGTGTCTGCTGAGAGCTCTTTTCCTGGTTTGCATATGGCTGCCTTCTCACTGTGTGCTCCCATGGAGGAGAAAGTGAGCTCTGGTCTCTTCCTCTTTTTAAACAGACACAAAGTACCATTACAGGGCTCCACCCTCATGGTGTCATCTGAACCTAATTACCTCCTAAAGGCCCCGCTTTACTAATACTATCACATTGGGGATTAGAACTTCAACAAATGAATTTTGAGAGGATACAAACATTCAGCCCATAGCAGTGTCATTAATGATGATTACGTTAACAATTATTGTGAAGAGTGTGTTGTCCCATTATGCTTAAGTATACAAGCTGCTAGGGCACCTGGCTGGCTTAGTCACTGGAGCACATGACTCTTGATCTTGGGGTTGTGATTTGGAGCACCATGTTGGATGTGGAGATTACTTTAAAAAAAACAACAACTTAAAAAAATTTTTTAAGCTCATTTATCTCTTTTGAGAGAGAATGAGCAAGCATGAGGGGAGAGGCAGAAAGAGAGGGAGAGAGAGAATCCCAAGCAGATTCATGCTGTTAGTGCACAGGGCTCGATATCATGAACTGTGAGATCACGACTTGAGCTAAAATTACGTCAGTCCCTTAACCAACTGAGCCACCCAGGGGCCTGCCCAAAACATCTTTAAAAAAAAAAAAACATACGAGCTGCTGAACAGAATGTTTAACACACTGTGAAGCTTCTCCCCAACCTGGATGGACACCAGGAGGAACCATGTACAGTAACAACTTCATTATCAAACTCCCATCCCTAACAGAGTGAGGCAGGGACAATTAAACATGACACTTGTCCTTTAAGCCCTGTAGGGTTTAGAGTCTGAGATGACAGGTCACCAGAGACCCAAACAGAAAGAAATGGACAGGTTTTGAGAAAAGGAGACATCCATTTTAGGGTAAAACACTCCTGTAGCTATGATCATAATCAATTAATGGATTGTCACCCTGTATAACAAAGCCTGCTTCAAGGGTATGGATTAGGACAAAAATGATCTTTTCCAAAGTGTCAGTCATGGTAACAAAGAACATTTATAACAATATTAAGTAACACTAAGGCCAGATTTGTATGCCCTGAGTTCCTTTGGATTTTATGCCTATGTGTGGTTTCTCCTTGTATGATGAGAAACTGACTGCTCATGGAGATCACTCTTGACCTTTGTAGAATATGTGGTCAGGAGCCCAATCTGTAGGCTCCTCAAAACCCTCAGATGTCTGAGCCGAGACCAGATAAAAATGTTTGGAGGTAGATATACACAGTTCCAAGGGGCTCTCAGAACCATCCAGAGATTCTGAGACCACAGGTTAAGAACCTCTCTACCAATGGCATTTTCTGCAGAAATAGAAAAAAAATCCTACAATTTATGTGGAATCTCAAAGGACCCAAAACAGCCGAAACAATCTTGAGAAAGAAGAACAGAGCTAGAGGCCTCACACTTCCTGATTTCCAAACATATTACAAAGCTATAGTAATCAAAACAGTATGGTACTGACATAAAGACAGACATATAGACCAATGGAGCAGAATAGAAAGTCCAGAAATAAACCCTCACATCTGTGCTCAAATGATTTTTTAATTTTTTTTTCATTTATTTTGAGAGAGAGAGATAGAGAGCGAGTATGGGAGGGGCAGAGAGAGAGGGAGACAGAGAATCCCAAGCAGGCTCTGCAGCTGTCAGTGCAGAGCCCGATGCGGGGCTCAAACCCATGAACTGTGAGATCATGACCTGAGCCAAAACCAAGAGTCAAATGCTTAACCAACTGAGCCACTCAGGCACCCCATGCTCAAATGATTTTTAACAAGGGTGACAAGACAACACAATGGAGAAAGTACAGTCTTTCAAAAGTTGGGAAAATTGGATAACCACACGGTGAAAGAATCAGAATGAACTCTTACCTTATGCCATCTATAAAAATGAACTCAAAATGGATTAAAGACCTGCCTGTAAGTCCTGAAGCTATAAATCTAGAAAGAAACAAAGGGGGAAACCTTCACGATATCGGACAGGCCATGATTTCTTGGATACAATACTAAAAGCACAGGCAAAGCAAAGCAAAACAAAACAAAAAGCAAAAATAGACAAATGGGACTATATCAAACTTAAAACTTGTGTGCAACAAAAGAAACAATCAACAGAGTAAAAAGGCAACCAATAGAAGGGGAGAACATATTTGCAAAGCGTATATCTGATAATGGGTTAATAATTCAGAATACATAATGAAGTCCTACAATTCAACAACAACAAAACAACCCAATTTTATTTAAAAAATGTTTTAATGTTTATTTATTTTTGAGAGGGGGAGAGGGGCAGAGAGAGAGGGAGACACTGAATCCAAAGCAGTCTCTAGGCTCTGAGGTTTCAGCACAGAGCCCAGCATGGGGCTTGAACTCATGAACCATGAGATCATGACCTGAGCTGAAGTTGGATGCTTAACCGACTGAGCCACCCAGGCGCCCCGCAAATGACCCAATTTTAAAATGAGTACATGGGGAGCCTGGGTGGTTCAATTGGTTAAGCCTCCAACTTTGGCTCAGGTCATGATCTCACAGTTCATGAGTTTGAGTATCACATTGGGCTCCACACTGACAGTGTGGAGCCTGCTTAGGATTCTTTCTCTCTCTCCCTTTCTCTCTGTCCTTCTTCTGTGCTCGCTCGCTAGTGCTCTCTCTCTCTCTCTCTCTCTCTCAAAATAAATAAACTTAAAAAAGAATATAATGAATAAAGAACTTCAATAGACATTTCTACAATAAACATTTCTCCAAAAGAAGATTTCTTTATTTTTAAAAAAATTTTTAATGTTTTTTTTATTTTTGAGAGAGAGAGAGAGAGAGACAGAGAGAGAGAGAGAGCAGGTTAGGGGCAGAGAGAGAGGGAGACACAGAATCTGAAGCAGGGTCCAGGCTCTGAGCTGTCAGCACAAGAGCCCGACGCGGGACTCGAACTCATGAACTATGAGATCATGACCTGAGCCGAAGTCGGACACTCAAACTGACTGACCCACCCAGGTGCCCCTCCAAAGAAGATTTATAAATGGCTAACAAGCACATGCAAAGATGCTCAACCTCATTAATCATCCGAGAAATGCAAATCAAAACCACAATGAGATGTCATCTCATACCCATGAGGACAGCCACTATAAAAAAAACAAAAAACAAAAACAGAACGGAAAATAACAAGTGTTGGTGAGGATGTGGAGACATGGGGACTGTTGTGCCCTCTTGATGGGGTGGTAAAATGATGGAGCTGCTCTAGGAAACTGTGGAGTTTCCTCAAAAAACTAAAAATGGAACTACCTTATTATTCAGCAATCCTTGAGACCTAGGAATATATCCAGAGGAATTTAAAATAGGATCTTAAAGAGATATTTGCACATCCATGTCCAGTGTGGCATTATTCACGGTGGCCAAAATGTGGAAGCGACCATAATGTTCAACGGATGAATGGATAAACACAATGTGGTATATACATACAATGGACTATTATTCAGCTTTAAAAAAAGAAGGAAATCCTGGCATAGGCTACAACAGGGGGGAACCTTGCGGACATTATGCTAAGTAAATACGCCAGCCTCAAAAAGACAAATGACGCATGATTCCACTTATAGGAGGTATCTAAAGTAGTCAGACTCATAGAAACAGAAAGTAGAATAGTGGTTGCCAGAAGCTGAGGGAAGGGAAGTAGGGAGTTCTGTAGTTTAATGGGTTTGGTTTCATTGTGCAAGATGAAAAATTCTCGAGACCTGGTGTACAGCAACGTGCATACAGTTAACGGCGTTGCACTATACACCGAAAACATTGTTAAGAGGGTAAATTTAGGTTATGTGCTTTTTACCATACAGACACACACAAGAACTCCTTGTCTAGGGATGTTTTCTGATACTGCTCTGAGTGATATTCCTCAAGCAATCCTCCAGCCAGGCCCTGGGAGACTTCTTTTCCAAGTTCTTTCTAGAAAAGGAATGTAAAACTGGGCTTTCTGCGCACTTCGGGGGCTGGAATGATAGAAGAAAAACTATCCCAACGTCCAGGAGTCAGGTGTGGTGGTACAGGAGGCTGATTTGCCGGTAAGGTCACAGGCAGCAGAGAGTACACACCAGTAGGGTGGGAGAAGGCAGGGCCGAGAGGAAGCTGCTCTGAGGAAGGGCACAGCCGAGGGCAAGGGCACTGTCCAGGGCTGGCTGCCACTCCCCAGGCTGCTGAGTAGCCTGCAAACATAGAGTGAGGTCACCAGGACGAGTGGAAAAGCGCCCCCAGCAGTGCAGAGGCGGTGTGAGCAGCTGGGACTCTCAGAGAAGGTAGCCTTTCGTTCTGGGAAGGACTTTGCCACATTGAATGGGACTCTGAGAGTTCCGCGCTATTTTAAAACACCAACACTGGTAAATTGCTTGATATTTGATCCTCGAGAGGGTCAAAGTTAATCACTACTTTTGACTCTTTCAGACTGACTTTAAAGCTGAACCCTCTGAAACTTTGTAGGTTTTCTAATGTTCAGGCCCTGCTACCGGAAAAAAATATATAGCATATTTAGAAGAGCTATCGGTCGATTGGTCGATTGATCAAACTGTGGAAAACATGACTTAAATGCTTTCCAGAGGAGAGTAGGAAAGGCGGAGTATTTTATATCTACCATATGTTCAGCCTGGCCTCACCCCTTGACTGCACGACAGTGTGGGTTCCCTCACCTCATGATTAGTGCTTATATCCCAAGGAAGCCCTATCTTGAGAAAGTGAAACACAGTCCAAAATGCTTATGGAATAAATCTACTAGTATGCATCAGTCCTCACAGTGTGGGAAAGTGACTTTGGACAAATCAAGGAATCACACATACGCTTGCTATCTGCAGAAATTACTAGGTAATTTGCTATTTAATCCTGTATCTGGGAAGGCTCTGACATTGACTCATTCTAATGCTGGAGACCCTAAGTCAGTCATTCTTCAAAAGAAAACGAGATAAACTAGAGTAGGAAATACCAAGCGCTATCAGTGAGTACCGCAGCCCCCCACATTTCTCACCCTTGAGAAACGTCCCCCCATGAAAGGAGAAGAAGAGAATGCCCAGATCTCTGGCAGCAACTTGCTACTCAAGCAAGTACAAAAAATGAAGTTAAGGACACTTCTGCTAACAGTTATCATACATACTACTGCGAAAACCAAAACAAAATTACAAGTTCAAACAAAATTTCAACTACAAACGATCCAAACTGAAAGCATTAATTTCATGGAATAAATGATATGACGTTCCTGCAGCAGAATTTTACAGACCTGACTAGGCTCCTGACTGATGCGGGGGCAACTTCTTGGAGTTCAACACACTTTGTCTTACCAACTTTCCAGCCATTTTTCTTTTCTTCTTTTTGGTATTTCCATATTACATCTGTCTCTGTTTTGGTTTGTTTTCTTAACTTTTTTTTCTAAACGTAAGCTCTACACCCAACGGGGGCTTGAGCTCATGACCTCAAGATCAAGAGTTGCATACCCTACCAGCTGAGCCAGCCAGGCCCCCATCTCTGTTCTTTTCTAATAAGAATGGAACAATTCGGGTGGAGCTGCCTGAAATCATTTACTGCTGTAAATGCAGACTCACAAGCTGATACGGCTGGTGTGTCAGGACTCGATTCTAAGGCAGGGGCTCAAACCCTCAGGAATAGTGTACAATAATTTATTTATGGTACCATCCACACTGAGCATTCAAAATGAGAAAACTTCCCAGATTATTTCCTTGGGTCTTAGTTTCACAAAACTTCCATCTGCTAAACCCAAGCCTTTTAACCTTTTTTTTTTTGTTCTGCAGCTCCCTGTGGTGGCCCGGTAAAGCCTCAGAATAATGTCTTGTATTAAAAAATGGAAGGGATTGCAGAGGAAATATAATGGCAGGTCTAATAACTTGTCATTTCTAAGTAGTGAGGAGTATAATCGATAGCTTGTAATACCTTCGACAACGGTAAAGTGATATAAAAATATCTGTGATTTCTATGACAAAGTCACCAATTTTACTATTTCACAAACTATGAATGTATAATACCTCATAAAATATTTCATATATTTCAGAAGAGGTTTATGAAAACAAAGATGTAACTTTTCCCCAGCAGACCCCGAAGGGGTCCTGAGGACCCCAGGCAAAGTACCCTTGGCCTAAATTTTACCCCCCAAAACGGTTAAAGTTATACACACATAAAAAAAAAAGTTATACGCACATATTCAAGATTAACTGTTGGCTTCAATGTTTAATGAGCTCTCTGGTACATAGATCATCCATCTTTCCTTTCGAAGAGGCAGACAGACGGTCAGTACCCAAACCCAGCGCTCTTGGCCAGCGGGTCTCTGAACCTCTGTAGCACCGAACCACAAGAAGGTTAACTGTCCTGGCTGGGCGAGGCTCTTACCTGGACCTTTTCCTTTTACTCTTTTCCCTGCAAAGACTCACTGCAGGGTGAGATATGTGCCCTCCTTTTTAGCTCCCCGAAACCCCTCCCTGGAGGAGCCCCACATTCTATAGTGGACCTGCGTGGCTCACCCAAGCCAAGCGGAAAGGCCCTAGAGAGGTTCTGCTCATCCCCTATGAGGAGGAGGGGAACTCCCCAAAGCACAAGGACCCCTTTGGTTGTTAGGCAACTAGACGTCAGGAAGCAGGGCCAGGAGACCTCCAGAGCAAGAGATACCCAACCAGTCACATGGTTGCCCTCTCTACCTACCCTCTGGCTGGGAAGGGTTGAAATGCCCTAGGGTTGCTAGGCAACGGGATAGCATTCAGTGATGATGGTCTCCAGAAGATTGTTACATCTTTAGTAGTGTATGGCATGTGGTGTGTGAGTGTGTGTGTGTGTGTGTATGTGTGTGTGTGTGTGAGTATGTGTTGTGATGCATCATTTCCCCTGGAGGCCTAGAAGGATGCAGAAAAAGTCAAATTTTTAGAACAGCCTAAAGGAAAAAACAAAACAAAACATAAAACACCCTAGAGGAACTTTGGGGGGTTCCAGGCTGGGCTGACCTGGAGGCTAGGGCTTACTGCAGGGTGTGCTGGAAGTGCCCCCTCCCCTGGGGTGTACTTCTCCCCTTACCAGCTCCTATCAAAACCTGCTCTCTGTTCTTGGTCAAGGTGCTAAAGGGGGCTGATAACAAATCTGTTATAAGAACCCAGCTGATAAGACTTCACAGCTGCTCCCGGCAGTGTGGAGCCTGAGCCCAGACTGAGAACCAAGCTCTCCGCTGCCAGTTCTGGGTCAGCCTCTCGGTAGCTGTGAGGCAGCCCTTGTTGAGCTAAGCCTCCATTTCTGTAAAATGGGGTTGTAAAATCCATCAGGGAGCCACGAGGAGGGCCAACCATGCAGGTCAACCTGAATCTAACCACAAGGACACGGTCGGAAAATCCGAATTTAGGGACATTCTGCAAACAACTGGTTCGGATGCTTCAAAATGTTGACGGCATCGAAGACGGAAGGGGAAGAAAAGGTGGGAAACTCTTGTTGATGAAAGGAGACTAAGGACTAAGGAGTCATGACAACGAAAGACAGTACATGATCCTTGATTGGATTTAAACAGTAAAAAAAAAAAATCATAAGACGTTATCCAAACAACTGGAAAATCTGAACGTGGGCTTATACTGCTGTACTAATGTAAAATGTCTTCGGTTTGATTATACACTGGGTTATATAACAGGATGTTCTTTTCCTTAGAAGACACATGATGAAATATTTTGGGGGTGAAGTGTTGGGATGTCTGTGATCTATTCTGAAGGTGTCTGGTACAAAGAAGCAGTTAATGAATGATAGCTTCTCATGATTACGTGACTTTCGCATCTACGTGAGAATGATTTCTTCATGGCCGTAGTGCAGCTGAGTGACTCCGGCACAGGCTGGTGGCAGGACACAGGGTGCTGGAGCCTCCCCTCCTCTGCCTGGTCCCTCAAGGGCTCATCACAGTGTTCTCCGACACAGAGAGGGAGCTCTGGGAGGAGGGTGTCTGAGCCCACCCAGCCCGGGTCGTCAGTCGTGTTCAGAGCCCGGCCTGCAGACTGCTCGTCTGGGGAAGGGAAGACACTAGAGCTGGAAATGACACTTTTAGTCCCAGGCTTGCTGGAGGTGGCCTTCCAGGTGCAGACCTTAAAGAGCAGGCGGTACTTTTGTGAGAATGAACAAGAGATGCTCCTTCCTCGGGGAGACCCAGTCTAAGTTTGGACCCTGGCTGCCCAATCACACATAGCGGCCTGACGAATCCCTTCTATGTAATATGCGCCTCCATTTATTGAGTGCCAGGCATGTTCGTGACTAATTTTGAAACCTCACCACAACCCTTTGGGATAGATGTTAGTTTGCTCATTTCACTTGTGGGGAAACAGGCTCAGAAAGGGTTGCTCATTTGGCTCAGCAGGTAAGTGTCTGAGCAAGAGAGCAAGTTCCTCAGGACCTCCTGACTCCTAAGCTCTTGTCCTCCTGCTGTCCTCCAGCCCTCTGTTCAGAGTTCTAGGCCATGGAAATTTCCTTTCCTTGTGGACCGTGAGTCCTCATAGTAGTGAAGGTGACATGTGAGGAAACTGAGGCTCAGCCAAGGGACTTAGCAAGATCAGCAGACACTTGTGGCAGAGTCTGGACTGGAATGCAGGAATTGGGTTATTTATTACCCTTAATACCTCAAGGGACTCCCTCCCTAATAACCACTAGAGACTTGAAACCAACTTCCTCTACGCAGCGTGGATGGGTTAGGAGCAAATATAGAGCTCCCTTTTACCTCTGCTTTAGTGACACCATTTTGATTGTTGGATGTCTTCCTTTTGGGGAATTCTCATGGCCACTCCTCACCTCCCAGGCTCCTCTCTTGGTTCCACTTTTCTTTTTCTTTTACAAGAATCTTGTACTTAAAAAAATGTGTATTTATTTGGAGAGAGAGCAGGGGGAGGGGCAGAGAGAGAGGAAAGAGAGAGAATCCCAAGGAGGCTACATGCTGTCAGGGCAGAGCCCAATGCAGGGTTCGACTCACAAACCATGAGATCATGACCTGAGCTGAAATCAAGAGTTGGACACTTATCCCACTGAACTACCTAGGAGCCCCTCTTGGTTCCCACTTTTCAGGGCATCTCTCTCTTACCTGGCTATGTTACTGTCAGTTCAGGTGACACCCCTTCTCTCCTGCTCTGCCTGAGCAGACATTCCAGCTCTGTCTGGGCTGCTTCCTCTACCTCTCAAACTTTTGCTGTTGCTTCCTTAGTGGAACATCTCTCCTTCCTCCATCCTTCTCCTTTTAAGAAGTAATACTAGGGGTGCCTGGGTGGCTCAGTTGTTTAAGTGTCCAACTCTTTTTTTTAATGTTTTATTTATTTTTGAGAGAGAGAGAGACAGCATGAGCAGGGGAGGGTCAGAGAGAGAGGGAGACACAGAATCCGAAGACAGGCTCCAGGCTCTGAGCTAGCTGTCAGCACAGAGCCCGACGCGGGGCTCGAACCCACAAACTGTGAGATCATGACCTGAGCCGAAGTCGGACGCTTAACGACTGAGCCACCCAGGCACCCCTAAGTGTCCAACTCTTGATTTTGGCTCAGGTCTATGATCGTACTGTTTGTGAGATTGAGCCCCATGTGGATCTCTGTGTTCACAGCACCAAGCCTGCTTGGGATTCTCTGTCTCTCTTCCTCTCTCTCTGCCCCTTCCCTGCTCATGCACTCTTGCTCTCTCTCTCAAAATAAATACTTTAAAAAATAATGAATATGCTAACTGCCAGATGTGCATTGTGATTCCTGATTTCTTTTTATGCATAAGTTCCTTTTCCTCTATTCCCCTTGCTGCCATTTACCCATCCATCCATCCACCCACCCATCCATCTATCTATCCATGTGCTCTCTTATCCACCAATCCACCCATCCACCCCTCTACCCATCTATCCATCCATCTATCCATCCATTCACTTATCCACCTAGTTATCCATCCTTCCATTCACACATGTACACACACACACACACACACACACACACACACCAATCCATCCATCTAGGTCAGTCCATTCATCCAACCATCTAGCCATTTATTTATCTCTATATATCATCTGTATATCTATATATCCATCTATCCTTCCATTCACACACATCCACGTATTCATCCATCCAATCATCTGACTTTCCACTTATTCAACCTTTATTGAGCACCTACTATGTACCAAATACAAAGCAAAACAAAGCCTGGCCCTTTCCTCTGGGAAACCCTCAGTCTACAGGGTAACACCATGGGTTGAAAACTTTTCCAGAAGTGTGTACTAGGGACCATGGGACTTCAGAGGAGGGAGGGGTTAATGGGTCAGTAGCTGAGAAAAGCCACAGGGAGCGCCAGGTATCCAAGATGTGACAATGAGTCCCCTTCCTTGTGGTTTTCCTCCTCTGTGCCCATCGCTTCCCCAATCCCTCATCTATTCATTTTTGTATCTGTGGGTGTTTGGGCTGCAGCTAGGCTCAGAGACAAAACTCAAAGACTTCTCCCTAAAAGTTGCCCAGGGGCTGGCTCTTCCCTCCTGGCTTTCCTGCTTTACTTAGGCCAGCTCTCTCTTTCACCTCTCAGAACAGCTCTCTTTTTATGACTTGACACTTGTACCTGGGCAGTAAGAGACCCCTCTTGCAGGGGACTGGCCTGCCACTGCATCTAGCAGCTTCTGTGGAAGATGCTCATTATAGCTTCTCACTGTGGGGTGGGGAGCGTTGCCAGAATTGCCAGGGGTCAGCTGACCCCCAATTTGGCTTAGCTACTCAACTGGAAAGCCTGCCCCATCCCTCCCATTCCTGCCCAGCCACAGCCACTGTTCTTGGGCCTGCCTCAAGTACCTTCCTCCAGAAAGTCTGTGGCCCTTTGCGGTAACATGTTCAGGAGCCAGCGTGAACCCCACCTCTCAGGGACTCCTCTGCTCCGATGGCCCCTCTGGCCACAGTGCTTGGACTCGTAGGACTCTGATACCCCTGGGGTTCTGGCAGGGGTCCCAGGGGCAGCTCAGTCTCTCCATGGCTGAGGACAGAAATGATCCAGTGGAGGCTTGATGACCTCCCTCTCCGTGGGGAGGTGGAGTATCTGGTTCCCTCCATCTCCAAACACTACCTACCAGGTGGCCATCTAGCAGGCTTAGGGCACTGGTGGGCCAGTGGCACAAGTGACACAAAAGTCTCCTCCTTCCCCAGCTCCTGAGCCCCTCATGTCTTTCTGCCCCATAAAACTGCACCTAAAGGCTGAGACTGGCACAGCTTTCCCACTGGAGGGCTGAGGGGCAGGGGATGACCTGGCCTGAACTTGATCCTTCTTGTCCCCTCACAATGGCACAATCAGGACGGATGCTGTGATTCTCCTTGTCTCTGTGCAGTTGGGTCCAGGACCAGGCAGTGAGTGACAAACTGGAGAGCTCAGTAGGGAGATGCTACAGAAAACGTGGCACTCCTGGGCACGTGGGTCCCTGGACACTCCCTTGAGGGCAACTTCGCTTCCCTCTCAGCCTGTCCCTCGAGTTTAAGTCCAGTTGAATGATCACACTGGGGAGAAACCTAGACTATATCCCCTGGGAGGTGTGGGGCTCCAGCATCCAGACTCGACCTGTGGGTGAGTCTGTCTCAGCTGAATGGATGCGAGCCTAGGCGAGATGGAAGCTAGGTGACGGTGAGTATCTATAGCCACCCAATTAACGACGATGACACAAACCAAAGATAATCGAAACCTGCAGCGAGGTGGGTAAACTGCTAAGAAAACACCCTGAAAATCACAGTATGGGCATTTGGGCATGGTGATGGCACATGTCTTCCAACTTCCAGATGAAAGGCAGGGGCTGTAGACTTGCTATAAAACCAGGGAAAGGCCATGGGGCAGAGTTTTTGTTCAGGATCCTCCCCACCCCGGATATCTACAGGCTTTTGCAAAGCCAACAGCTATTTTCTGGTTGTTGAAAAGGTCATCACAGAACGGAAGGGAAGCAATACCCGTAAGTCAGAGTAGCCAAGTTGGGGGCTGTGTGGCAGCCATGGAGGTGCCCTGCTCACATGTCCCTTGGAGAGAACCAGCTGTGAGAAGCACAAACCTGCTGTACCTTCCACTCTGCCTCAGTGCTCCAGCCCCCCACCTCCCTGCCCCCCCCCCCCCCACTTTCTGCCAGATGGAGAGCTCCTCCAACAGGCATCTTTGCCTGGGATTCCCCAAGGGCCTTGCCAGGACCTTCCTAGAACTGCACTGTAAACTGAGACTCTTCTCACCCAATTCTTCCTTCCCTCTCTCCTTTCACAGGTGCCACACTCCTCCTGACTCTTTCCTCCTTTATCCTTCACAGCTGTTTTCTCCTATAAATCTCTTGCTTGTCTAATTCTGTCTTGACATATGCTGCTCAGAGGACCTGAACTGAAAGTCTAGCATATATGCGATCTGGGTCCGGCACCACTAGCAAGTTGATTCTCAGGGTGGACAAATCTGGAGAGAATTAATAATAGTTGGAGGGAGGCTCTGTGGACAGGCTCACTTGTGGGTGTTGGGAAAGAAGATTGATGGATCTGAGGATGCAACAATCTGAGAAAATGAACACAGTGCTTACCAGCACATGCAATGAGCTAGAGAGCTGAAGATGCATGTTCCCTTTGGGAGGCGCAAACATTATAGGGAGCTGGTTTAATCCCAACTCCCACCATCTCTTTGGGAAAGCTTCCTCATCCGTAAAATGGGAATGATTTTACTTACCTTGCTGGGCTGTAAGAATGAAGAGAGTGTTGGGGCGCCTGGGTGGCTCAGTGGGTTAAGTGTCTGACTTCGGCTCAGGTCATGATCTCGCGGTTTGTGGGTTTAAGCCCTGCGTTGGGCTCTGTGCTGACAGCTCAAAGCCTGGAGCCTTCTTTGGATTCTGTGTCTTCCTCGCTCTCTGCCCTTCCCCCACCCACACTCTATCTCTCTCTCTCAAAAATAAATAAGCATTAAAAAAAGATAATAGTTCTTAAGAATGAAGAGGGTGCCACATGCAAAGGACTTGGCTTTTGCACCGGTGCTCTCAATTCAGAGAAGCTTTGCTAATTATTTGTATTTTCTTTTAGGAAGAGAAGGCAGGCCCCTCCTGTTGTTTGAAGCCAGGAAGGGACTGGTTCAAGAGAAAAAGCACTGGATCCACCCTGGGAGAGGCCTGCAGGCTTGCCCCCACCCCTTGGAAAAGGTGAAGGCTCTGTGCTGGGGGAGCTTTCAGCTCCTGCAGAGGGTCTGTGTGGTGGGACCCTCCTGGAGGGAGGGGCTCAGGGTGGGGGAGGGGAGGGGAGGGGAGGGGAGGGAAGGGAAGGGAAAATGACCTCTGAAATTCAGGTGAGCTGTTTTCTGCCTGGAGTGCAGAGTGGAGTCAGGGCCCAGACCTGGAAGGCCAGCCCCCTTGGGCTCCTCCCCTTTCCTTTGTCCATTGCCTTCAGCTGGTGAGAGAAGTTAACCTGCCAGCCCCATCCCTGTGCCCAGGGGAATGAGGCTGTATGGTTGGAGCCAGTTTGAAAAGGGACCCTTGTCCTCATAGGCGCCAGGCAGTGGCAGTAGCTCTGTGTGGGGATGAGGGCAGGCCCAGTGAAAAGGAGGGATTGCAAGAAGACACGGTCCAGGTGTCCAGTTCTGCGAATGCCCCTGCCTCACCCTGGTGGCCCTGAGCTTGCCACGTACCCCTCGCTCTGGTCTGGGTACCCAGTACAAGGCGGGCCCTACTAGGACTACCTGGACTGCCCACAACTCTCCACCACCTCCTATTAAGAAGTCCATTTTCAGGGCTCCTGGGTGGCTCAGTTAAGCATCTGACTTCGGCTCAGGTCGTCATCTCGCGGTTTGTGAGTTGGAGCCCCGCATCAGGCTCTATGCTGACAGCTCAGAGCCTGGAGTCTGCTTTGGATTCTGTGTCTCCTTCTCTCTGCTCCCCCACTCACTCTCTCTCTCTCTCTCTCTCTCTCTCTCTCAAAAATAAAAATAAACATTAAAAAATTAAAAAAAAATAGAAGTCCATTTTCCTGAAAAGAAAGGTAGGTGACCAATTAAGTTCCTCAGGACTGACTCTAGGGAAAAATAGTGGGAGGTGACAATTTGTCTTAGCAGGACCTCTCCCTCTTACCTTAAACCCTCCTGGCCACACCACAGGTGTCTGGTTCTGGCTGCCAGGAACTCTGTGGCCTGGCACCCTTTTCTGGCTGGGAGGAGAGTAGCCAATCAGCTAACCACATCAAGGACCTCATGTGTCCCCCACTCCTCCAGGGCAGGGACTGGTAAAGTCAGCTGGGCTGAATTGGATTCTCCGAAAATGAAGAAATGAAAGAACTGAGGAGGGAGGATGTATGCAAATGCCCCCAAATACAACCCCATCCACCCTCCATCTTCCTTCCTATTCCCTGCTCTCTCCACCCTCCCCTGCACAATCTCTCCTGTAATTTGGGAGGCACAGAGACCTGGGTTGGACTTTGGGCAAGATACTTACTCTCTGGGCCAGTTTCTGTGTCTGTACAACAGGCTAACACCTTGGCTATCAGTCCCCGGTGAGGTTTAAATGAGATAACACAACAGGGGGCCAGCGTTCTCACCCCCCCTCCCCCGCTTCCCTTGAACTGCAGGCCTTCATAGCTGGACTGATGGCTGCCATAGTTCGGAGCAGCGATTCCAAGCCAAGGGGGAAGTAGCTGGGGGGAGGAGGAGGGAGGGGCTCCTGAGGGGCTGCAAGCTCAGAGGAGGCCTGACCCCTTGGCAGTGGAAGTGAACCCACGGGTCAAAGGGGCTCTGCCCAGAAGTGGCTCCAGTCTCTAGTGCTGGATGGACACCCTGTCCCGGCCTCACAGGACTCTGCATAAGATGGGCGCGGTTATTCCTATGATTAGTGGAGCGCGTGGAGGCTCAGAGAGGTGGTCCGGCAGCTGGGGGAGTGGGGCTGGCACTTGATCGATCCGGATGACTCCAAGCACAGTGCTCTCTCTCTGTTCTGCAGCAAGATGCACACCTTGGTTTTGCCTGGCCATCTGCATGCCAGCCCCCTGGGCTAGGTTCTGGGAATGTCACATGAATGAGATAGACATGGTCTCAAATTCACACAATCACATTCTCAATAGGGGAGACTGATAAGTCACTGGGCAGTTAGTTACAACAGAGCGAGTGCTATCCGCTGTGAAATCCCAGAGCCAAGGGGATCTTGAAGAGGGGCATCTGACCCAGACCAAGAATCAAGTAAAGGCCTCCTGGTGAGTCATGGCAGAGAACCATGAGTGCCCATAGATTTACCCTCCCCTGGTTTTTCGTCTGAAGTCAGGCCAATAGCATGGGTAGGTGTAAGTGCTGTCTGCAAGGGGGTCCTTCCCACCTCCCTCCATCCCTCCCTCCCTCTGGCACCACCTCTCACCACTGGCTGGGGTCCCTGAAGTACAGCAGTTCCCGCTGTGGGTATAGGAAATAGGACTAACAACGAAGGGCCAGCTCTGGCATTGCATCTCTCCCATGGGCACGGTGGGCCCAGCCTCCTATTCTCTATCCCCTGGTGGTCCTGGGATATCTGGACAGCATTGGGGAACAGGTCAACCTGAGGCCTGTCTGTCCTCTACTGCTCAAGTTGTATTCCTCCCACATTGCCCACAACTTCCTCTGGACCCAAGTTAGCAAGACCCAGCCCCTCACTCAACCTCTTTGCCTTCTTTGTAATTCTGAGCGCCAAGAATAACTTCCCCCTGGCTCACACCACAATCCCCTTTTTCATGTGGGGCCTCCTCGGTAAAAAAGTATTGCTCGGGTGCCTGGGTGGCTCAGTAGGTTAAGCGACTGACTTTAGCTCAGGTCATGATCTCACAGTTCGTGGGTTAAGCCCCATGTCCAGCTCTGTGCTGACAGCTCAGAGCCTGGAGACTGCTTTAGAGTCTGTGTTTCCCTCTCTTTGCCCCTCCCCTGCTTGCAGTCTGCCTTTCCCTCTCTCTCAAAATTAAATAAACATTAAAAAAAAAAAAGAAGTATTCCTGCCTAAGAGGAGGAGGAGCCAATGTCTCATACCCACCCTCTACCCTCCCTATTATTCAGGGAATAATCCATGTAGGTGTGCTCTAGACACAGGCCCATTCCTAACGGGGCCTGTCCTTTGGGGCCATCCCAGAAGCTGAGTTTGTGATCTGGTATGGCCTATGGGAAGCCGCCAATGGCTCCCTCGTATGGAAATGGCCCACTGGACTGGCCCAAGCGACTTACACTTGGGCTCACTCTCTCTACCTGCAAGCTCCCTCTTCTGACCTGGGAAGACAGGCATTATGGAGAAATTTTGGATACACGGGAGCTCAGAGGGAGAATTACAGATGCTGGCTTTGTATACAAAACTGCTTTATTAAAAATTCAGCAACCTGGAAAACAAAGCCTTCACAAGGGTTCTATCAAACAGTACAAATTTTAAATAAATGAGTCAGAAAAGTGGCAGCCAGATACACCAGCCACAGTTACAACCGTGGGAGAAGGGAGGAGGTGCCCAGAGCCCCCCCTAAAAGGCTGGGCACAGGGGTCTTTGGACTTGTGCAGGGCCAGGCAAGGGCCCTGACTCAGTTTTCCTTTCCTTGGAAAAAATGGAAAGAACCTGGAAAGTGTAGGAAATGGAGTCTGAAGCAGAAAGGCACAAAAGTCATTTAAAAGGCACGACTGCTGACTCCAGCCCCGAGGCGCATGGAGTGGGTGAATGTGTGATCAGAGCCACAGGGCCCCTGGCTCTGGTCATTCTCCTGATCGGTGTCACCTCTAGGTTTCGGCCACAGGTTAAGGTGGACCAAGTGGATGGCGCAATTCCTGAAGCTCTGGGGGGCCTGGAGCCAGTCTTTGGAAAAGATCTGTCACTGGCAAGCTGGTGTCTAGCCGTGCCAGGGCAAGCAGGGTCGCATGGCTCCTAAGAAATTTCCTGAGCTGGGAGCACCAGGCCTCTTGTCCAACCCGGTCCTCTGAGCCACGGTGAACTCTGAGCCACAAGGAACTCCTGAGGCCAGTCCCTGCCATCCAGACATCTGGAGAGGCCCCAAGCCCCCGGAGCTAGGGTTTTCTGAATGGCAGGCAGTTGGCATTGTCAAAACCAGTCCCCAACAGCTGCTGGCCCATACCCATAGTCACTGGTGACAGGCCTCCTTGGTGACATTAGGCAGTGGGTAGGCAAAGAGGGAGAAGTCTAGGATATACTTAGGAAGCACGTCCTGCAGGAGGGCCCGTGGGGCACTGCACAGGTGGTAGTGGAGGCTTTCAGGACTGGCAGGCCGGTACCAGGCCTGGCGAGCCGGAAATCGTACATGGGGTGGCGCCCGCACCCACTCCAGCACCTGGTTGGCATCAGCCTCCAGCCTCTCATAGGAGCCTACAAAGTCATAGTGCACCGCGCAAGGCTGGCACAGGTGGTACACGGGCATCCAGTGCTCATTCATCCGCTCAGGGTCCTCGTCCACCAGGTATCTCAGGAACTCTGGAAAGGTGACATCGTCCCCTGCAGGGCTGGGCCCGGCGCCGGCCCTGTACCGCCTCACGATCTCGGCCCCATAGCGCTGCTGGTACTCTCGGATTTCGCCAAACTTGTTGCGGTAGGCAGAGAGAAGGCGTTCCAAGGGGTCCCGCACAAACAGAAACTTGAAGTAGTGCTGTAGGCGGTAGCGAATCTCCTCGGGCCGCAGGTCTGCCAGGAACACCAGGTCGTTGCGGTGGTCCATTTTGAGGCGGACGTCCACGCTGTCCAGGACGCCTGCCAGCACCTTCAGCACCCTCTTCCAGTTTGAGCAGGCCACCTTGGGGACGTAGCAGTAGAGGAAGCGGTAGCGGTCACTCACGAGGATGTGGCGCAGTAGGGTGCGCCGCTGCCCCACTGGCAAGTCCCAAGGGTCCCTGGGCATGCCTGGCTGTCCGCACACCGCCCGCAAAGTGCGGTTCCGGACGTCCTGCCTCACCTGCAAGTCGGAGTCCCCGGCCTCCAGGGACAGCCCCCCGGGCCTGGGGAGGGCCCGGCGCCAGGCCGCGCCCTCGCGATTGGGGGGGTGCAGGGGAAGGGGCTTCATCTCGGCCAGGATGCCCCGCTCGATCATGAGCAGCAGCCCGCTGGAGGCCACGATCACCGCGAACATCAGCATGGACGGCAGCAGGAGGGGCGGCCCCCCAAGCCCGGCCCGGGCCCTGCCCAGTGGGGCCCGCCTCAGCGCCCGGCCCAGGGTCTCGGCGCCATTTGGGGCCGCCAGCGGGGTCAGCGGACGGGGGAACATGGTGCTCCCGGGGTGGGGGCCTGCGCCGGCCCGGCCGATCCGAGGGCTGCCTGGGAGGCGGGCTTGGGCTGGGGGCGGGAGCCGAGGGCTTGGGCCCACAGCGCGGGGAGGGCCCCGAGGAGGGGGGCGCCCGCGGGAGGCCCCGGCGCGCGCCGGGGGGTGGCCGGCTCCCGGGCTGCGGAGCGGGAGCGGGCGGCGAGCGGCGGGCGGGCGCGGCGAGGGACTGTGGCCGGATGTCCCGCCCGGCAGCTCCCCGCCCCCGGCCCCGCCGTGACACAGGCGCGGGGGCGGGCCCAGGCCGGGGGCGGGGAGAGAGGAGGGTGCCCCTGCACCGAGCGGGCCAGGAGGGCGCGTGCAGACCCCCACCCGGGAGAGGGCGCCGGAGCCGGGGCAGCCCTAGTGCTCCCGGCTTCGGAGACAAAAGGTGCTGACGCCCGAAAGACAGGAGACCCAGGCCAGGGCTCCCTCTCGCGCAGCGGGTGCCCTCGGGGAGCTGCACCGAGCGGACAGGCAGCCAATGCCCTGCTGCACACTCTGGCCTGGCTGAGACCTTCCTCCAACAGCGTGTGTGGAGTCAGAGGGCACCCGCAGCGCTGTGCGCGAGTCCAAACTTTCCGGAAAGAATCCTTCTTTCTCGCTGGAAGCGGGGTCCCCAGTGTGCTCCTCCTACCCACGCTGCCCCAGCCACTCCAGTAAAGAGGAGCAAGAGTGTCAGGCACTGACCAGTGGCTCATCTCTATGGTGACCATTAGCTTTAACAGTACCTGGTGGATTACAGTGTTCATGTACTGGGTAATGCTGAAATGTCTGGAAATGGAGTCTTCTCCCCTCCTGTCTGCCCTTCCCCAGACCTGAAGAAATGGGATAACCGGGACAATCTCTGGTGAGAGGCTAATGACCAGTTTGTGCCTGGTGATCACTAGTGTGATCAGACACATTGTGAAAGGTGAAGAGCTGGGGGCACAGAGCAGGAGCCTCCCTCCCTGGAGCCAGACATGCCTCAGTGGCACCAGGCCGACCATGTGGGCTAGAGGCTGCTATGGGAAGACCTAGGATGGCAGGGACAGGCCTTTACCCACCAGAACTGGGCACCAAGCTAAGGGCCCAGACTTCATCCTGTTATGTATGTGTGGGGAGCCAGTGAAGACCCAAAGAGGAGTAGTGATATGATCAGAGACTACATTTACCAAGGCAGGTGCCTGCTCAGTGTTTGGTAGGCTGTCTTCCAGTTGTCACAGTGGCCCTGGAGTGGGGGCTGGGGGGCAGGGACTACAGGCATTCCCACCGAACAGCTGAGGAAACAGGCTCAGGGAAGCTGAGACTCTGTGTGGATCAGTCTGATTCTAAAACCTACTCTCTTAATCGAGATTAATGGACCACTAAAATGCAAAGGTTCAGAGGAAGCAGCTGACCCTAGGTCACGGTACTGAAGGGGTGAATGGAAAAGGACTAGAAGATGCCCGAGGCTTTGAGTTTAGTGGGAGAACAGGAAGCATCAATGACCAGATGAATTCATAAGCATGAGGGGTTCTGGGGGATGAGACGAAGCTAGAGGGCTCATGGAAGGCCCTCACTCCCTAGCCACGTGGGAGCACATGGGATGCGAGGGGGAGGAATCGGAAGTGTGGTGGCTTTCCAGCTTCTCAGGGTAGGCTCCCGACAATCTCACTGCCTGAGTGCTGGTGCAACTCAGGATGCATCCTCCGATGACGTATAAGTTTGTATCAAGTTCAGCCTTCACTGAACTCCTTGCTTCCAACAGCAATGAGTGTAGATTTCTGGTGTTGCGATTGTTTTCTACTGTTTTTTTTTTTTTTAACAATAAATGTCTTTTACACTAGAGGGAGGGAAAAAAACTTTGAAAAAGTTTTAATATGGCCACATGTGCTCATTCCTCTGAGGAGTTTTCTGTGTTAGCAGTCACAGCAAAGCAGTCTGAGTACAGGAACAGCCACTTACTCTGGGGGAGTCCTTGGCCAAGGTACTTGTCTCCACAGCAGTTTCCTATCTGATAGATGATGGGGCGCTGTTCACCTCTTGTGAGATCACACTGATGGCAGTGTCTGTGCCACTAATACCCTCTATCAAAATGCACCTGCCCGGACATCCTTACCAAAATGAAGAGTGGGGCAGCTATGCTCTGCCTCCTAGGAACCCCCATGGTCACAGAGCTTGCCCCACGCTAAGCACGGTCAACACTAAGGCTTTGGGGCTGGGGTGAACCAAGGTCCAGGCAGTCACAAGCCCTTGGCCTGTGATGTGACCTTCATTCCCTCGGCAAGGAGTGCCAGTTAGTTGCTAGATACTGAGGCCCCAGGGCAGTTCCTGATGGCCAGTTCCTCAGGCACATGACCCAAGGTGATGGGGTGGAATCTTCATCACACACCAGTTCCCAGGCCACTGGCCAGGTGAAGGCTGACAATCCAAGGACCTTCACTGTCCGGTTGGTAGCCCTAGCCACCACGATGCCAAGAAGTCAACCCCAAGTTCTCACTTGCCTCTGTCTCCTTGCCTCTGTCTGCTTTCCCTCTACTTTCCTGCCCTTTTTGTTTATTGGCCTTAGTTAGCCCCTGTACTGCAAGGGTTAAGAGGGGCCCCCAACGCGAAGAGTAGTGAGCCCCTCTGCATGCACATCTTCCCCCCCCACACACACACAAAGATGACAGGACACACAGGAAACAATCCTTTTCTAAATCAATACAATTTTTCAAATTTATTTTTTTCTTAAAGAAGTACTTCTAATCTCTGTCAAAAGGGAGGTGAGGAAAGGTCCTCCCTCCCTTGTAAACACTGAAATACAGATCTGAGAAACCAGGGTCGACACACACAAAAAGTGCATTTTACAAAATATCAACTAAAATATATTTTACATGAATTATGCTTCCATTGAAATTCTACCAGCTGCATTTTCAGGTTCGAAAAAATATTTCGACATCTAAGAGATTTCAAAAGCATTTAAGTTCTGGGTAGCAGACCCTGCCTCCTGGGCGGAGGGGCCTTGACCTCCTTTCCTGCTGGGTGAGGCTGGGCTCTTCTGCAGCAAAGGCTAAGCACCCTGGGAATGAGCAGGCTCCAAGGCTGGCTCTCCAGGGGGCCCCACGGCCACTCTGCCAACCTCTTTTACTGCCCCCACACCTTCCTCCAAACAGCTTATTCAGTACAAGGGCACCCTAGCCGCTTCCCTTCGGGTTTGGGATTGGGCTCTCCGTATGCAAATTCACCTCTGAAGCCTCCAGGCCTCCCCTAAACCCAGTGACCAAATGGGAGCAGCCTACACACAGGGCTGGGAGTGCCCTCGGGATGTGCTTCCACCTCCCTCTCCAGCCCCAGCCTGACTGTCCCCACCCAGTGCCACCTCCTTAGATGCCGGGTCTGTGCCTGCCCCTTCCTAGGGGAGGAGAAGGAGTGCTGCCCTCCTTGGCTCCTACCCCCGGGGATGTGCCCTGTGTTAAGTGCTCACAAGCAGGGCCCGAGCCACACTGTGCTCCTCTCCCCCTCCCCATCATGCTCCTCTTTGGTACAAATAGGAAAGAACCAGGCTGCTTCCGCCCCCTCACAGAGAGCCCCAGGGCCAGGGCCCAGTCCAGAGGAGGACAAGAGGGGGCTCGGCCTCCTAATCTACTCTGGGGAGCAGCCGTGAGGTGTGAGAACAGGGCCCCTGGGGCAGGAACAAACTGAAAATGCAGGTCCTTAGCTCCTAGAGTGAGTGGCTGCAGCTCAGCAGGTCTGTGAACTGATACAGTGTTGATTCTCGAAGGGATGTAAATTAGTGCAATCTACAAAAGACTAGGGTAAGGGGTGGCAGGGCAAGGGGAGCCACAGCACTCCTTTGGTTTGATTTCAGGTGGGTGTGGCTTGAAGAGTCATGTATGAAGTTCTGCAAGAGGTTTCCTAGAACCTCCAAGTGTAAGGCAAGAGGAAAAGTCTTCAATAAATCAGGTAGCAATTTTCCTTGCCCCCTGCCCCCCACCCCCTCCCAGCTCCCTTCTGCCCTCCCAGACACGACAAACCTCAGGTTGACCAGTTAGCTTCTGGGAAGCCAGACCTGCTGGGTGGCCCTCACCAGGAGGCAGACAGGAAGCTGACTCCCACAAGTGGGCCACACCCATGACTATGCGCACTGGGTACTCTTCCCAGCACTAGGGGCTACTGCAGGGGCAAAGGAGGAAGCCAGGGAAAGGCCCCGAGTCTACAAAAAGAAAGTCCATGCTCTGGAAGCCAGACTCTGGCTCTCTATGCCTCAAAGGAAGGAACTCGGAGCTGTGCTAAAATCTGGGAGAGCCTGGTCCCAGGCTGATGGGGAAGCAGCGGGTCACAGTGGGTGAGGTAAAGCTGGCTCCCACTCCCCCTTGAGGGGCCCAGAGGAGGCTAAAGAAGAGCCTATTGGGCCTTGTTCCTGAAAAGACTCTCCCCTCCCCCAAGGGCCCCATGCCCCTCAGTCTTGGCCCAGCCTCAGGGAAGACTGCTTCTTCAAGTCTCCACCCAGGCAACCATAAAGAGGGGCCCTGGGCCAAGCTGAGGGCTGTGATGCTTTCTGTATACCCTGGCCTCCCTTTCCCTCCCAAGGGCCCAGTACCCATAGGGGTCCCTGCCCTCCCCCCAAGAGAACCACAGGCCAGCAACCTCAGGCCCCTGTGGCCCCTTAACCAAGTGCTGTGCTTCAAACAGTACCCCCTGCCCCGAGCCCCACTTGCCCGTGGGCAGCCTCAGTGTGGGCCTGAGGCTACTGAGGGTTCTTGAGGATGCGGCCATGGCGGAAGTCATAGACATGGCGGCAAAGAAACACCAGCTCAGGGTCCGTGTCCTCGGGCACTGTGCGGTGTGGTGGGGTGGAGTAGTCTGCAGAGGGGGGCACCAGTGCTGTCTTTCGGCTGGGGAGGCCCTCGCCTCGGCGCTTGGCCATGGCACAGAATCTGCAGCAGTGACATACCATATGCTGTCTTTACCACAGCCACCTTTGCAGGAAGAACAATTCCTTGCCCACTCCGCCCAGAGAGCTGGGGCATCCCCTCCCACCCCCACAAGGGCTGGTGCTGCCTCCATCCCTGTCCTGGGGGCTGTGCCCTTTCTGCCAACTGCCAGTCCGTCTTCCCTGTCACTGGGGAAGCACATTTGCTGGGGCCTCCCTCCCAACACCTGCCAATTCTCCTCGATGGTTCTGAGAGCAGTACTGTAACCATCCTCAGCTCTGCCCCAACCACTTTGTCTTAGAGAAAGAACAATTTATCTTTCTTCTATAAACATCAGACAGTCGAAGGCGGCTGTGAGGAAGAACATTCTGGAAGGTCAGGCTTAGTGAATGAGCTCCCCTTGGGAATCTCAGCTAGCCCCCGAAACAGCCCTGGGGAGTCTGAGGGGAAAGGCTAGCCAGAGGCGCAGGGTACCACCCACCTGCAGTACTCAGCAAAGGTCAGCACGTAGCACTTTTCCTCGATGCAGGCCACACTGTTCTGGTCCTGATGTCTCGATGCGAAGACTTCATTCTGCAAAGGCTCGAGGAGAGAGAGGAGGTTGTTGGTACCAGGGTTGGAAGCACCTACCTCCAGAAGCAACATTAACTCTGCTGCTGGGACTCGTGATCTGAGGTAACTCCAGCTCGTGCCCAGAAAGCCAGAGTGTCCCTGGAATTCTGGCCTAACTGCTCCTCACCTAGCGCCCACCCCAAGGCACTCCTCTGGTCCCTCCCCAGGTCCCTCCTACTCAGGAATAGCCAGGGGCCTATGCCAGCACCGCCCCCCACTCCATGTCATCAGTGTCCTGACCCCCAGCTCAAGGGAGGAGAGGGGAACTGGTGCCCGTCTCCCCATGAGATGAAAAGTCCCAGCAAGGGAAACAAAGCAAAAGGGAGCCCAGACTGCGATGGTACTACCTCTCCAGGCATACAGCTGGGTGAAGTGCCCAGGGGTGTCTGGAGTCTCTTTTCTCCTCCCTCTCATGCCACAGACTGTATCTAAGGGGGCCAGGTGTGCAGCTCCACCTCCGCCTTCCTGCCACCAGGAGGACATTTCCACTTGCTCCCATTCTGACATGCCCTTGGGGGCTCCCTTCCTGTTCCCCTTTTAAGACAAAAGTTACTATTCCCTTTAAAACATAAATTGGGTCAGTGTTGGGAAAAAAGGCTAAAACCCAGGCCCTTCCATGGCGTCCAAGGTGATGATCCCTCGACTGCCCATGGCTGCCTTCCCAACCATGTTCCTGGTGCCGCAGTTTCTCCCTCTGCCACCCCTACCCTCCCCGACACACTTGCCAGGCGGCTCACCTCGTGCATACTGGGACTGCGGCCTCCCTGTAAGTGCTCTGGTCTGTAATACCACAAGAGGCTCATCATCAGTTCTCCTAGGGGGACAAGAGAAGCAGTCATGGCTTGAGCCAGCAACCCTGCAGTTACTCAGGCAGGCAGGCAGGCTGGCCACCTGCCCTGGAGTGTCATCCAACGTCAATGCCTGGGCCGATCCTGCAGGCTCCAGCCACCCATCTCCCCTGCCTCAGGCCAAGCCTGGAAGGTTGGTGGCCTGGAATGCTGTCAGGCATGGAGGAAGAAGGGAGAAAAGGCACTGACAGGTGGGCAGGGGGGGACAGGTGCCTAGCCACGCCTGGCGGGGAAGGTTAAAGAGCTGACCCAACCCAAACCACAAGGCCATCTGCAACCCCCAGCAGCAGACAGATGCCGGGTGAGTGAAAGGCAGACTCTGTGCCAAGAACATGAGGAGACTAGTAGCAGGTCAGACTCCGGGCAGGGGTACCTGATTCAGGGTTCTCCCAGAGGGCAGAGATCTTGGCCACGTAAGGTGTGGACGTCTTTCGTGGGCCTGACTTGAGGAGGACAGTGTCCCGGACCCGGATGGTCTCTCCATGCCGCTCCACTGCCTGGTAGCTCTTTCGGATGGCTGGTTCTGGTTCATCCTAAGCAACAAATCGATGACACACACAGGCTCATGGGGACCACAGAGTGAGAAGCGGGAAGGGAGGGAGCAAAAGACATTCTCTTTGTGCTCTCCTCAGGGCAGTCAAACCACTGAGGATGAGAAACCGTAAAAGCAGTTTGCACAGTGGCCTCTTCTCCCTGAGCCTGGCTTTCAGGAGCAGGATAGGAATGGGAGATTCCCCACGGCTGGAGAAAGAATGAAAAATAGGAACAGGGCTGGGAAAGTGGCCTAAAGCTTCCGGGGCTGCACTGTGACCACCACACCCCACCAGCTGGCTCTCTTGCTCCAAGCCCACAACCCTGACAAAGTCCTCAAATTTCCTACTGGGGCAGTCTGGGTTTGACCCTTAAGCCCTTAAGTCGGGTAGCCCTGGGCAAATTAATCTGCTGCTATGCCTCAGTTTCCTCATCTGTGAGATGGGGATAATTACAGGAACACGGGATATGTACCTCCTAGGGTAGTAGGGAGGAATAATGCATTATTTGCTTTCTGCCACCCAGGAAGTGCTCCATAAAGTTTAGTCAAGCATTTTCGTCATCTGTCATCCCCAGTGCTCCTGTATCACTCATTTTCTCTGCCTATTCCAATGATCCCTATGCATACTTAGCCAGGAAGCCACCATCAAAGTCCTCCATTTCCGAATCCAGGAGAGAAGGGACAGCATGATCAAGGATGAGATGTGCAGACACTTCAGATGGCTCTCCTGAGAGTCGGCGACACAGATGGAGGCCACCGGGTCTGACTGACTGTGTATCCCCTGACCTCCCCAAGGCACAGGGTATGGGATCGGTGTGGCTGGGCCAGCATGATTGGTTCCCAGTGTATAAGCCTGGGAAACAGGCTAGAGCCCAGGGTTCCTAGAACCCATCTTAGAGCAGGCCTGTCCTCACTGGCACCTGCCTCGTCCCTAACAGCTGGCACTCACCAAGACATAGACAGCCTTCTCACAGGCAGCCCCGACGGGCACCCAGCCGTTAGTGCGGCGACGGCGGCGGCGGCGCGGGCGTGGGCGCTGCACGCGCGGTTGCTTGGGGTGGCTGGGCCTGCAGGCGGCCTTGCTTCTCACGGTGTGCCGACAGCTGGAGCCTGTGCGCAGACCTGACTTGGAGCCGCTTGGAGGCTTGGCGCTCTGCGGGCACGCACGGGCTACCGTCTGCGGCTCCGAGGTGGGTGTCTGAAGATGGGGGACGGGCTCTGCTGCAGGTGGCACACTGGGCACAGGGCATCCCAGGAGGGGGTGGGCAGGTGAGGCAGGGTGGCCGGCTTCCGGGAGAGGAAATTCCAGCTGGCCTAGGGACCTGCAGCCTTCTGGGGAAAAGAAGAGAGAGAGTAAGGACAGGTGAGGACAAGCAGTACCAATCCCTCTGGCCCCCCTGCTTTCAGAGGCTGCTCCTGTCTTAGTTTGGAGTGTGAACCCAAGGGTCACTGAGGTGCAAGTGGAGTAAGCAGAGTCAGGGGCCTTTGAGGTAGACTGTCAGAGTGACTGGCCAAGGGTGCCTCTTGACCCCGGAGACTGGCCCACAGCCATCTCCATCTCCCCCTTCTAGCCTGAAAGAAGGGGAGGTAATGGGAACAGAGTCTCTAGCTCGGACTTCTCCTCCTCCAGGGCCTCCACAGTGCTTAGGAGCAGGGGAGCGGGAGTCAGCCCAGGGTATCAATCCCAGACCTGCCACTCACCGACTGTGTGACCGCAGGCAAATCATGCTACCTCTCAGTGCCTTGCAATAGAAGTAGGAGTGGCAAATATCATAGAGAGTGTCCCAGGCATTTTTCTTATCAACGTATTAACTCATCTCATCCTTACATCAACCCTAGGAGGTAAGTACCATTGCCACCATTCTAAATTAAGGAAACCAAGACACAAGCAGTTACTGGCGTGTCCCACGGTCACATGTCTAAGGAAGTGGGGGAGAACATTTCACTCTTGGCAGCCTGGCTCCAGAATCTGTACTCAATTATGTGCCACGTGGCCTCCCATATGTAAAGCACTTGGAACAATACCTGGCACATGGTGCTTACTGGTGTTCCAGGGCAAGGGGGTAGGGTCTTGGGTCCCATGGTTTAGGTGTCTAGATTTGGGAGTGGCACAAAAAGAAGGAAAAGCCCAAGAAGCCTGATCTCATTTCTTACTGCTCCAACTCACACCAAAACCTGAAACAACCAGTCGGGCCAGAGTCAACTGGTCTATAAAGTTGTTTTATAGACCCCTACAAGATGGGGTGTGAGGTAGTAGCAGCAAGAGCCCTGGTAAAGCCCAGCCTCTCACTTCATCAGCAGCAGGGTAGACTTGCTAGACAGGATGGCTCTGGTCACCTCATTTCTACCCAGGAGCCAGGGACAGAGCCTGGAGAAGCATGTGAGGACACGCCTGCCAGTCTGGGGGAAGAGCGATCACCATGGGGGTGTCTCACTGGCTTCAGCACAAGCTTCCCTGTGTCTGGGCCTTACAAGGAAGGCAGACCCCAAAGCCACAGACCCTGTCAGCACCCTGTCTGTGCCAGGGAATTCTGCTGGACTGTTCTCGGGGTGTGCCCCCTCTGTTAGCCCCCAGCAAGGTGATGCTATGTCTGGGCACTACCTCTCTCTCAAGGCCTGTACAGCCAGAGCAAAGCAGTCCTACCACGGCTGGCACCACCTCCTGGGCCTGGTACCCACCCCCCTTCCCATGAATGCTGAACTAGGCCAGCATGCAGATGGAAAGGGCTCCTGGGAAGTAGAATTCTAGCTCTCCTTGAGGAAGGCAATGGGACATAGGAACAACTTGGCTAAAGCCCTAATTTCAATCCCTAACTTGTTATTCAAGTCTGAGAATGGGTATCCCCATGGGGAGGAAGGGATGGCCCTCCCTGCCCCCCTCCGCCACCACAGTGCTACCTAACTACCAGGCCGAGAGATCTCCATACACAGTGAAGCCAGAGCAAAGAGCCAGACACAGGCCCCCTGTATGGGAATGCTCCTTGGCTTGGAGCATGAATCTAGGGGAGTCCTCCCTTCTCAAAGCCCCCTACCACCCTGTTGTAGCTAGACCTCAAGGAACCCCACTCCAATCCATGGTCCACCCTCCTAGGACACTGTCTGACTCCCTGGGACATCCCATACCTAAGAAGGCTTACCTGCCGCAAAAGGCATTTTGTAGGGGCAGCCGCCACAGGTAGTGCCGATGTGGGTAAGAGACGAGGGCAACATTTCACAGATGCTGTAGCCATTCACTCCAGGGTCCTCGCTAAAGCAGTAGCGAGAGCCCCAGGGAGGGTGTTGGAAAGGGGTACCTGCGGGCACTGAGCTCTGTGCCAAGAGGAGCCCCTCATTAGGTGCAGCCACCGGGGACAGCTTACCCTCGGGAAGCATGGGGCAGGGGGAGTAGCCTCCACACTGCAGCCTGTCTTGGCTGCAGTATAGGTAGAAGCTGCCTAGTGTAGTGAGCTCAGGCCGACCACACAGGCCACTGTAGTGGGCAGGGTTGCCAGGCATCGGCAGGGGGGACAGCTGGGGTGCAGGGAAAGAAGGCTGGTGCAGTTCCTGCTTGGGGGCAGGTGACTCCTCGCCTGGGCGCCCAGGCTCCGGCTTCAAGGCTGCCTGCCCACCCATGAGCAGGGGCAGGTGGGGGCGTAGCCCCGAGGGGCTCTCCAGGGCCTTGCTCAGGGGCTGGTAAGGTGACTGGTTGGCTGGCCCACGAGGGGTGGCAGATGGCCACGGCTCCTCGGGGCGCTTTTGCCAGCCGGGTGGACCTACAGCCTCCCCAGAGCCAAGCCCCTGGCGGGCCTTGGGATTGTTCTTGCCATTGACCTTAGCCCACTTTGGCCTCGGAGCCCTCAGCACTGGTGGCTCTGCAGAGCGCCCATCTGCTTCTGGGTGGGCACGAGGTGGCCTCAAGGGCAGCTCCCGCTCCTGGCTCAGCTTCAGGAAGGCAGCTGCGTTCAGGCTGGCCAGTCTCTTGGGAGCTGGGTCACCATCTCGACGAGCACCCTCCTCGGGTGCTGGCTCTGGGGACAGGTCCCGACTTCCTCCTCCGAGGTCCTCTAGACGGGGCCTCTTCTTGGAGGAGGACCAGCCCCCACCCGCCCGGTCACGGTCCCGACTACGGTGAGGGTCGCCCCCTCGACTGCGACGAGTGCCGGCCAGGCTGCTGGCGTCCTCCCGCTCCAGCAGCAGGTTATTGAGGGCCTCTGCATTGAGGGAGGCCAGGCGCCTCTTGCGGGGCTGGGCAAGGCCAGTGTCCTCACTGGATGGGGCTGGGCTGGGGGGCTTGGGCAGGTCAGGGGGCAGCTCATCGGCCTCATCTGCGCTCCGTGGACCAGCCACATTCTCCAGGCGGGTCAGCAGCACTTTGCAGGCCTTGGGCTTCTCAGGAACTAACGGGCGCTTACGTAGCGGGTAGTTCTTGCGTCGCCCTGTGAGGTGCCCTGGGCTCTCGGGCATGCCTGCTTCCACACTCTCCGCCCCCTGCTCCATATTGCTGCCTTCCATCTGCAGGGGCTCCCGGCGGCCAGTGGGGCCCGAACTCAGCATGGGAAGGGACTTCCTCCGCGTGTGTGTCATGGGGTACTTTCAATCTGCAGGGCAGAAGGCAGGCAATGAGAGAAGCCCACCCTGCCCTGCCCACTCTCGCCTCTGCTGCAGCCATCCAGTGCCACCCCCCACCCTTCAGTAACTCTGGCCTACCCTTATCCCATTTACAGCCTGCATTTTCCCAAGACCCCTCTTCCAGAGTGCAAAGGTCCAGTGGGGTCCTTTGGGCTGGGCAACAGCTGGGCAACTGGCTGCCCGACTCTTCTCTTAATCTAGGGTCCTTCTTTGAACTAAGCCCCTGCGGAAGGATGCAGACCCCGGGATGAGAAGACACGAAGTGCTGGGGCAAAGTTCTCAGTTCTCTCTACCTGTTCTCCCACTAGATACTCATCGCAGATCAAGAAAAGGCTCTGAAGACACCAAGCCAGAATGGGGCTTGGATAGTGGGAGCCCATCTGTTCCTTTAAAAACATCACCAACCCTTCCCCCCCCCCCATCCTGGGGCTTCTGAGATTGGCCACAGGAGGATAAGAACATAGACAGTGAGGAGCTACGGTGAGGAAGCTGCCTGTTGGGACTGTGGAGGAAGCAAAGTCCACCCTGTGGGGACACCTGCCAGGCACATACAGCAGGATAGCCACCATAGCGTGGGTTTTGCTGGAAAAGCCCCCTGAAGGGGAAGGCCTGGCCTTGAGGAGTCCATGGTCAGGGGAGGTCTCAGTCAGCCCTAGGAACCAGACCCACCTCAGTTCAGATTCTAGGGAAGGGCAGCCCAAAGAGTGCCTGTGCTCAGAGAAGGGATGTCTGTAAGGTGAGGGCCAGCATCCCTGGGTGGGAAACTCACGGAACACAAACGAGCCCTGTGGTATAGCTTTAAACCCTCACCAGCCACTAAGAGGGAAATTAAGTATCAAAGGAAAGAGCTAACTCAGGGGATAAACCGGGCTGCCTTGCTAGTGCTGCCCTATTTCTCAGGTCTCCCTCCTGGTAGGAGAAGAGGACTGGGGGTGGGATGGGGTGGGGGGGGGGTAGTGGCAGGAAGCCCAAAGCCCTGAACAGAAGATGCACACTTGACCAGGCATCATCCCCTAACTTTACTTGGCAAATACTCCCCCTGCCCTCAACATACCTGGGGCAGCCTGGGCCCCCTCCTGAACGAGAGGCCAGAGCTGGGCTGTATCCTGGAAGCCGGCATGGCCAAGGCAATGGAGAACTGGCGGGGTGGGGGGTGGGGGTGTCAGTGTCAGTGGTCAGAGACTACTGAGCTGTTCACTCCATACCTACTCCCCAGAGCAAAGCAAGGTGCTGCCAAATAAGGTGTCAGACAAGGCTCTGCCCTCCCTGGCACCCTGCAACCCCCTCCCCACCCAGCAAGCCAGAGCTTTCCAGCTGAATTTCCCCACTGCTATTGTTATTCATACTCACTCTCCCCAGAAGCTGGGAGCAGTCCCTGCTGGGCCAGGATTTAACCCTAAATGTCCCAAGCCTGACAGCTCCCAGGAATTCCCGAGCCCTTCCCAGCTAGCTCCTGTGGTCTTGGGCCAGTGGCTGGGGTCACTGGGTACCTTCTCTCCTGACACATACTGCACTAGTTGAGAAAGAGTGCTCAGAAAACGAGGCTGAGGGCACCGTGGGTGTCCCTCACCCTCAAGAAAGGACTTGGAAAACTGGAAAAGGGAGGCACTGTGCCAGGCATTGCTCTGGCCACGTGCGGGGACCTGCCACTGCCCAGACACCAGGCCGGGACAAGGCAGAGGCACAGGAGACAAATCCATTCCTTTCTGAAGCAGAGACAGGAGAGCTCCTAAAAAAATCCCAGGCATCGGCTAGGCTCCCTAAGACTTCTTCCTGCTTCTAATCAGGGGGACCACCCATCCCTGTTTGCAGGCTTATTAGCAATGCCTCCTTTCACTCCCAAAAGCATCCCGGTTACTTACAATCCACAGGCCCTTTTCTCAAACGCAGGGTACCCCTCCCTGTGCTGGAAGAGGGGCAGCAACAAGCAGTACATCTGTATTTCCTAGGAAAGCCTGGGCCCAGCCCTTCCCCACTCCTAAAGGTCCTGGAGACAGAGGATTTGTGAACAGACTGTACAGCTGAGCAAGAACCAAAGCCCCTCAACAGGCCCCAAGTTACCAGAAGAGTCAGGCCTGGGAATGGCTGGGGGCCAAGGCTGAGGTCACCTGGGCTTGTGGTCTTTAAGGACATGGACACCAAGTACAGACCAAGTACAGGGCTGGATGGAAAAGAGAGGGCGCTCAGGGAGGTGCTTTCAATCCTGGCAAACAAAAGAGCTCTTAGCTGAGAGGTGACTGGCCTGTCCTCGCTTCCCCCACCACCACCCCAGTTTGCTGGTGGACCAGCTACAAGAGTGGACTCTGGGATACCTGCCCCCGCCTCAGTCTTTTCCTCTCAACATGCAAAAGGTCCCAGCAAGAAGAGGTTGGGAGGGGAACCTGGCCCCAGAACGTGGGGTTGTGTTCCCTGTAGTTTCTCACCCACTCTCCCCGGATCCCAGGAAGCCTCTAAATCACAGGGTGCTAAGTCACATTTCCAAATCAAGCATAAGAGCCTCCTGCTAGCTTCCCTTGAATCCACCACATTCCCTCATCACTAGCAAAAGGACTCATAGCTTTCACGTGGTGCCTAAGGCAGCAGTGTCACTCACCGTCCCGAGGAGAGGCTGGGGTCCCTGCTGCCTGCCTCACTGCACTCCAGTCTGAGGAGAGCAAGAATGAGTCATGCTTTGAAGCCAGACTTGTGAGAATTTCGGAGGCCGCTTTTCCCTGGGGTGGGGCTGGGTGGAGGGGGCTCCCAGCCTGCCAGGCCCCTCTAACCTGCAGGGGTGGCCCAGCTCAATGGGGGAAGAAAATCCTGGGAAAGCAGGAGGCGTGGTCCCCATTCCAGCTCTGCCAATGCTCCCGCTGTCCTGTCTCAACCAGAAACTACCTACCACTGCCATGAGACAAGGGTGCCTGGGTTCTCTCAGCACCACCCTTCTCTCTGGGAAGCCCTGTCCTCCAGGCATATGTGGTCTGGGCCCCCTCGAGAGAAGGTTCCTAGGAGGGACTCCCCAGGGCACATTACTGCTCACCTAGACTGTGTCAAGCTTGCTTGCACTGAAGAAAACCAGTCTGACTGTCCCCAGCCTGATCAGCCAACAGCTAGCTGCCATGAAGGACAGTGGGCACCCCGTGTCCTCCCTACTGAAGATCCAGCAAACCACAGGTTGAATCTAAAATCACAAGTGTACTCTAAAAACAGCAAACAGGGCATCACAGCCCCAGGCACTTTGGGTCACAAAACTGAGCTGAAGTGTCCATATCCTGTACCCCATGTCTGCTCAGGACTAGAAATCATCTCTACAGAAGTAAAAAGGGAAGGAAGACTTGACTTTTGCCCACAAGCTGCGGCAGCATCATGCACCACCCTCCACTCTGACAGGCAGAGCACACCCAAAGTGTCGTGTGCAAGGGAAGGTCAGAGACCTAGAGGAATGTGGGCTGTGGGCACCGTCAAAGGAAAAACCAGTGTGTCAAGTCCAGATCACTTCTGCAAGCAGAAGCTTCGTTCTGGCAAGAAGGGGTTCTCAAGCTTTGGCCACAGCTCTCCCCTCACCCTTATTTACCCAGCTCTAGAGTATACACCCACCCCCATTCTTAGGGGTTCAGTACTCCGGACTCTGCCCCACTACCCTTCCTGAAATGTCTTTTGCCCACTGCATTTTAAATTCTGCTTTTCAGGCTTTTTGGTTTATTTTTCACAGGAGGAAAGTATGCAGGGGAGTCCTAGGCAAAGGCAGACTAGCTGGTCACCTGGGTGAGGGTCAGGAAGGTCCCTGACCCAAGCCACCTCCCACCTCCAATTACACCTAGAGCCACAGGGTTGGCACTGAATTAAGCACTTCCTTCCTTTGCACTCTCTCTTGGAATAACTTCCCCACTCCCCCAAAGCAATAACTGTTTTTCATGAGCACTGAGTTTCCTGAATCTTCTATCAGAGAAGAAACACAGCAAGAGGACAGAGGCAGGCTCCTGTTCACTGAAATTTAGTTGGTGTCACTTCATGGAAAACAGACAGATGAAGTTGCTGACACTCTTAGGATGAAGCCAGGTGAAGTCGTGGCTGGGATCTCTCAAATCCCCCATAGCTGATAAACTGGAAAGAACCAAACCTTCAAGTGAGGCAGACCTGGATTTGAATGCCAACTCTCCCCCTGGTTAGCAACTTACTTAACTTCTCTGAACTTGATTCCTCATCTAAAACGGGTAAATCAAAAGGTATTTTAAGAATGGTGGTGAGGATGACACTAGTCTCTGTGCAGAAGCCTAGTCGGGTAAGAAGCAGGCAGACCAACCTCTCCCCCACCTTCCAGACCCACAGACAGAGGAAGGTAGTGTGCTCTTGGCTTGGCGGGGGAGCTCCCCCCACATCAGGAGCCCAGAGCTGTTGGGGCTGATAGAGATCTGAAAACCCAGCCTACACCTGAACTCTGCTCTGCTTCTATTCTGCCAAAGACACCCAAGTGTCAACCCCAGGGAAAGATGGAGCCGCTGCGGCAGGACTTGTGGTGGGGGTGGGGTGGTCGGGGTCCACTTACAACACAGGGAGAGGACAGGGGCAGAAACTGTATCCCAACACACCCTAAACAACAGCTCCATGTCTCTGGGAAACACTCAACTGGACGGTGAAAAGCCCAGGGGGTGGGGTCAGGGGGTGTGCGTTTGTCGGCAAGAGCTGTCTGATTGCTGCTTCAGCATGGGCACCCACAGACGGCAGAAGTGCCCAAGCCCCTGGGGCGCAGCCCTGCAAGAGGAAGCAGTGGCCTCAGCCACCACCGGTGCCACCTCTCCAGTGCCTATTTAGCTTCACCTGCTGTGGGCACCCAATTCACTCTGTAGTCAAGCTGGGATCCTATGATCCTGGGCAGGAAGCACCCACCCCACCAGAGGGAATTGGCCTGACTCATCTGGACACAGCTTGTTTTATAGACTGCCTTCAGAAGGTCTAGTGGCCAGACCACCTGCTCCTCACACTTCACACTGGAGGCTCCCAGGATCCCAGAGAGATGGAAGCAGCTATGCAGCGAAGGTGAACCCATCACACACTGGGTCTGGTATCTCAGACAACCCAACCCATCATCCAGGCCCCATCTTTGGCTACTTCTGTCTACTCTGACCATCCCAGCAGGAAGGGCCAGACATACAGGCCCAGAGCAGCACCCAAGTGTCCAGAACCTCCACTTACTTCTGGCTCCAGATGTGAAGCCAGACACCAGCCTCTTTTAACTGTAAAGGAACACAAATCTCAGTGGGGAAGGAGGGGAGTTTTGACTCAAACTATAAGGTGGACTCTCCAATTTCATAAGAGAATTACAGTTAAGTACACAAATATGGTTAACAGCAGAGCTGGTGGAATCTCCTCAGTAGAAAATGCCAGTGCCCTCACTGTGGGGCAAGGCCCTTGGTGTAGTGGGGGTTGAGAGTGAGAAAGACAGTGTATCCCTAGGGTCTAGAAGTCAACATACACACAAGGACCACTGCACTAGGACACTGGGCAGAGAGCACTGTATTCTAGTCACACCATGGTGCTCTGCTTTAAGGAATTCTGACCTGACAAATTAGAAGGTAATCACATGCAATACAAAAGTGGTCTTTAGAGGGTTTCCTTAAAGGCACATGTACCTACTTTAGGTGATCTGCCTTCCCCAGCTTCTTCCCAGTGCACAGCTTCTGTGTGCACGAAGTAGCCCCGTAGCTGCAGGTGCCAGTTCCGCTAAGCCAGAGCACCTGCTACTCATGCCCAGGCACATGGCATCTCTTGTCACCTTTGCTCATTCGCCACCATTTGCTGACCTCTCATCATGGCTCAACACAGCAGATGTGAGACCTGTAGGGGCTAGAAGCCACTTCATACTGTTGCTAATTCTAAGTGGGCTTGGTCCACAGCCTGAACTCTGAGCCTTGGTTTCCCTGTCTACACAGCAAAGCTGTTAGGAGGATCAAGCTGAATGAGAATGTGTGTCAAGTGCCTGGCAGAATACCTGGTATCAGATAGGTGCTCAACATAAGCTTGTTCTTTTTCCCTGCATGTCAAGTATTAGGCCAAATGCTGACGAAAAATGCAAAAAAGACTAAGAAACTGGAGCTGGGGCTTGTAGGAAGAATGAGGACGAGAGAGTGTGACACGGATGGTAACGCGGTGCTCAGAGCTTGACACGGAGAGCTCTGGCTCCACGGCAAGTTCACTGAGTGAAGTCCGAGCCAGGTCCTCATTTAGAGACGCTTACTGAGGGCTTGCTTCACGCCTGGTGTACTAAGAAATTTGTTTCATAAATGCTTGGACGTAAGAAGGAGCGACAGCGAAAAGCTTAAGTCTTGAGGCAGGGGACCTAACTGTTCCCAGACTCACCCTTTCAAGCTCCGTGTAGGAATACTCCTGCCTGGGGGACCAGAGAGTTCCAGGCTTAGGCTCCCTCAGACCCTCCCACACAGACTCCACAGTGTGCAGGGTGGGCCATTCGCTCTGGGCAGTTAAAAGTGTGGGAGAAATAAAACAGAGAGATACAGGGCACCCCAAACCTCAGCAACAGGTCCTCAGCAAAACCAGGAGGAAATGTCATGCTATGGACACACAATTCTTCAAAAAGCACAATATCTCACCAGCCTGCTCTGGGCACCTGCCCAGAAGGGCAAAGGATACGTTGTTGGTTCACCCACCAGGATACACCAGGGACCAACAACTTGGATTTCTCAAGTGGCTTGCCGAGACTGGAGGTGCTACCTCTTGTCCTGAACAGAAGAACTGGCTGGCCGGGCCAAGCTAGAAGCTCTGCCCTCAGCCTCCGCAGCAGAATGCTCACCTCCTGAATGAGCCAGCCATGAGGAAGAAGTCTCAAGACCAGGCCTTCCCAACACTCCACCAGCACAAGCAGAACCACAAGGCAAACCCTACTAGAGTTATAGGCACCCAACGCAAATATCTCAGACGTAACTAATTAACTAAGTGATTAGTGCCACCCTCATTAGGATGCAAGCTCTATGGGGACAGGTGGGCTCTGCCTGCCTTACCACTAAATCTCACCCACAGGGCTTAATAAAAGCTTCTTGAATGAACAAGGATCTGGCTGCCCACCTGCTCCACCCCATTTAACATTTCTACCCTACATTGATGGCATCACTTGGAGCCAGGACAGGAAAACTCTGACCCCTCATTCTCCCCCATCCCCACGAGTCCAATGTGCCTCTTCAGTGTCATCAACAGTTCAATAGAGCTACTTTAGGAAATCGCTCATATTTACATAGCACAATGCTCTTTCACTACTATCCTCTTCCTTCTCTCTCCCAACTAGCCCAGCTGTATCTCAGGAATATATTCCACTCACTCCACTTCTTACCCTAAACCATTACGCAAGCAAGGGTGGCACACTCTAGTAGAGAGGCACACTTGTGTCTAGACAAAAATGTCAGATATTAAGGTGAACTCAGCAGCAAAGAACCAGAGTTAGCATTATCAGTCCCCAAATCCCCTAAGTGTGCAGGGCAGGGAATTCTTGATTCACCACAGAGGCTTCTAGTCTAACAGGATAGCTAATATTTGTCAAGCACTCACTACGTGCCCAGCACCACCTTAAGCACATACCATTCACTCTCATTTACCCTCACAAGTTGTTATCATCTCATCCTAACAAGGAGAAAACAAGTAAAGAGGGGTAAAAGAACTTGCCCACACTCTTGTGCTGTCAATGGTAGAGGCAGGGCATCTGCTGTCAGTCCCCAAAGCCCACAGCCCCACTGCAACACAGGACAACTGTGGGCTCACAGACCAACATTCAAGATCAACTTGCACATTCAGTTTTGTTTTTCTGTATTGTTTTAAATGATTGGTATTAGTGTCTTATTTATTTTTCCTAATTTTTCACCACAAAGGGACTAAAGATGTACTCCAATTAAACGGCATTGGCGGGCTGGCCAATTTTACAAATTGTTTCTACAGCAAAGTCTGCTCAAAACCCCAGCCAACTCTTATATGCACTTTGAAAAGAAATCCATTTTATATCCTAGAAAGGGGTGAGGGCTTCAAAGATAGATTGTCTTGATTTTACAATAAATCCAGAAATGAAGACTATAGACTTCCCCCACACATCTCACCACATTGCTTGAACCAGATGAAATCTTCCTCCAGTCTGAACTGCAATCAGGACTGCAATTTGGTCATCACACTCCAAACAGCCATCGTAATATTCAAAGATGTGTTGACTGCCCCTTGGTTACCTCCCTGTGGGCTGAGTAAATAAATCTAAGTCCTTTCAATTTTCTCTGAAGATCTTCTCTTATAGTCGTTTCATCCGTTTCATAATTCTTTTCTACATCCTGTCCGTTCTGTGTGAACCCCTCCAGGCACATGGCCCCTCACTTCTTGATGAGGGCCTGCCGACTCTGACTATAGTAGGAAGGTGACTCCGTCTTCCCTCCTGGCATACCTGTCAGGGTATCCTGGCACCCAACTGGACCCTAATATCCTTCCCATTTCTCCAAAGACCCTCTAAACCCTAATGATTCACATCTAAACCACCTGGCCAAATGAGAATGTGCTTAACAGACCATCTCCTCTCCACTCCCATTTTAGACAGGTAG
>CM053560.1:79226971-79266750 GCA_028646485.1 Cryptoprocta ferox | reverse complement strand
GAGGCAGGGACAAAGCCCCCACCCCCACCCCACCGGAAGCCACTGGAAAAGAAACTAATGTGAGAAAAAGATGTAGATCTACACCGAGTTCCTCTCTGGCATAGATCCTGTTAACTAAGAGTCACTTAATCATTTTTTCATTCAGGTAACTCGGTCATGGTACCTTGGAAAAAAATTCACATTTCAAATCTCAGAAAGGCTCAGAGACAACCCCTTTCTTTTCCTCCTGGTCGATCAGGCCAGCAGGATCTCAAGGACAATGTTTTTGTTTTTGTTTTTTAGGACGCTGAGTCAGGTGAATAACCAACCAACCTCTGCAGGTGTTTTCCGCTGGGAAAAACGGAATCTGGCTGAAAATCCTTCCCAGGACACAATATAAAGTCTTGGGCAGGACTCTGCCCTGAGGTCTGCTCACCAAACCCACAGTCCTCTGGTGGTCCTGACCGTCTACACCACACTGCTGAGGGCAGGGCACCAATCCCCCCACCGGAACCCCAGGGGGAGATGGAGCTCAGTGGGGCTGAGGGGGATTGTCCCGCCATCTGGACAGGCCTCTGCAGCTTCTGCTGCTGCTGTTCCTCCTCCTCTTCCTCCCTGTTAGCCGGGTTACTGCTCATTAGTGGTAGTACCAGGAGGTGGGCAGGGGACACATAAAGGAACTGAAATTCAAACCAGCCCATTTCATTCCAGTTAGGTGCCTCCCATAAAACCAGGGAGGATTTCACCGTCCGAGTTCTCCCCGTCCCTTGTCCTGGGGGAGCTCAAAGGAGCCGGAAGTTTGAGGAGCTACAGAATCTCAGGACCCCAGGTGTCAGGAGCCTAGGTTGCTAATCTTCGTAAGCTGTTGACTATTCTCTGTATTTTCTGTCTTGTCACAGTTAACAGACCCTCTAGGCATGAGCTGACCCACAGAGTCAAGGCCATGGACCTACAGACCAGGAATGCTGCCCTTAGTATCAAAGCACTCTTCTTGTCCCTCCAAAGTCCTCGCACAATGGCAAGTTCACAAAGGAAGTGAGCCTTGCCAGACTGTGCTAGCAAATTCCCATAAATACTTGGGCCAGGGTAGTACTGCTTATGTAAAATGCTTCCCCATTGAGAGATGCTGCTTTATTTACATTCTTCACAACCCATTCATAAAAAGGAGGCCCTTTAATGTTGGGGCTGTTCGTATAATGCTCCATAAACCCGGCAGCTTCGGCTGGCAGCCTTAGTTCAACACAGGCTACTTCTCAACTCCAGAGACTTTTCTCCCTTAAGATTTTTTTTTTCTTTAATGACTCACCTTGCGACAGGGCACTGAGGCCAGATGTTGCCAGAGTAAGGCCAAGAGGAATAAGGACAGATAAAATGAAAACACACAAGTCCTCCTGAATGCCAGGACAGAGAGGTGGGGAGAGATGAAAATCAATAAAATGAAAATCCCCATACAACTTCAATGTCAAGTATGTATTTTGGGAAGCTGAATTCCTTCCAGGTTTACTGAAACTGCCTTTAGGGATGTCGAAAGGGTCCCCAACTTATACCTCTACATACCAGAGGTGGTGTGGAGGAATTTTTTTTAACCCTGAAACAAAAGAAAGATGAAGGCTCACTCTGGCTTTTAACTTGCATTATGAATGAATAAAAAACAGTAATTTTCTCTGCTTCTTCACAGCCATGTTCCAGGGGCTGCTGGATCCAAGAGGGGCACAACTAGCTCAGGGTAATGAAACTCAGACAAACCCTAGAAAGAGAGGAAGGGCTGTGTTCTAGGATGCCCAGCAAAACAGCCTGAGCAGCTGAGGAGAGAGCCCAGGAGATGCATTCTGAGGTAGCTTGTCTCCTGCTACAGTAGAAGCAAGGAGGAGAGAAGTAGTAGGGATTTTTTTTAATTGACGGGGAGCGGTCTGCATTGCCATGGCAACTGTGAGGGGTGGCCTTCCCGCTTGGAAGGGAAATGCTGGTCCATTAATCATCAAACTGGGGCACAAAAGGGAGGTTTGGGGGAAAGGGGATGGATGCAGAATTTATTTTTTCACTGTCTAGACTCAAACCAGTCACCAGCCCTCTTTCCCGTTTCCCCCATGGTCCAAGGTTTGAAGATAAACAAAATCGGAAGTTCCAAGAGAGCTGGGATCGTAGCTTTCCCTTCTGATGGTCCAGTGTGGGGCTGATCGTGCCTCCATGTCAGTGATAAACACCTCTTCCAATGCCGGTCCCCAAAGTCCCGTCCACGGGCCAGACCAGGAATCCTTTTCTTTTCTGTTCTCAAAAGCGTGTTTTCTCCCTCATTTACACCCAGGATTGAGAAGAGATAAAACATATGGATTCATTTAGCATGGACAACAAGGAAAATTGCATAAGAGCAGAAAGCCGGGTGGAGAGAATGGCCTGGTGGGGTAGGAAGAAAACAGGATTCCAGCCCTTTTCCAATTCATGTCTATATGGTGTCATGTGAGCAATCCACAGGACAGATTCTCCACCAGCTGGAGTATCAGAAACAACAGCTAAGTTTCATTTGTTCCCCATGCTAAAGCAACTGCAACCCCAATGTGCCCTATCTGTGTGCCTTTGACAGAAAATGCTGGAAACCACCAAGGACTCCATACTGAGCATTTCTTGGGAAGAAGGGAAGGTTTCCCCTGTTCCCAATCAACTAAGCAGCCAACTGATTTATTCAACAAAAACAACACACACCGCACTATACCAGAAATCCTGAAATCTCTCTCTCTCTCTCTCTCTCTCTCTCTCACTCACACACATACACACACACACACACACACACACAGATTTAACACTCATACTGTCCTTTGCCTTAAGAAACTTCCAACCTACAAAACCAGTCAAGAAGACACCATGTTACAAAATCCACAATCTCAGAGGCAAGCCACGTTGGCCTGGAGCGGCCTGAGTGACAGCAAACAAAGATGAGTACGGTTCAAGTGGGAAGAGAGGAAGGCAAAAGGCTCCTCACTAGGGACTACTGCAGTCAGCAGCAGAAGAAACGATGCAGGGAGATAGCTGTGCCCAGCACGGCCCGGGGAGAGCCATAGGGGATGTGTCTAGGGTCAGACTGCAGGAAAAGGAGAGCCATTCCCAAGTGTGTGGACAGGGGAATGACGTGGGGGAAGGAGTACTTTAGGAAGAAGGATCTAGCACCTGTGTACAGACTGGATGAGAAGGGCCAGATGAAGCAGGAGGGAAAAGGAGGCCAAGACAACACAGGCCTGCCATGGGGACAGCAGAGCAATGGAAAGGAAGAAAAGGAGGAAGATGTGAAAAACAGAGAAAGTCTTAACTGGAGTAAACTCTCTCCAGCAAACCCTCCTAAACACCTGAGCTGACCGACTTGAGTCTGGTGCCAGGCAAGAGCCTGTCAAAGAGGCAAACACTGTTCTGGTACTTCCCCTTTATGTCCCAGTGGCCAGATCAGCTCACCCCCTTCTGATTGTTACAGAAAGAAATCACATACTGTACGGCTCTAGGGGAGGCAAGAAAGCCTTGAAATTCTTTACCGTTCTCTGAATCTTAGACGTACAATTACATCCTCTCAGAATAAACTTTAGTCTCTTGCATGAGGTAATACCTCCCTTTCCCACAAGCCTCAACTCCACTCAGGCTGGGATCTAGAACTTTCTGAGGAGGGGGCTAGAGGGCAACCATGAATGAACTCCATGCCCATACTAAGCAAGGCTGGCATGCAGCTTTCCCAGGATTATAGGCAACCACAGCTGGGAGTGGCTCCTAACCAACAGCTACCTGAGGTGGGACTTGAACTCAGAAACGGAGCAAAAGCTGCCATTCAAAACAGCCTCAGCCTCCCTGTCTTTGTAATCACCAACTCTTCAAAGAGGTACAGGGTCCCATGAGGAGGCCAGAGAGTTCTGAGTGGGTTTTTACAAATGGAAAACAGCATCCAGCTTAGAGCAGACCACTGGTGGGGACAGACGCACTCACTCAGTAGCTTAAGCCACTGGTTCCCAAGTGTCCTCTAGCTAGCCAAGGACAGTGGTGTCCCTCCAGGACATGTGCTCCCTCTAGGGTCCTCTTCTCCGTTTTTCAGAAGACAGGGGAGTGGAGATAGTGATGGGAAAGTCTCTCAGGTGGCATAAAGGAAAAAAACTGGAAACCTTTTCATTTAATCATTAAATTCTTGCCTGGATTTATAAACTCCAGCTTCTCATTTCCCTTTGTGGGTACCTTCCTGGCTCAAGAAAAGTGCTGAAAACAGTTGTGGGTGGGTTGCTGAAGAACACGGGCGGGGGGTGGGGGGGAAGAGTCGGGGGAGGCATCTCCTAGTCTCCAATCCGACTGGTCTTCTGCCGTCTTAAGACTGTGGACAATAGACGACTAGGAGATGTCCCAAGGTGGGACTAAACCTCTGCCCGTGGAGCAGACTCTGCTTGCTGAAACCCCTCATTCCTGGCAGGCTCTAGAGTGGCTCACCAGACTGTTGCCTCGGTGAGTCTACCAACCCGGTCGCCACCAGCAAAGGCCCACCTTGTGCACAACCCCACCATGGCCCATCTGCTTCGGGTGGGTCGACCCTACTCTTCCCAGAACAGGGAGGCGATCGGCGGCTGGAGTGGTGAGCCACTGCCGCAGCTTCTCCCCGCGGGCACCCTGGCCCCCGCAATCCCTGGGGCAGAGTCCGGCCCAGTCGCCCGCCTCTTGGGGTGGGTGGCTCGGACCTGCTCCCCTCCCCGACGCCACCACCTGCACCCGCTCAGGCGCCGCCTTTGTCCGGCGCTTCACCGCGGAGCGGGCCCCTCGGGCCCGACCTGACCTGGCCCCCGGCCCCGGAGAAGAGGCGGCGAGGCGGGCAGGGCCAGACCAGGCCGGGCCGCGAGCACGGGGTCCCGCTGTCACTTGGAGGCGGTCTGACAACTTCGATCCCCCCGCCCCACCTCGGACTCGGCCGCCGCTCCGCACGGTCTCCGCCGGGCCTCCCGCGGCCCACACTCGCTTCTCGAACCGGTTCCCTTCCGTCTTCGGCGCCTCCCTTCCTCCCGGCACGATAGGGTCGGGTCTACACTACCCCCCGCCCCGGTGTGGCCCCCAGCCCCAGCCCCAGCCCCCCATCCAGCAACAACCGGTCAGCTCCCAGCGCGGGAGGGCGCCCCCCACCCTGAGCGGGCGATCCCGCGGCGCCGCCCCCGGCCGCGGCCCCTTGCCTCTGGGACCGCGATGGGGGAGGGGGCGCGGCGGGGGGGGGGCGGGGGCCTTGCCGCCCGCGCACTCGGAGGCGAGCCCGCTCCACCGCGGCGAGGAAACGACCGGCGTCCTCCCGCCCTCCGCGGCCCGGGACGCCCGCACCGCCGCCGCCCGGCCGAGCTGCCACCCTGCGGCCGCCACCCACCCCGCCCCCAGCCTGAGAGGCGGGCGGCCCCCGGGGGCTGTCACCTCGAGGCGCGCTGCGCTCCCCGATGGCGGGACCGTGGCGCCGGACCCGGGGGAGGGAGGCGGCACGAGCAAGCGGGCGGCAGCACCTGCTTCGCGTCGTCCGTCCGTCCGTCCCTTCCCGGGCTGGCGGGGGCGGCGGCGCGGCGCGCTCGGTGGGGCGCGCTGACGGGCGGCCGGTCCTCTCCCCTTCACTCGTCTGCCTTCCTCGCTCGCTCGTCCCTTCCCCCCCCCCCCCAGACCCTGGCCCCTAGCTCACCCGGACAGCGGCGCGGACGGCGCGGCTCTGGGCGCCCGCAGGCCCCGGCCGGGCTGGAATCCGGCGGCTGGAACCCCCCGGGGGCGCTCAATTCCCGGGCTCCACGCTGCTGCGTCAGCGCCTCCTCCTGGGGGCCGGGGCCGGGCGGGCGGAGCGGGGGCCGCGGCCGGGCGGGGCCGTCGGGGGGGGCGGGAGCGCCTGGCCGGGGCGGGCGGACGGCGGGGGCCGGACGGGCGGGGCAGGCAGCCGGACGGGAGAGCGGCGGGGGCCGGGCTCCGGGATCCGCTACGCCGCTCGCGGTTCCCCCACAAACTCCCCGAGAGCGGAGCCTCCGCCGCCCTCCTTCCTGCTTCCTCGTCCCCAGCCAATCAGCGGCGCGCCCCTCGGCCAGCTCCGCCAATCAGCCGCCCCGCCCTGCGCTGGCCCCGCCAGCCAATCCGGCCCTCGGCTCCCCCTCCCGGTCTCCGACCAATCAGAACCGTGGGTCGGTCGTCCCAACGCAGGGGGCAGCACGAGGCGGCCGGGGGAGGCGGTGCGGGGAGTGGTGGGGCCTGGGGGGAGGGGTACGGTGCCAAGGGTGGTGGCGGGGGGTGGTTTTCTTTGCCGGCTTCTTGGATTTTTTCTTCGGCTGCAGAGCCTGAGCCGGTATCCCATGGTGACCCGACCCAGGAGCCCCAGCTGCTACCCCATCCCCCGAGAAATCTTACCTCGCCCCCGCCCTGGCCGTCACCCCTTTACATCCCCTTTCCCCCTTCTCCTCTTTAGCACACACTGTAGAAAACTGCGGACCGAGAAACACCCCACCCTCGCCAGCGGCTGCTGCCCCCAGGGCAAAGCCTCGGGAACACCAACCGAAAAATCAAGCGAGGACAACCCCCCTTTCCTGCAGAAAGGGCCCCAGACTCCAGCGAAAGGGCCCCGACTGCTGAGAAGCCCCTCCCGCCCTTGCCTCATCTTTCCGACTTCCCTGCCTGCCACGTCTCCTTTCCTTTCAAGCAAGGTCGGTCCTAGCTCGGTAACCCCTCACCCGCATCTCTTTTTCCTCTTTCTCCCCTTCACCTACCGCCCCCCACTCCAGCTCCTAATTCACCTTTCTCAGACGCCGAGTGTGGAACCCTCATCCATTCCTAGCTGACAGCAGAGCCCGGTCCGTGAGTCCTTGACACCCACACACCCTCTTCCACCACCGCGGGCAACATCTGAGCTCTCCGGGGGAGGGGGAGGGGGCGGGCAGCCTGACAGCCCCGACTGGACTCCCTCCCTGGCGTCCCCAAGCCAGGATGGGACCAGGCGTGGACACTTACCTGCCTTCCCCCTAGTCACCGAATGCTGTGGCTCCGTCTCACACCCACAGACGTGCCTTTCCAAGCCCGAGCACGCTCACGGGGTCAGCCGGGTGGGTGGGCACAGCAGGCTGAGGTCACACGGAGGTGTGGGAGGTCCCTGGGAGGTGCGGGAAGGGGCTGTGTCTTGAACAGCGTGTGTCGCCTGAGTCGGCAGAGGGCTTCACTTCAACAAGCACTGGCTGTGCACTTAGTAGGTTCTTGAGAAATGCTGAGTCCACCCCAGAACAAAGCCTCATTCCCAATTCAGGCGGGGGAGGGGAGCTTTGGGAGGTAAAAGGAGCAGCAGCAAAAAGGGTAGTGTCAAGTCACCAGAGCGCTGGGAGCAGCCCAGGGAGGGGCTGGGCCGAGCACTGCCTCTGGCAGAGAGAAGCACCCCGAGTGCTGGGGCTGCCTGAGTGTGAGAGGAAAGCCAGCCTTGGAGAGAAGCTGAGGGGCTCCTCCTGCACCACACATGCTGCCTAGCGTCTCCTAGCCCTTGAGACTCCAGCTCTCACCAAGGCAGCCTTTAAGACAATCAAGGCTGTTAGCCCCTATGGCAGGGGGGGGGGGATAGAACTCTAGAAGATGGTTTCCCCATCTGCTTTCAGAGCTGTCAAGGGGGCCCAGACAGTCTAAGCTGTGTTGGGAAACACGTTTAAAGGACATGGTCACCCAGCAGGGGAGGTGTGTGAATGAAAGCTGAAAGCTAAGACCGTGGCATGGAAACTTCTCAAAGAGCCAGGTTCTCCTAGATATGTGCCCCTGCTTCTCCTACCTCACACCCTTAGGGAAAGCAAATTCCCCAAACCTATAAAAGTAGGACACGAAAGGACTTCTCCCCTTCCTGAGCCTCCGGGGACAAGGATTCCTAGCAGTACCCCCACCCCCACCCCCAGCAAGGAGGCCAGCCCTACCTACCCTTCCCCACCTCCCAAAATGCCCCTTCTCCCTGTCCCGGGCTGCCTCATGGGCTGGTGTCCCCCACCCCTCATCGGAGACTGGTGGTGGAAGGTAACCGCAGCAGTGGCCGCTGGAGCTGAGCCACGCCGTTCTGGCAGCCTGGAGCCAAAGCAGAAGAGGGGACAGGGCTTCTGTCAGCAGCCCAGCCTGTGCTGACCTTGGCTTCATGCCCACTAATGGGCAGGGATAGAGGCCAATAGGGTCAGAAGAGAAACGTAGCTCCTCACAGGGAAGGAGACCCAAGTGGCAGGAAGCCCATGCTGGGCCTAGGAAGTGGTTGCAGGGTGAGGTTGGAGGAGTCGATGTCTCCCCTCACCCTGCCCCCAGTTTCTAGGTGTGAAGATTAATTGGCTCTGGGATGGGGCGTCGGGGGAGAGTTGTCTGTATTTGGGGTCCTTATGGGAGGGAGAAAAGGGAACACTGATGAGACAGGAGGCTGAGTGGTCATGAGAGCCCATTCCTGCCCTTCCTGCCTGCCCAGCCTGCCCAGCCTGCCCAGCAGCTGGAGGAGCTCTGCTCTCAGGGCCTCCCCCATGTGGGTGGCTGTCTCCTTTGCCCCAGGAGGCTCCCAACTGAGTGGGCTACAGATCGGAGACACAGGCTGGCTAAAGGCACTTGGTGTTCCTCCGGTGCCAGCCCACTGACCTACCCCAGTTCCCTGCCCCCTTTGTTAAAGCGCCTCAGCAAGCCAGCAAAGAGGCCAGAGGATGCCTGTCCCCCACGGGACCTTTCGGCCTCTCCTCCTTTACCGCACTTGCCAGGACCTCTTTGCCTGGGCCTCCTTCCTTCCCAGTCCAGAGTTCTTCCACACCTGGAAAGGCCTCCACCTCTTCCTCTTCTAACCCTTCAGCTCCTCTAACCTCTGCTGAGTGAGTGCTCCCACTCCACTCCACTGAGGCAGTGGTGCCAATGCCTGGGCCCCATCACCTTTCTTCACCCCAGCACACGCAGATGTCCCCCAATTGAAAAGGACTTTCCTCTTGGCCTGGGGATGGGAATGGATCCATCAGGTCTCCTGGACCACCTCTCCAAGCCTCCAGGCAGGGGACTCTCTCTACGGAGATGCCTCCAAGACCCATCAGGAAGGGTTAAACTGCCTCAGAGCAGGAGAGCAAAGAGAGGAAGATGCAGAGAGGAAAACATCCAGGGCTGAGAGAAAACACGCTGCTCACCCCTCCCCCACTGTGCACGACCAGACTGACAGCCGGGACAGACTGGCTGCTCCGTCATGTCCAGTCCAGCCACCCGGCACCTCCCCCACTGCCTGCCGCAGTCCCTGCAGACCGCCTGTCCTCAGTTCCAGCTACCTGGCACCGGGCAGGGCACCCTAGCAGGGCAGTGCAGTCCTTGCAGTGGTGGCAGTACCCACTTTCCCCTTCCTCCGTTTAACACTCTAGTTCCCTCTCTCCTGGGAGTGGGGCAACTGCTCCTCTTCCCCATAAAGTGCCTAAACTCTAGGTCCCAGAAACACTTACTGAGCGACCTGGCCCCTCGGCTCCAACGGACTAAGTGGAGGGCACAGCTTCTGGGGGCAGGGACACCGGGGCACCAATCAAATTTGGCTGCGGCACTTGCCCCCTCCCCCATCATAGGAACCCCCCCCCAGGGGTTGGGGAATAAAGAAAGCTGGACTTTTATAGTCCTTTTATCTGACCCACTCCCTCTTAAAGGGATCATAACCCTCTCCTTAAAGGGATCTCCTGAAATTATTTGCCCCCAAGCAAATCCAAGTGCAAGGCTTCTGTTTGGTCTTTACCTGCTGGGGCCCCTTTCCCTAGAGATGGGGAGGCAGAAGTGCTCTCCCTGTGACTCTGAACTGGAGGGTCAAAGCCCCCTCCTGCAGACAAGGAGCCAGCTGTCGAGGTCCCAGCAGAGAACAGGACCTCTCTCTCCTCTAATGGCATTCACTGCCACAGCCTAGTGGGGGGCGGGGGGTTCAAGGTGAGGTGGTGGGGGCTTGTGTGGGTCCAGTCTCTGGTAAGATGGAACAAGGGGGGCTACATGCACTCAAACTTTGGGGAACACATGTCCATGGCGCTGTGTCCAAAACCCCCATCTGTCCAGTGCAAGCCTCCAGATTGCTGGCAGGGGAAGTCTTTGCAGGCTGCCTGTCCCCGAAAAGGCTGCATTCTCCTTTCCTCTCTCCTAATTCCTGATTCCTACTCTCTTTGGGGCCCCTGGGCTTACCCTTGGGGTGCCCTCTCTAACCCCTTATCCAAGTTGCCTCTACCATAGCCCCAACAACTGCAGACTACACCCCATTTCAGGTTCTTTCCTGCCCTAGGGCTTGCCCCTGGGGTCCGTCGCACCCCCTTGAGCCCTCCCCCCACCAACCAAGGGGTGGGGGATGGGCACACCTCGGCTCCGGGGAGCCCAGCCGAGCTGCATCCTCTCCCTCCTGCGTACTCAGCATCTTGTCCCACCCAGCCCTTGGGACTGCAGGGTTCGAGGAAGGGTGGGTGTGAATGGGGGAAGCAGGGTCTGAGGGCACTCCAGACCGACCGAGGGACAGAGTCGGAAGCAGGCACTCATTGAAGCCACCTCTTCTGCCCCTCCTCCCTTCACCCGTGGAGGGTCGAAGCTGCCAAGGGAGGGCTTCCCCGGGCGCTTGGGAACTCGCCAAGGCCCCCACGCCTGCCACTCCCTTGAGGAGAGTCTCCCCCCCCACCCAGGGCTGGAGCTCGGAGGCCTCCCCCCACTTCACCCTCCCCCCCTCCGGCAGCTGCTGCAGCCTCCGGCTGAGGTCAGGCTCCACCTCCTTTCTCCGGAGGGAGAGCGCGAGGGTTGTTTGTTGTTGGGGTGTGAGAGGGAGAAGGTTCGAGATCACCTGGCTGGGTGGGCACGGGCTCCGAGGGCGCGATCGGGCCGGGTGGGCTGGCTTCCGCAGAAGCCTACTGAGGTGTGTGAAATGCTAACCTCACCCTACCCCACCCCTACCCCCGCGGGTTCTAAAAAAGCAGTCCCAGTCCGCCGCTTCAGTTCTCCGTCCAGCCGCCCACTGGCCCGAGCCCCGGCCCTGCTGTCCACCCTTCCAGAGTGGCCAGGATGCCCCTGGCAAAAAGGCAAGCCCTTGGGTTACTGAGAGGAGCAAGACTGTTCCTACTCTCAAGAAGCTTCCAGTCGGAGGCTGGAATGTGTTGTGGGTAGAAAGACAAGCAGACAGAACAGCGTGATTAACACAACTTCATGACAGCAACACGTAATGGCTGCTGAGGAAGAAAAGGGAAGGGTGCCATGGGCTGCCCCTGGTGTGGGGCTGGGGTGAGGTGCGAGAACGTTCGAGAAAGAGCTAAACTGTGCGCAGCCTTTTTGAAGCAGCAGGCATACTTCACGCCGACCTGCCATTGGTAGGGTGAAAATTGAGGAAGCCCCAGGTGGGGTACCGGCTTTAGCAAAGGCACAGAGCTGTGAAAGAGGGGCTGGGGCGACCAGGGCTTTGTAAGCCTTGTCAGGGAGCTTCATGCCAAAGGCACTGGGTGGGTGGGTGGGGCGGGGGGACTTTAAGGGAAGGAAGGTCCTGGTCAGATTTGTGCCTGACCAGGATCTGGGGAGGCCGGTTGGGGGAGCAGCGGAAGGTGGCTCATGAGGGGAGAATGGAGCTTCTCGGTTTCCACTCAGCACTGGCTTCCCAGAAGGACGTTTAACCTTGGATCTGTGCCCTCCCTCTCAGGTGCAGGTTGGGCGGTAAAGGGTCCATCTTTGCGGAAGAGTCCTCTTGAAGCACTGCTCTCCCGGCCATATAGGGGCTGTACCTTCTCTTTCTCCGCTGGGAAGGGATGTAGGGGATACCTCCTCCCTCACTCTTTCTGGGGAGTTCTGCCCTCCCAGAATCAATGCTATTTCCTGGAGCAGTGACAGGAAAGAAGACAGCAAACATGGGGACCAACTTTCCCCTCCAGGTGCTCTTTCTGCACCTCACTTGGGACTAGAATTCTCAAGTAGTGGACACTGGTGTTAAAAAAAACTCTGGCAGATGTCCTCAGTGGTGCCCTGGGGCTGGCATAAGACTGAGCATTTGACTTTCAAGAGTTGGTCCTGTCCTCACCCAGATCCCAAAATGTATGCATGATTACTGTTGCCATTTCACAGATTTGGAAACAGAGGCTTAGGGCAGTTAATGTCTGTCCCAGGCAGATTTAAACCCCAGCCTGTCTGACTCTGACTCAGGTCAGGGTCAGACTCCCTGGCCCTACTCCATAGCACTGCCTTCTATGAGTCTGGAGAACCTTGCTCTGCTTGCTTACCTGTTTCCTTCAACCACCACCACAGCTGGGATTGCCCTGGAGTAGGACGGGGGTGTGGGTGTGTCCGCAAAATCTCGTACTATAGTCCTGCCCCTTTTCTGCAACATCTGGAAGCAGATTCTCTGGGGCTTTTCTTTGGAGTCTCTAGCATAGGTCATACCCATTCATATTTGTTCCTGGAGTTGCCTGGACTTGCCTCTGACTCTCAAGCCTGACTTTCTGTAAAGGTCTCCTGAAGCTGTGGTCCACCTTGCTCCCCGAATTCCCAGGGGGTCCACACTGAATTCCGGGTGGGGGGGGGGAGTCTCTACTGTCTTCCAAAGGATCTGCTGCTTTGCCTGGGTCTCTGTGATGAGACTGTAGACCCCTGGAGGGCATGCCTATGGCTTCATCTTCCTCTTTATGGCTTCCTATGTGTCTAGCACCTCTCTGGACCCAAGGAAGGATAGCATTTTAGGTCCCTCAGAACCTACCTAGCCTCAGGATACACAACCTTCTACTTATCTCCTGCCACAGACCCACTCAGGAATCCAAACTGGCAATCTTTGAACAGAATTCAGCAGGCAGACTTGTTCTGTTTGACAAGTTCTTTTTTAAAAAATAATTCATTTATTTAAGTAATTTCTACATGCAACGTGTGGCTCGAACTCACGACCCCAAGATCAAGAGTTGAACTCTCTTCCGACTGAGCCAGCCAGGTGCCCTGGTTTGACAAATTCTTATCCCACAGGGCTTTCAAAAAGATTAAAATTAGGAGCCAATGCTGAAGTTTTTTGAGATTTAAAGTAAAAATTTTTAATTTAAAATAAATAAAAATAAAAACAATTAAATAAAAAAATTCCTGTTTCTCTTGAAAAAATCAGAAAATCTGGCTACCTTTGGCCCAATTTCCACTTGCAACAATAGGCCGGTGCCAAGTAGCAAATGCCACCTTTATGGGACAAGCATGCTTCAGTTTGCCGTGGCCCCACATGGCCCTATTCAGGCACTTGTAAGACCTGCCTGACCCCTGAAGGTTTTCAGACTTGTGATCCTAGCACTGTGGCCAAGGCAACACAGATGGATGTTATGGTCTAGGCCTTTGGGGGTGTCTACCTCTCTTGAACCTACTTGGAGAGCCTTGCTACATTCTCACCGGCCATCTCTAATAGTACCTTTATTATTGCCCCAGGTGCAGTAGCCATAGACTCAGGCTGGAAATAAAATGGGAAATTCAACATGATTCAGAATTTTGGGGCTTCTCTAAATGACTACTCAAAAGCATGGTATGATGTCTTGCAAATAGTAGGTGCCTAATGTTTGACAAACTGAATGGGAAACGATTAGTAAATAGTAACTGACTAAATACATCAATGGAGAAGGGAAAGCCATTCCAAGAAGCATGAAATGTCTGAGGTGATCTGGGTGTGGGTTGCTTGGGACCTCATCTTCCCCAGGGTCACTGATGTCATGGCACTTGTCTGCTCAGATATCAAATGGGAATATTTTAAGGGTGACCCCTCCCTTGAGGAATCTCACAGGCTGTGGGCTAGAAGTGGAGGGGTGCACTGTGGTTCCTTGAACCCAGACCTGCAGACTCCTGGGATGAGAAGGAAATGCAGATCTGGAACAGCAGTGACTTGAGAACCTCCAAAGCCAGGGGTCTTGCAGAAGGCATGGGCAGGCACTCAACACCTGTTTCTCTCTTTAATCCTCAACAACCCTATTAGGTAAATATTATTCTCAAATTTGCAAATGAATGAGAAAACTGAGACCTGGAGAATCTAAGTAACTCCTCAAGATCACACAGGTTTGGAGTGGCTCCAAACCTTTGCTTTTTAAGTACAGCAGTTAGCATAAAGGTTAAGCAAAGGTCTAACCCCTTGTGGATCTAAAACCTTTACTCTTTCTACATTTTGCACAGTGTAGTGGTTAAGAATAAAAACTCTTTGGCCAGACTTCCTGAGTGGAAGTCCTGGCTCTACAGCTTCCTAAAACATGCAAAGCACTTAGAACAGTGCCCGACCCATAGCAAATGCCCCCAAAGCGTTAGCACTTATGAACCCACTTCATCATGCCTCCATGGGGCCATCCCTGCCGTCTGCCTGTTCCTCTCTTGGAATCTAGTCCCGCAACCCCTGTTTGCACCCTGTCTCCCATGTGAAGTCCCTACTATGTTGTGGCCATGGCTGTGTTCTGTCCACCCAGCTGCAGTATGTCTGACTCTGGCTTCGGCCAGACTGGATGCTTTCCTTTGCTGGGTCCGAAGGCATGACCAGCCGCTCTTCCTAGGACTTTTCCACCTCACCCTCCCAACACCAGGGCTGTCTCTGTGACCCCAACCATCTTCCTCGGCATTTGGAAAGATTTCCTCTGGTCTCCCTAATCACGTTCCCCAAGGTGAAGCAGCTCCATCTCCTCTAGGCTTTCAACCACAGCCACCAACCTCTCTAGTCTTCCAAAGCCAAGACAGAGGGTGAGTCACCTATGGCTGTTTTGCTATCTTCCTTCAACCTCAATGAACCCATAAGAGCCAGGACCAGCCCGCCTGGAGACACTCCCTGGAGAGATCTACAGTCTGAGCCACAAGTACTGTGCTAATCAACTACGGCACTACTCAAGCTCAGCAGGGTTCAGGCACCAATGGGACCTGGTAGGTGATGCCCGTAACATTGCTTCTGACCTTGGAAAGCTTCTACTCCACCCAGTAGCGGACCCTCTGAAACTGAAGAACCTGACAAAGAGTCTATGACTCAAGCAAGACTGAGTCAGACAACAAATAGCTGGGCAGGTGACACCAAGACTCAGGCATGAGATCTGACAAATACTTTTCCCTGATTCATGAATATTATTTTATTTTAAAAAATCTTACGAAGGGATTTGTGAAATTCACACTTAGTTATATGGGCAACTCTTCTTTCTTCAGAAGTCTGTGGGGGAAGTCAGCAATTGCCCTTTTCGCTTGTGTCTCTCTGTTGGAGTGTGTTCTGTGATGATAGGTTAACACTCCTAGAGAGATTTCATGAGCCAGGCACTGTGTTAAGTTCTTTCTTTGCGCTCATTTAAACCTCAGCTAGTCTTATGAAATAGGTTCTGTTATTATTTCCATTTTACTGTTGAGGAAACTGAGGCTTAGAAAAGTTCCATAACTTGTCCAGAATCACACAGTTAATAAGTAATGGAGACAGGGTTCAGATCCCAGCCTTGTCCCTTTTCATTGTTACTCTATCGCTTGTTCCTAAATGAGCTTCCCCAAACAATTCTCTACTCTTATGTCTTCCAAACGTCTGCTAGCAACTTATTTGGACTTTACATATGAAGTTGGTGTGAGTAATATCCATCTATTAGATTGGGGGCAAAATGTTGTGAGCGTATTGTTATATCTCTTCATAAGAAGAATATTCCTTTTGCAAAGCCTCATCAAAAGTACCCTTTCCCTGCCTTCTGCACTCACTTTGACACTGAAATGACAATGTGGTCTTTCGGGAACATCAGATACACTTCAACCAACTTCCAGCTACAGGCAAACCCACTGCTCTCCTAGTGTGTTGATTTTGGGGTAAAGGCACCACCTCCCACCAAGTTTCCAAAGCCAGGAATATTCCAGTCTTCTTTGGTGCTTCCCTTTCCCTTGCCAGCCACCACCCATAGCAAATCCATCACCACAGCCTGACTGTCATTTACCACCACTTCTACCTACCTCCTCCCTCCCCCCTCCAGGGACCACAACCCTGTCATGGACATCACCTCCCCCCCGGCAGAACCATGTCTATTTTCCATGCAGCAACCAGAAGATCTTTCCCAGACTGTATCCTATCATTCTCCCACTTCAGCCCTTCTGAGGCTCCTGCTGGCTGTCAGGATGAAGATCTGAAGCTGGGACCCACACCTGAGGCTGCCGCAGTGGGGAGGCTCCATGATCCCAACTCAAACTCACACTCCTGAACTCCTGAGATGCTCCCTTTCTCTCAAGCCAGGCTGAGCAAGTGAGTAGCTCCTGGGTGAGGTCTGTCTCTTCGACTAGGCTAGGGGGAGGACCACGTCTGTATCGGGTCCCACTGTTTTCCCACAGGCTGGAAGGGTACCTGCACATGGTAGGTTCTCAGGAACAATTACTGAATGGCAAATGAATAAATGGCTGGCAGAGATGTTAAGCCTTTGCCTGGGCCACAGTGGCTCTCCCATTCAACTGTTTTGCCAGGTGGTCACAACGCTAAACTTTTATATCAGCTTAGAAAACTACTTCCCGTAGCCACACTGTGTTTCAGGCCCTGCCTGCTGCCCTTAGACTCACTCCTCCCAGCCCAGTTTCAGGACTAATTATGATGTTACCTTGGCCTCTGAGTCTTCACCGTTTGTGGGGTTTGTGGTTTGTGTATATTTTTCCTATAAAATTTGCTGACTTGCTTAATTCAGTGACCGGATTACAATAGTAACATTTCTGACAGAGCAGACTCTGAAACCTAAACACATAAGAGTCACAGTTCTGGCTTTGGCAGTCCAGATGGCTTCTCCAAGAAGCTAGTCTGTGGCCCCAAAACCCTGCTCTTTCAGCTGCTATTAAAAAGATTGGAGAATTTAGTTCAAGGCAAAGCCTTGGGATTTCCTCTGCCCACTTCTGTCCCTCCCCACTGCAAATCTTCCCTTTATGTTTCAGTTAAATCTGATTTCATTTAGGGGTGCCTGGGTGGCTCAGTCGGTTAAGTATCCAACTCATGATTTGAGCTCAGGTCATGATCGCACAGTTTGTGAGCTGACAGTGTGGAGCCTGCTTGGGATTCTCTCTCCCTCTCTCTCTGCCCCTCCCCTGCTCACTTTCTCTCTCTCTCAAAAGTAAAATAAACATTTTTTAAAAGTCTGATTTCATTTAGATAAGCTCAGTGGAGGTCTATAGAAAGAGAGGTGGTCCCCTCCTGCAGCCCCCCAGGGCTGGCATTCATTATGCTAGTATTTATTGTGTGGCACCTCTATTTAGCCAGGCTTAATGCTGGGAATACAGCACAAGCCAGAGACAGGTAACGTTTGGGTGAGCAATGCTCAGTGCTGGGTCTTAAAGAATAGAAAACACTGAAATTGATTGGGATGATGGAAATGATCTGTTTTACATCTAACTCCTCAACTAGATTGTTAGCTCCTTTGGCCCCACAATTGTTACTCTCCTGGCACACAGTGGCCTCTCAGTAAATAACATTTATTCTTCACTGAGCTGGGCATCGGTGTGGATGGAGGGGCAGGAGGCTGGGTGGGGGCAGGAAGTCTATCCATTGATTGAGGGCTGGGTGGTGGGCCCAGGTAACCCTCGCAGACAACTGATGTGCATGGAAATGAGTCGGGTGACTGTTCCTGGTGAGAGGAGCAGGCTGGGGGTGGGGTGGGTGGAGGAAAGGGGCTTATCAGAGGATCTTGTGGGGAAGCATAACATGGTTGAGTCCATATGAGTGGCCACTTGGGGTTTCCAGCCTCGGAGCAGAGGGGACAAAGAAGTTTAAGGAATGCAGAATATGGGATAGGGAAGGGTATCCACGAGTGAGGGAGGCGTCCCAGAGCTAACACTGAGAAGCCAGTGTTTCTCTGCCCGCCCCTTCTTGGGGAGGGCCAACAGCCTCACTTACAGATTGTCTCGTTAACTATTGACAACAAGCTCCACACTCCAGGGGCTCTTGCCCCCCAGCTCCAAGGCTTACTCCAGGGCTCAGGAGTCCAGGACAAGAGGCTCCAGGCCCCTTGGAGGTATGGGTGATCAGGTGGAGAGAGCAGAAAAACCATAGCACAAAGCTCTCCGACAGGCCCCTGAGGGTCAGGGAATGGGACATGAGGTGGGGCAGGGTTCCAAGCCCCTGGGAAGCCCACACAGAAGACTAAGGAAGGCCCCACTTGCTTTTCAGTGAGACTTCACCTTCCTTCACTCTGCAGCCAGGCAGCCTCCCAGGGAGGGGCTGGTACCCTGAGAGATGGAGATACCAAAGGCCAACCTACTTCCCATCCCCTCCTTCTCAGTCTTGCAGAACCATGGGGTATAGTTTACCCAGGGGTGCCTGGGAAGCGGGAGCAGGGAGACAGGTGGTGCAAGGGGCTGGCCCTTGCTGGGTCTGAACTGTTGCCAGCTCTGCATGTTGGAAGTGGTGTCAGCCCAGGAGCAGGTCCCCGCTCTCCCAGGCAATGTTCAGCCTTAATTAGCAATCTTGCAGTGGCCCCCAACCCTACCCCTTCCAGTTTGGGCCAACAGCAGGAGTCTGGAAAGCAAGGAAGGACCGGGCAGGCTGCAGGCCAGTGACAGACAGAAAGTCTCACCTCCATACAGCCTGTTCTCCTTTCAGATTTCTCCTTCCCCTATTTTATTCATTTATTTTTCTTTAAGATTTTATTTTTAAGCAATCCCTACACCCAATTTGGAGCTCGAACTTACAACCCCAAGATCAAGAGTCACGTGCTCTACTGACGGAGCCAGCCAGGTGCCCCCCTTCCCCTAATTTAAATCTTAGTTCACCTCACAGTACATTCAATTAAACAATTTCACTTCAACAAGTAAAGGGACCTACTGCATAGCCAACTCTAGCCAGCCTGGCGGCGTCAGACAGGACTCCAATATGACTGAGACTTTGCTACCCCATTCCTGTACATAGAACGAGCATTTGGGGGTGGGGTCCCTGGGTTGTCCTGAAACCACTCAGCTTTGCAGAACCTGCGAGTCGGAGCCCAGGTGGATGCACCGTGGGGACTCTCAAGGCAGGCCCGGCAGGCGGCCCCGGGCCTTGGTTCATCTCATCTCCCGAGGCAGCTGCAAGCCTACGCTCCTTGCCTCTGCTTCTATGGCGTGTCCCACAGCCTGTCTTTTGGTGTGCGTGGCCACACATGTGTCTGTGTGTGTGTGCACATCTGTGTTTGGCCCTGACTGGGCACAAGGGCACAGATGTGTCTGGACGGAGAGGCGCCCATCTCCGTGGTTCCAGGCATCGCCCTGGTCTTTCGTTCTCCCCTCCTTCGGCTGCTGGCAAGGGCAGCCCCCTGTACTTCCTGCACTGACCCGCGGCCCTCTCCTCAGGAAGGCAGGTACTGCCTGTGCTATAAGGGCCTGAGACATACCCAGGCGCGGGATACAGTTCCTCTCTTCAAGAAAACTCCCACCTGCCTGTCTGGCCCTTACTCTGCCGTGTCTTCCAGGGAAGAGCTGTCAGATGGCTTGGCAGAGTAAGTGGAAACAACCATCTCGGAGGCTGATCTGCGCTAACTCCGTGGTCTCTCCCAGGCCCTAGCTGGTGCATGGCTCTGAGCTTGTCTATAAAGGTTTGTTGGCCATGTGGTTTATGGGCCTGGGCAGGGAAGCAGGGATCCACGCACACTTTTGCCAACTTCTTTCCCTTGTTGGAAATAAGCTCATGGAGGGTTGGCCCTGGGGCTGGCATGCTACCTCTGCCCCAGGTCACCTCTGGTGGCATCAATCTAAAAAAACATAAGCATACAACAGCATCAGAAGATAGTCCACAATTACCTGGGGAAGCTGATCACATGCATACCCTACAACAGAGAAATTCCATTCCTGGGAATGTACCCAGGGAGACTCTTGCACACATAAACCAGAAGACACATACAGAATGTTTTAGAGTAGCCTCAAACTGGAAACAACCCAAGTGTCCATCACCACTAGAATGGATAATTAACTTGTAGTATTTTCACACAATGGAATGCTATATAAGAAAAAAACTTGACCAAATTACATCTCCACTCATTAACATGAATGAATCTTTAAAAACTATATAGAGATAAGCCAAGGAAGCAAGACACAGAATATGTTTAGGATGAGTCCATTGTAAAAAGTTTAAAAAAAAACCAGGCAATCTAAACAATAGGATTTAGGGATATGCATACAGGTAGGAAACAGAAAGAAAGAAAGAAAGAAAGAAAGGAAGAGAGGGAGGGAGGGAGAAAAAGAAAGAAAGAAAGAAAGAAAGAAAGAAAGAAAGAAACAAACAAACAACGGGAGGAGAGGCTTGTCACTAAGTTTAGGATGGTGGCCTGTGTCAGGCAGGCTTCTAAGGTGCCTGGAATCCCCGTTGAGCTGGGTGCTGGGTGCACAGGAGTTTACTATTTTTCTTTACACCGCAGTTATGCATGCTACATACTCTTCTGTAAATATTCATTTTACATAAGAAGAAAAAAAAGGATGGTCTGTGCTCAACTCTGTCCCCTTTCCCCCATCAGCCCCCATTCTGGTCCTCAGCTGCCAGAGGAGAGGCCAGGTCCCTCATCACAGTTCTTTTCTGTTTCTGAGTGGGTCAGAGGAATATGGGGGGTGAGGGCCTCCCCTCTGCAGCTGGGCCCTGGCTACTCCAGGGTGAGAAGGCCTGGGGAAAGCAGGGCCAGGCGAGGCCGGCTGGCTCTGCTCTTCCTGCCAACTCTAGGGATTAGGCCAGGGCTCTGGCCCACCTGTTACTTCACTCATTCGGCATGAACATAGCCACTGAGCGCTTACAGTGAGCACTGGGTGCTGTTGGGAGGGTTCAGAAAAGTGAGAAATGGTCTTTGACCTCAAAGATCTTACAGCATACTCAGAGGTAATCACGTATACAAATAACATGGTACCAGAAAAATGCGAGCTAAGTGTCACAGGACTACTTATCTACTCTTTCAATAAACATTTGTTGAGCACCTATTATGTATCAGGAGCCATGCTGGGTGGTGCACATATAAAAGGCAGTTAAATCATAATCCTGGCCCTTAAATTCTTAGCCTAATGCAGAGGAAACACACATGCAAGTCCACTGATGCAGAAATGCCCAGGGGGTAGCAGGAAAACCAGCCCCCTGCTTAGGATAGGTGAGATGGGGATGGAGGAGTAGGGAAGGTTGGAGTAAAGGGGTCTTCCTAAACATTCAGACCCTGAACTGAGACTTTAGGGATGAGGAAAACAAGAGCGAGGTGACGGGCTGGAAGGACATCTTTTGCAGAGGGACCAGCTAGGGCAAAGGCACAGAGGTAAGGAACAGCGCCTGAGGACTATTTGCAACCGAAACAGGAGTACTCAGCAGGGATGGGGAGAGAAGCAGCTGGTGGGGATAGCCGAGGGGGATCAGAGTCATATTTGCCTTGCAAAACTTTAAATTTTATTTTATTAAAAAAATATTTTTAGATCTTTATTTATTTGAGAGAAAGGGAGAGAGAGAGACAGAGTGTGAGCGGGGGAGGAACAGACAGAGAGGGAGACACAGATTCCAAAGCAGGCTCCAGGCTCTGAGCTGTCTGCACACAGCCCGATGCAGGGCTCGAACCCATGAACCGCAAGTTCATGACCTGAGCAGGAGTCAGAAGTCTAACCAACTGAGCCACCCAGGTGCCCCATAAAACCTTAAATTTTATAGGCGCTGAGATCCAGTGAAGTATTAAGGGGGAGCTGGAGAGTTCACTCCAGTTCAGTATAGAGGAAGGGTAGAGGGGCATGAATTGGAAGAAGTCAGGCAAGTTGTCAGGTTGTTTTGGATCCAAGAAATAGGTAGGCTAGCTCTGTCTGAGAGTAGGTGGGTGGTAGGTGTAAGAGACACCAGCTTCCTGGCAAGTGACCAGGTGGAGCAAAGGGAAAAGAGGGCTCCAACCCAGAACTAGTGTGGCTCTGGGCTTGGGGTACTAAGGAGCACTAAGTGTGGGCAGAGGACGGCGAGGAATGTGAATGGGACTGCGCACCATTTGATCTCAGGGTTCCTAAATGCTGGCTTGTGGACAGGACTGGACTGAGGAAGTGAGGGAAATACAGGTAGGTAATGAGCTTCTTACAACTTTTTTTTTTTTTAAAGTAAGCCTCAAACTTAGCATGGTGCCCAACATGGGATTTGAACACAAGACTCTGAGATCAGAGACTCTCCTTTCCTTTCTAAGTCTCCCAGACACTCTATTTGTATCCACTCTCTCTGTATCTTCACTAAACTCTGCTCTCACTAAAACAAAACAAACAAGACACCTGAGATCAAGACCTGGGCTGAAATTAAGAGTCAGATGCTCAACCGAGCCACCAGCGCCCCTGAATGAGCTTCTGATAAATTAAATGTATGCACATTGAAGAACTATCCTTAGAAGTGTTTGCAATTAAATCAATAAAGAAGCATGCCTTTTTAGAGGCATAAAGTGAATTACCAAGAGAAATCTCTTAAAGATTCAAGAGTGGTTTTGTCCTCAGAAGAGGGGTAGGGAATAGAGGAGGGTTTTTTTTTTAAGTTTATTTATTTATTTTGGGAGAGAGAAAGAAAGTGCAAATTGCGGAGGGGCAAGGGGCGAGAGAGAGAGAGAGAGAGAGAGAGAGAGAGAGAGAGAGAGGATCCCAAGCAAGCTCTATGCTGTCAGCACAGAGCCCAACGAGCGGCCTGACTCACGAATGGGGAGATGGTGACCTGAGCTGAAATCAAGAGTCAGAGGCTTAACCAACTGAGCCCCGACTGAGCCACCTACGTGCCGCAAAATTAAAAAATATAATAAACCTGTTAAAGTATCATATTTTAAAACTCATTAACATAAAACATAAAAAATTTTAAAAGGAAAAAGAAAGCACTGGCTTTTGTTCTGAGTTTACATTCCTACTTTAGTTGCTAAAAGTTTTTTTTTTTTTGGTATGAAACTATACACGGTAGAGGATATCCAGCTCCTCCTCCGCTCCCCACCACGTCCTCATTTATCAAAAAAACCCAAAACCAAAAAACATCGCTGAGTCCCGTGCATCCTGAAATCTGAGACTAGGAGCCGCTAGTCCAAGAGCACCTGGCCGAAGGCCCGAGAACGGCGCGCCTGTAATCCCGCTGCCGGCCGGCAGAGGTCAGGCGAGTACCACGCAGGCCCTGCGGAGCCGCGCCCCAGCCCCTGTCCGCGAGTCACCGTAGCGCTCTCCGAAACGCGGTCCCTCGGCGGAGCTGGACACAGGGAGGACCCTGGACTGCCCTAGCCTAAGGGTAGCGATCAACGGCCACTTGGGATCTGGGTCCCGGCTCTGCCCGGTGGGGCGTAGGCTGGGCATCCGCTGCCGAATCAAAAAGAGGATTCCCCATGCCAGCTCCCGCAAGACGTTGACACCAGCTCTGACTCCACTTCGCGCCTGGGCGTGGCTAGCTCACCGCCCTGTGATCCCCGTGTACGGTGCCCATGGGCCACTCACATTATCCATCTTCTGGAGGGCGACCGGGCGCAACATTGTCTTCTGCAATGGTCGTGATGAAGACCAAGGAGCTAGTATGTCAAAAAGAGACTTGAGAGTGCTACGTAGGCAAGCAACTGTTATTACTAGATGATATTAGAATTAGGATTCAGGCCTCTGCAGAAGTGTCCTCTAGGCCCCAGGTCAGTTATTCTAAAAGGTTGCTGGTGCCTCAGAATTGCCCCTGGAGATGTGATTGGGTCTGGGGTTGATCAAGGAATCTGCATTATACAGGCTGCAAAATTCTGATGAACAGTGTGCCCAGACCACACTTGGAGAACCATTCTCAGTTTCTGTTGCCATCCCACAGGGCAAACAGTAGAATAACAAAAATGGGAAGGTAGTCAACAGGGGAGCTGGGCTGATAGTGTGACCTGCCTAAAATTGGAGTGGAATTAGAAGCTGCCCCAGGAAGGAAAAGTGCTGGCAGCTGGCTCTATGGTGATAGAATGCACGTGATCCTCAAACTCCCACCAGAACCAAAGTGGAAGTGCCCCCTGCTCTTCCATTCATGACTCAGGCTGCACCCTTTTATTTACTTATTTTTGGCTTTATTTTAAAACACTTCTTTTCTATTTCACATAGATTATCAGGAAAACAATCACATTCTCCCCATGTTGGTGGCAGGGCTCCTTAACTCACACAGACTGGAGGAAACATTCCCTTCTGTCACATTCTGAATGTCTCTAGACTCTTTGTTCCAGCTACACTTTAAACCCAGCAAGACCAGTATTCTGGCCACATTCATCTCCAACACAGTGAGGGGCAGGGTGGGGATGTAAGGGGACAGTGCCCCAAGCCCTGGGTCTTCCCCCCCCCCCTTCCTTAGGATGGAACTGGGATGGGGTTTGGTAAGGCGCTAACTCCACCAGTCTCAAGCATCAGGCTGGAACACCACTTGGCTGCAGGCCAGAACCAAAAGTCAGAAAGGCACCTCTGGGCTAAGAGCCAAGAAAACCAGTTCTTTGAAGGAGTTTAGAGAGTGTGGAACAACCCAAACCCATTCCGCTCTTGACTGTGTGGTGGGGCCTCAGGCTGGCATTCTCATTTCTGCTCATCTGGATTCTAGCTCCAGTTCTGACCTTGAGAAAATCAAATTGTCTTGATCTTTTTAAATACCATGGGGATGGGGTCCAGAAACTTAAAAGCTTCCTTCTAGCTCCAAGACTCAATCTCTCAGGGAAATCTGGGAAAGGGAGGTTAAAACCTCTTCTGTTCTAAAGACAGAGGCCACCTCTTTGTCCCGCATCACCAGTGAGCAGGCTCGAGGGCAGAGGGGTAGCACCCGGACTAGCCATTCTCCAAGGACATGGGACTAGAGCCGGACAGGAGGCCATAGTAAATAGATTGCTTTGCTCCCAAAACACCAGTTGAGAAGCAGATGGATTTGCATCCTAATATGTTTAATACAAAATGGCAGCAGCCACTATGCTGTTGTAATAGAACTAGCCATGGAGTGTCCAGAGAAATGTACACAGGCAGCCTTGGCTGAAGTGGAGCCAACCCACACCCGCCACGGGCTGTCATCTGGCCAGGACTGGACGGTGGTGGTGGCAGAGGAGTGCTCAAGGGCTCAGAGGTGCTGCCACGGAGACTGGCGCTGAGCTGATCCCTCCCTAGCACACTGACCTCTGCCCTGTGGTGGAGTCCGGGTGGCACAGGTGTTCTGAGATGCCTATTCCTGGAGCTCCAACCCAACATGGCGGGATCTCAGCCCTAACAAATGAAGCCCTGGGGGAACATATGAGCTGCTGCAGAGTGGGCGCCTGTTCATAAGCTGCTGGGAGCAGATGCCTCTAGAAATTGGCAGAAACAAAGGCTAGGTTTTGGCGGCCCCCCCCCCCCCCAAAAGAAGAGACTACTAGAGGTTCAAATACATGGAGAGGAGCAATGCTTCTTGTGTCCTGGGCTCCCTGGCAGAGGTATAGCTGAAAAAGGGGTGGCTGCCTGCCTGCCCCCAAGTGCCCACCCAGGGAAGTGGAGGGCTCAGAAGTTAGAGAGTCACCAGAGCCTTCCCGACAAGCCCCAGAAAAGCCAGTGCGCTTCCCGCTGAGTCCATTTTCAGCCACTGAACACTTTTCAATTAGGCCCTCCACTGGCCACAACCTTCATTAATGTCCCACAGCATCTTGAGACCAGAAGGTGTGACTAGATATGCTGCTCCCTTCCCCCATGCCTGCCCACAACCTGCCGCGTCTGGCCTGGCTGGATGGCCCAGCTCTAAGGCCTGAGCACTCGGCAGCTGGGCAGCAGGAGAGCCGCCATGTCTCTACTCCCAAAGAAAGGCCTCTAGGTGCTGGGAAAAGGGGCGAAGGGTCTTGGCGTTAGTGGAAGTCTGCGTTGAAGGCTCTGCCGATGATCAGCCGCCTCACCTCGCTGGTCCCGCCCCCAATCTCATACAGTTTGGCATCTCGCAGAAAGCGGCCCATGGGAAAGTCATTGATGTAGCCATTGGCACCTGCAGCCAGGGTTTGGGCAGAGAAGAAAGGACAATAACGGGTGATGGGCAGTGAGGAAAGCAAACAGAAAGCCAAGTATACAGAAACAGGCCGGAGGAGGAGAGACCGATGGAAGAGAAGTACCTAACGATGGTGAGAATGTGGGGAATACCCAGCTGCGGGGAGGGGGGAGGGCATGGGTGCATGGGTGCACAGGTGCACGGAGCTGGAAGGACACCCAGAGTGCTAAGGATACCAGGCAAAGGTCGGGAGAGCCACTGGCAGCCCTGGGAAGGGGGACAAAAAGATACTGCCGAGCACTTACTGGGTGCCAGGCCCAGGGAAATTAAGTAATTTGCATGAGTCACAAAGCCGGGCAGTGATAGAGCAAGGGTTTAAACCTACACCTTCTGGCTCGGGTCTGTGCTCTTAACTACTGTTCAGCAGTGACACAAGGCCGTCCCGCCCCTGAGGCTTGTCTCCCTCCCCATTTCCCAGTGTTCACAGGACCAGGCCAGAAGGATGAGAAGGAGCATTGCTGAAGGTTTGAACAGCTCGTGACCTCTAGCACTTTTTCCCATTTGCTTTAACATGTCCTCCTAGTACCCTGGGCAGGAGCCTAAAGGTGCCAACTCCACTGCAGTGAACCAAAGCACAGAGCGAGTGAAGAGGAAGCCTCTTTCTGTAGCTGGGGGTAGGGCGTGGGGAGCACTTACCAAAACACTGAATGCCGTCCAGGGCTACCTTCGTGGCGCACTCAGCTGAGTAAAGAATCACCCCAGCACAGTCCTGCAGGATGAGGTTCTGGGTCAGCGGGGCCCTGGCAGGGCCCTGGCAGGGCCCCAACAGCCGGCCCTTACCTTACCTTGGCAGTGCAGTGGCCCTGATCACAGGCCTTGGCGACATTGTAGACGTACTGCCGACACGCCATGAGGCGGGTGTACATGTCGGCCATCTTCCCCTGCATCAGCTGAGCACAAGGGAGGTCACAAGTCAGTATGCTGGAGCCACATTCCTCAGACGCTCCCCCTAGTTGCCATAAGCAGGTCAGCAGTAGCGACCTGACAGCCAGGTACGGGCAGGGATACCAGGGCACAGACAGGGATGGCACTTGCCTAGGACAATGGGGATAGCCAGAGAGCTGCCGTCACTATGGACACTGCACACTGAAACAGCCCTCCACCTACGGCAACCCATGTTAACATCCTATGGTGGCTTTGGACCAGAAGCGTGACTAGAAATGCTACCTCTCTCCCCACGCCTGCCTACAACCTGCACGCTTCATCTTGCAGCCTTACGACGTCCAGCTCATTCATCACAAACAGGAAGTGAGGTGACCTGTGATCCCCTTCCTGACAGGTTCCAAAGTCGGAGAGCATGCCAAAGAAGTCTGCATTCCAAGCATTCAGACTCACGTTGGTGGCAAGAGACAGCAAGCGTCCCTCTTGCTCATTTGTTGAAGAAAATTTGAGCCCAGTGAAAAAAGGACATTTCAGCAAAAGCATTTCCACTCACCTGGAAGTGGCCAATCTTCTGGCCAAAGGCTTCCCTCATGTGCAGGTAGGGAATGGTGTGGTCGAGGACAGCCTGCATGAGCCTGCCAGAAAAGAGGAAGACACTGGGCAGGCCCCTTGCTATATCCCCATTGCCAGCTGGGGTGGCAAAATGCCAACGCGGGAAGGCTTGGGGGGATATGGCTCGGGAACTGGAGTCCCAGGGAGGAGAAAAGGAGCAGGAGGACTCATTACCCCTGCTCAGTCACTGCACTGACTGCCCAGGACTTGGGCCCCTTTCCCTGACACCAGAGAGAGAGGCAGGACCCCTGTGCAGGTGGGCCTGGGCATCCTGTCCTGGCCCGAGTAATGAAGCAGGACGGTCCCTCAGGCCTTTTGTCAGTCATCTAATAATATTTCCCTTCACTGTGAAGAAATTAAATGTGAGAGGAGGAGGGCTGTTCATTTTGCCTCCAGGAGAGAAGGTGTGTCTTCCAGTAGCCAGCTCCCACTGGCCCCCCAGGAGAAGTCTGCGAAGGTACCGCCTGCCAAGGAGGCCAAAAGCCCAGCTCTGCCAAGCCTCCTACTCACCCGAGTGGCCCACCAGCCAGCACCAGCCGTTCCAGGTCCAGTCCACTCATCAGCACGTAGACGCCCTTACCTAGATGGCCCAGGATGTTGGCAGCTGCCAGGAAAAATGCTGGTCAGAGGGAAGAGGGCTGTTCACAGCCGCCTCACTTTAAAAAAAAATTTTTTTTTTATGTTTATTTAATCTTGAGAGAGAGAGACAGAGCATGAGCAGGGGAGGGGCAGAGAGGGAGGGAGACACAGAATCCGAAACAGGCTCCAGGCTCTGAGCTGTCAGTCCAGGGCCCGATGTGGGGCTCGAACCCACGAACCGTGAGATCATGACCTGAGCCGAAGTCGGATGCTTAACCAACTGAGCCACCCAGGCGCCCCCACCCTCCTTGCTTTTATACAAGTTGCCAGGTTTGGTACCATAGCTTTCACATAGGCACTAAAATGCCACCTGACTTTCAACTAGGGTCCTGAGTAAGAGAAGAGGATGACGTTTACCACTTTCAGTCAGAAGTAGAGCTTGCTGGAGGGACCCTCCCCACCACCAACCAGCCACATACACACATACACACATACACACACACACACACACGCACATGCACACACACCATCCACAAGACCAGACACAGAGGCCCCATCCTTAAATCTTCCTCTTCTCTTCCTCAACTGCCTTGGACAGGAAAGAAAAGCTAAAGCTAATTTGGTTGAGAAGTCATCCATAGTTCTTTCTATCCATGCCCATAAAGGAAACTGAGAATTAGTGTCCCCCAGGTTTGGTCTGCTCTGCGCCAATATCACCAGCCCTCACCCCTCACAAGAGTGATCTATGGAAGAGTCTTTGTCCAAGAGATGGGTCATTCAGTGCTAGTTATAGAAACTGCTAGAGGTGCCTGGCTGGCTTGGTCAGTGGAGCATGTGGCTCTTGATCTCAGGGTCATGAGTTTAAGCCCCACGTTGGGTGTGAAGCCTACTTACAATACAATACGATACAGAAACTGCAGAACACCTCTCCACCCTGGAAGTCAGGACACGGAATGGCCTTGGGAGGTGTTAGCAGAAACCTGAGTGCAGTGTGGACACCACTGACCTGACTAATAATGGTGGTTGTTTCCTGCTGACATAGAAGGATCTGTACTGATTCCCCCCACTCCCTAGTTCCCCTGGTAACCAAAGCATCCTTTTCTGGGGTCCTGGGTCATGGGGGAGAGGGATGGTCTATGGCTGAGGCATACAGCGAACCTAGTCAGCCATTGAACCTATGCCCTTGGTCTCCTTAGCACATGATGGGTATGCTGGCTCTCCTATGATGTGTCACGTTTTCAGTTACACTTCAGGGGTGAAAATACTCAAATTGGATCGCCTGGTCTTCACTGAGTCTGGCTTCCATCAGTTTATTTGAATAGGTCTTTAGCATCATTCATAACTACCTCACATGGGCTGTTCTGGGAAACGCACAAACGAGGATGCCTAAAGGACATTAGAGAGTGAGGGCACACCTTACCTGTCCATTCCAGACACTGGAGTACCACCCTGCACACTGTGTTATCCACAGAGGAAGAAGAACCCTTTATCGCAGCCACGGTCAGGCACACAGCTCTGGCCAGGACAGTTGCCCGACAGCCTGAGTGCCACATGGACGGGCCAGTGGGCAAGTGGGGCAGTGGGAGGCCCACCGCCTAGACACATGTCATCGGTAAGCTGACAATGGTGAGCTTCTCTTACCCAGAGATGGGCTTTCTCAGCTTACAAAAGGGTCAGGACAGGGGCTCGCCCATTCGAGACTCACCGGGTACCTTGCAGTCTTCAAAGATTAGCTCGCAGGTGTTAGAGCCCCTCATCCCCAGCTTGTCCAGCTTCTTGGAGGTGCTGAAGCCAGGCATGCCCTTCACAGGAACAGAAGGTGGCCCGATTACAGACCAGTCCCCAAGGGGGGCTAGTAAAAGGCAGACTCCTGGGAAACACCCATCTTCCCATCCAGCCCCTGAATTTGCACAACTCGTTGCATCCTACTCTCAGGGCCCCCACTCTGTACGACTGCTCCAGTCCTAGAAGCTCCAGCCCTAATACCCCTTCGACCCCCCACTCTGCTGCTAGATGCATTCTCCCCACTTCTCATGGGAGCAGTTCTTTCTCAGTTAAACACCCACTCCCTGCGTGATCCCTGACCTTTGCTGGCTTTGTTTCCTTTCCTCAGGGGAGAGCGCTCCCAAGACCCTCTCTCCAGCCCACTCAATTCCTCTGCCTCTGTACCCGAGTCCCACCCAGGATCAATCCAGCCATCTATGCGCTTTGGCCTGGCTAATCAGATTCAGGACGCATTGCCAAGTGACTAGCAGAGAGTGCTGGATGGGCAGGCTGATGGGAGTGGCACCCTGGGACCTTGAGATTTCCAACCTCAGCCAGCACCCTTCGCTTTTCTTATCCTCCAATCCTGGTCAGCTCCCTCTCTCCATGGAGGGTACCACAAACCTTTATGATACTCATTCATGGAACTCTCTCCTCAACCCCCCACTCCTGTGGTTCCCAGCCCTCACACCTTGAGGTCACGAAGGCAGATGGCTCCTCCACCATCACCTGTAACCCAGTCTTACCTGTTTCCCACGGCTCACCGTTGGGCCTTGCTCACTTGCTCCCACACACCTCAATTCCTCCCTCTCCTCTTCTCTTTTCCTTCTACCAAATAATTTGCTCAGTTCTCTCCCATTCTTAAAAACAAACTCAAACGCCCACCTTTTCATTCCAACTCTAGCTCCATCTCTCCCTTGCTTTGCTGCAGTCTTCAGTCGTCCCCCACCTGCATTCTCATTCATGCTGTGGTCTTCACAGCTGCTCTCCCCAAGGCCACCAGTGACATCCTGGTTGTCACACCCAGTTGCCTTTCAGTCTTCCTCTTCCTGGACTGCTTTGTGTGGCCTGGCTCTACAGATGGCTCCACCATTCTTAGACTTGACCCATCCTTCCTGGGCTCCACTTTGGCTACCCTCCTTTCTGTCGGCTCTTCTGCCTCACTCCCGCCTCAGGGAGCCCTTCAGAGCACACACTGATTGTGTCTGCCATCAGCCGAAGGGAGCCATCTCTGGTACCGCCGTCAGGAGACGAAAGCCTCCCATCAAGCACTGTCTCCCACTCACCTTCTCCACGATAAAGGCCGTGATGCCTCGAGAAGCCGGCACAGCAGCCAGATCGGTTTTAGCATAGACAATAAGGATGTCCGCGTCGGGGCCATTGGTGATCCAGAACTTGTTGCCATTCAGGACGTAGTGATCGCCTAAGGACAGGAAGTTGGCTACTTGCTCAAGCCATGGTGGCCTGTCTCACCACTCAGTTCATGGACCTGCTGCTGGGAAACAGTTCTGGAAACCCAGCAGGGAACACCCCCGATCACTGCTCCCTCACCCTGGGAAGGTCCATCCCTCTGTCCATTTTGGCTCCTGCTCCAGAAGCTCCCAAGTCAAGAGGAGCCTCACCTTCCTTTTCCGCCTTTAGCTTCATGGAGACAACATCAGAGCCAGCACCGGGCTCACTCATGGCCAGGGCTCCAATGTACTCGCCGCTGATCAGCTGCAAGGGAAACCCCCAGGGCTGGTCATGACTCAGAAGTGCCCTACAGGAGCTCCCTTGTCCTGCTCTCACCTGTGCACGTGACACCCCTTCAAACTCCTCTCAGACCAGGTATTGGTAAAGTCCTAGAAGAGAAGCCCCCTGTCTACAAAACTGAAACTAGCTCTCATTCCCCATTCCCTTTGCAAGGGAAACAAGTCCTGGTCTTGCATTTCTTAAAATGCTCTGCAGATGTTGTCCAGGGACCGACTCAGGACTTCTGGTCCCAGTTCTAATTCTTCTGACCGAATTATTTTAAAGCAAAAACCTGACCCCTTCTCCTCATTATACCCGCTTGAGGACAACACACTCAAGGGAGCAAATCTGACTGGCCCTTGCCAACAGGGGAGGGTGCCTCAGGGTTGGTGGTGGCACTGTGACACTGGTGTGTTTCTCCATTCCCGTGTCCTACCTTGGGGAGGTACTTTTCCTTCTGGGCCTCATTGCCATTGCGCACAATTTGGTTGACGCAGAGGTTGGAGTGAGCACCATAACTGAGCCCCACTGCTCCGGAAGCTCGCGATATCTCCTCCATCACCAGCACTTGCTCCAGGTAGCCCAGGCCAGAGCCGCCGTACTGAGCTGGGAGGGCAGGTGGGGCAGCCGAGTGGAAAAGGCAGCCCGGATTAAATGGGGACGTTCACAGCAATGTTTATTGGCAGCAAAGAAACACCCTCCACAGCCCCTATTCCAAGTCACCCCTAGCAAGTTGACAGGATGATGCCGTGGGCTCTGCTTTACAAGCTCACAGAACTGGTTTTGTCTACCGTCTCCGGTCAGCCGAGGAGCGGTTCAGAAAATAGTCATTGCAATGCCCGAGTTATCCCAGATAGACCGCTTAATGCAGATAAGGGAGCCTGAGCACCTGCTATTTGGAAGTGCATGGGCAGATGAATAAATGAAAGAGGACCTGGAGTTAACCAGGAAACACAGAGAGGGAGGGTCAGGGCACTAAGAATAGGTACCAAGCAAAGGATGCCAAGTGCAAAAGGCCCAAGGAAGGTGAGCTTTTCGTAGCACAGGTGTTTAGACTTAAGAAAGCAGGGCTAGCAAATCAACCTGTTGAACACCTTAAGCTCACACAATGTTATAGGCCAATTATCTCTCAAAAAAGTTAAAACAAAACAAAACAAAAAAGCAAAACTAGTATCCGGGAGCAGGAGAGCCACGGCATGTGAATTTCAGAACTCCTCACCAAAAACTGTGGTGTTTCCTTGGCAACAGATCCCAAATTGAAGTGGTTGGATCATCTGGTACTACCGCCGTCCCATCCCCCTGCCTTGCTCTTTGGGTAAATCTTGGTAAGACTGCACACAGGAGTACCTGGTTGGCTCAGTCAGTGGAGCATGCGGCCTTGATCTTAGGGTTGTGAGTTCAAGCCCAACGATGGGTGTAGAGATGATTTTAAAAAAATAAAATCTTGGGGCGCCTGGGTGGCTCAGTCGGTTGAGCGTCCGGCTTCGGCTCAGGTCATGATCTCGTGGTTCATGGGTTCGAGCCCCGCGTCGGGCTCTGTGCTGACAGCTCAGAACCTGGAGCCTGCTTTGGATTCTGTGTCTCCCTCTCTCTCTGCCCCTCCCCTGCTCACACTGTCTCTCTCTCTCAAAAATAAATAAAACATTTAAAAAAATTAAAAAAGAAAAATAAAATAAAATAAAAAAATAAAATCTTAAAAAAAAAAAAAAGACTCTGCACATGTTTACTCTGACCAAGAAGTCAGGCTCATCCTAGGCTCTAGGGGAAGATCAGCCCAATTCTTGCAAGTCGAGGAAGGAAAGACCACATGTGGGTGACACTGGAAATAGCCACAAGGACAATCAGGTGGAAACCAGAGCTCATCAGAACTGGCTCTCTTTGGGGGGCTCCTAAACCCCCAAGACACAGTGGAAGAAAGTCTTGTTTGGGAGTTTCCAGTGGCCTTGCCTCCTACCATTTTACTGTTTCTTTTAAGTAGGCTTCACGCCCAGCACAAAGCCTAATACGGGGCTTGAACTCAATGACCCTGAGATCAAGAGTCCTCCTCTTAACTGACAGAGCCACATAGGGGCCCCACCCCTACCATTTTACATTAAGATGGTCTAAATTTTTAAGTCTTCCATTCTGTCATTACTCTTGAATCACTCAAATCCCAGGAACTGTCTCCAAGCAGCGAGGGGGAGATTAAGAACTGTGTTCCACCTCTATTCCAGTATGAGTACAAGCTGAAGCAGTGTGGGCTGTCCAGGCTTTGGCAGGTGAGGCCACGGGCTCATTTCTTCACTGGGTACCACAGCCACGCCGGGCCTCTCCTTCAGAGGCCAACATCCAAACCAAAGTCTGCCAGCTCTGTGCCCTCTCCCCATGGAAACAAGCAGTAAGACCCATAGGGGACAATGGGCAGGCCCAGGGGAGCCTATTAAAGACATCATCCGGCCACCTCACAGGGAGGGTCTAAAAATAAGCTCCAGGGTCAGCTGTGGGTAGAGGACATAGGCAGTCCCCATAGGGACACACCTGTCCTGAGTGGGCCTGCCTAGACGTTACTGGTAGGGTAGAACTTAGGGGGTAGGGGAGACAGTAAGACAGTAAGACGTGCAAGACAGCTGTGTGATAATGGACTTTTCTAAACTCCCAAAATCTCCTGGGGGAGCTTAGTAAGCACGCAGAGTTCAAGAGTCTCACCCTCATCCACGTGAACCACACTGGCCTCATCCCTTTGCCTTCTAGATGCCACTGCCTAAAGGAATCGAGTGTCCTCTTCTCTGGGCTGACAGTCTACAAGAGCTTTCTTGGGTCCAAGAGGAAGTTTCTGTCCCTGAGTTTCTTTGAGCATGATCTTTCCCCTCCTTTCCTATTTCTTTTGGGAACAGTGCTAAAGGGCATGTAAGAAAATTTCTTGATAGGGAAGGAAACTATACTCACCAGGGGCCGTTATGCCTAGGACCCCCAGGTTTCCCAGCTGCTTCCAAAACTCCTGCCAACAGAAAGGAGTAAGTGCAGTGAGCTGTGAAAGCGCAGCCAGTCACAGGTGTCTGGCCCATCTGGAATGAGACCCAGACGCTTCACAGAAAGGGGCTGCATTTTTGGGAAGGTTTTATTTACCACAAGACTGTGTGAGCTCTTCCAGACAGCAGTCCGATTCCCAGCCCAGCCTAGCCCAGCCCCCACACTGCCCCCTTGTGGCTCTGCAACCCCCACCCTCTAGCGTGGGCATCATGACTCACTCGAAGGTTCCTGAACTCATTGCTCTGATCAATCTCCTGGGCCTGGGGGGCCAGGTGCTCCTGCAGAAACTTAGCCATGGTCTGACGAAGCTAGAGGGAGAGAGGTGGACAGATGCCACTGAAACACCACATTACTGCCACTAAGAACAGGATCTTCAGCACTGAGGACGCATTCAGGAAAACAGGCTACAAACAACCCACAACCCACCAAACAGCATCAGGTTGTAACTTCCTCAGAGATGATCTTCATCTCTCTTAAGGTCCTTAGCCTTTAGAGCTGGACTATTTTTTTAAACAGTTAAAAAATAATTAAAAAATTTTTTAAATGTTTCTATTTATTTTTGAGAGAGAGAGAGAGAGCGAGCAAGCAGGGGGAGGGGCAGAGAGAGAGAGGGAGACACAGAATCCTAAGCAGGCTACAGGCTCTGAGCTGTCAGCACAGAGGTCCACGCAGGCCTCGAACTTACCAACTGTGAGATCACGACCTGAGCCGAAGTCGGACGTTTAACTGACTGAGCCACCCAGGTGCCCCAACAGCTGAGTATTTTTAAAATGTCACTCCCCTCTATAAAATCATTCTATGGCTTTTCATTATACCTAGAAGGCTCTTTACTCAGGCCTATTAAGGCCCTGCATGAGCTGATCCCTCCTAACTCTTCCAGCCTTCTCCAGTACCTTCCTCATCCCAACTCATTATGCTCCAGCCTACCCTCTTCAGTTTCTGGCACACACCAGGGCCAGGCTTTCTGTCTCCGTGCCTTTGGCTAAGGATTACACAATGAGATTAGAAACTATTGGCAGAAACATGTGAGAGCTAGAATTGAACCCTTTCGTCTGAGGTGTTTCAAAGCTCTGTTTACTAACAGACCCAAAGGATGTTGGAGTTTTTGGAAGTTCAGGCACTTGCTTAACAGGAGAATCGGGTTCCTGGGGAACTCTGTGCCAGCATCCAAATAAATACAGTCACCTTCCTCCAGGAAGGCTCTTGTTCAGCTCCATCTGTAAGGACCTTTCAAGTTACCGCTCAGGTTTGCGCTCTGACCCAATGGGCTGAAGAATTACGCCGATTTCAATGTGCACTTCAAAGTCCATGAGGTGTGTATTCGAAAAGGATTCTCTGGTGAGGATGATTAACCAGGCTCGAGAACCATAGTCTTAAAACAGTGTTCAGGTGTAAGTGGACTTCAGGTAGATTAAGGATCTTTTTGCCACACGCGGGTGGCCCTGCCAATCCTCCACCAAAACACCAGCAGTCTCCCAGCTGCCTTCCTGTCTCTGACTCCTTATCTACCTCGAAAGCTAGGCTTTCCTGCCTCCACAGAGGTGAGGTTGAGGCCAGCGCCCGCTCCCGCGCTCCCACTGCCACAGCTGTGTGGGCGCTGGGCAGAGGAACCTTGGGGCGACCACGGAGCAGGGCGATGCGGCCGGGCCGGCAGGCCTTGGGGCCCGGAAGGGGATCAGGCTCCCTACCTGCTTCTGCTCCTCGCTGAGCCCGTTGAGCGCATCATCCACGGGCAAGAGGGAATGGGCCCGCTGGGACACGAGGCTGGCGAGCGGCGCCAGCGGAGTCCGCAGCCTCCAGTTTGCAACGCGCCGTCCAAGAAGCCAGGCTGCAGTCGCCATCTCGGCCTTGCACTGGAAGCCCTGGCAGAGCGCGAGAGGCAGTGGCTACGAGCCCGCCCACAGGCTCCACCAATCCCGGCCTTCGCTGCCACAATCGGCGAGGGGGTGGGTCTCCAGCAGCCTATCACCCTTCGCTGCTGGCGAAGGCTAAGCTGCTCTTGGCCACCACACGAGCCAATCAGCGGTGACCGCCCGACTATTTACACCACGGTGAGGTTGGTGGCAGGGACGCCGGACCGGCTATGCAGAGGTCGTTCCTAGTTTGGGACTTTTGTTAGTAGAAGGGCGAGAAAGGCTTCTTCTGAGTGGAGTAGTATTTCCTTTGCGTTGAAGTAGCAGTCCGTTAACTACAGAAGTCTGTAGGTCCTCTGCGGGGAAGGAAGTGTTAAAACAGCCCGGGATGCCCAGGGATTGGAAATAAATTGTTAAAGCCCATCTGGGATAGCTAAGATTGGGTAAGTAGCGTTGGCTCTAGTGTGCACACTGATAGAGGTCAGTAAATCTTGTTTTACTATGTAGCAGGGTTTGTCGATTTTGGACTTTTGTGGGAAAGAGTTGTTGTCTTCCAAATTATTTAATGTACAATAAGAACAGCAATCCGGGGGCGCCTGGGTGGCTCAAGTCGGTTAAAGTGTGGGACTTTTGATTTTGGCTTATGTCATGATCTCATGATTTGTGAGTTGAGCCCTACCTTGGGCTCTGCCCTGGCAGCTCAGAGCCTGCTTGAGAGTCTTTCTCTCTTTCCCTCTCTCTCTGCCCCTCCACTGCGCGCGCTCTCTCAAAAACCAAAACAAAACCAAACAAACAAAATCCACAAAACACCCCCAGCAATCAGGACTTTTTAAAAACAGGTTTGGGGGGTGAGGATAGAGAAAAGGAAGAGTAGTGTGTTATGAGTATTAAAAAACAAACCACAAAGCCAATAGTGGAGCCACTTAAGGCTCTAAGTCAGTAAACCAAAAGTTAACTGCCTAACCTAGGCAGTTAACCTCCCCAAGAATGTAACCTTTAACCACCCAAACATGGGAGTTTCCTAGTGTTGACTAGGAAATTTATTGATAGGCACCTTGTTCTCCCCTTAGAATAGACCTTGCCTGGAACAATCAATTCTTTGCTAATAATTTCCTTTTCCTGTTCCATTCATTACTACTTTAAAAAACCTTTCCTTTTCTACACCTCGATGGAGCTCCTTTCTATTTGCTAGATGGGATACTGTCTGAGTCATGAACTGTTTAATAAAGCCAATTAGATCTTAAAAATGTACTCAGTTAAATTTTTGTTATTTAACAGGGGAAGAGGAGAGCTGATGGAATTAAGTCTATCCCCCTTTGCTGTTTTCCTCCTCCATCGTGGTGGACCAATGCCCTGAACAGTTCGTCTTGAAATGAAAATGAAAATATCACCAATACCACCCACTGCAAGGCTGTTGGGAGTGTTGAAAAGGAAGCCATAGGCCCAAGGTGGAGTCACTTGCCCTAGGACAGCAAATCAAGACTTAATTGCAGTTTCAATTTCTCCAGGAGTAGAATTCTTTTTTTAAGTTGTTTTTTTTTTTTTTTTGAGAGAGAGAGAGAGAAAGAGAAAGCAGGTGCATAAGCATGCACATGAGTGGGGGAGGGGCAGAAAAAGAATCCCTTAGCAGGCTTCAGGCCGATGTTAAAAATTTTTAATCTTAAAAACAAATGGTTCAGTCAGTTAAGCATCTGACTGTGGCTCAGGCAGGTCATGATCTCACAGTTGGTGGGTTTGAGTCCCACATCAGGCTCTGTACTGTGACAGGTGGAGCCTGTTTCCAGTTCTGTCTCTCTCTCTTTGCTCCTCCCTTGCTTGCGCTCTGCTTGTCTCTCTCTCTCAAAAATAAACATTAAAGAAATTAAAAAAAATTATTTTCTAGTAATCTCCACACCCAACATGGGGCTTGAACTCACAACCCAGAGACCAAGAGTCACATGCTTTACTGACTGAGCCAGCCAGATATCCCAAAAATAAAATCTTAAAAAAAAAAATTGCCTAGGACACTAGGCTGGAGGGGATGAAAGTTGGGAGTTCCTATTTGAGAGGGAAGTTGAATATCTGAAGCTTATAAAGGCATGGTAAAAGCAGCACACCAAGGATAGAGACTGAGAGCCAGCTCTGTAGTGGAAGTTGAGGGCAAGATTATTAAGAGAATCATTTTGAACTTCGATATAATCTTAGGCACTGCGTTAGGGGCGGGACATACTTCTTATAACAATCCAGCAAGACAAGTATTGCCTCTAGTTTACTGATAAGAAATGAGACTAAGAAGTAATTTGCCAAAGACCGCTTTTTAGTGGGTGGGCTGGGATTCCAACCCATACCCATCCAGCTAGGCATGGGCTGTAAATGCAAGTTTTTACATTCTTATTTTACTTTATTTTTTTGGTATCAGTATTTTTTTATTATTTACACAATCAAACTAAATATATCACATATTACCAAATTCTGAAATAGGAACTTAACAGTTTATAATGGATAGCAACTACATGAAAAGTAAGCTGAAATTTACTATGTAATGTTAGTTACTTCAAATTTATTATGTCTGCTGGTTATTATCCCATTGCCTAACTTGCTTTTATATGTAGGATTTTCATTAAATTAAAAGCATGAGAAAGCAACAAGACTAGTAAAGTATATAATTCATGTGATAAAAAAAAGTTTCTGTAAATTTGACTTAGATTAATAATTCCAGAACAATCTATAAATTTATGTAATGTAGTACATTTTAGTGATCATTTCATTTTATAGTCACTCTGTTTGCCTATAAATAGAATAAATGTGTTTTACCATATTTAAGGAAATCTTATGCTTTAAGTAATATACCATGTAATCTGACACACAAAATGTGTTAGAGAATTAACTTATTTGAAAAACACATTTTTATACTAACAGAAGAGACTTTAGAGTTTTACTCATCCTCGGTATGAGGATTTGTTCCTTAGAGTACATTTTCCACTATTTTGCCCTTTCTGATTTTAGGCACGCTTTCCGATTTTAATGACAACTTTTCATTTTGTTTTTATGTATTCATGCTATATAAGACCGTAATCTCTGCATCTCTTCATATGTAGGTGTTGTATTTACCTTATCTCCCTACTGATTCTGACTCTTGTGTGTTTGTCACAGTCTGCAGAGGAGGCGGGGCTGGCAGCCTCTCCTGAGACAAGAATGCTACCAGGTTCTATTTACTGTCCTTCTCTCCCAGGTTTTGGCATTTATGCATTTTGTTTTGATATTTAAGAGTTTATAGTATTAAAGTTTCTCTTGAGAGTAAAACAAAAAAATCAGTCACATCCTTATTTTATAAAGAATTCTTGCTCTGTCACTGCTGCTGAAAACCTCTAAGTATGTAGATTTCTTCCCCCCACAATGTGTACCATACATTACAATTGGCCCCTGCAGTGTATGGCACATTATGTAACGCGTTTGAAATTGCATGGGTCCACTTATACGCAGATTTTCAATACAGTATGGTACTGTCAATATATTTTCTCCTTCTGACTTTC
>CM053560.1:78934494-79226871 GCA_028646485.1 Cryptoprocta ferox | reverse complement strand
AGGCTCTTTCCATGATTTGGCTATTGTTGAAAGTGCCGCTACGAACATTGGGGTACGTGTGCCCCTAAGCATCAGCATTTCTGTATCCCTTGGGTAAATCCCCAGCAGTGCTATTGCTGGGTCATAGGGGAGTTCTACTGATAGTTTTTTGAGGAAGCTCCACACTGTTTTTCTCTAGCTTAAATATACAGCATTAACACATATACAAAATGGGTGTTGAATGACTATGTTACTGGTTAGCTTTAAATATACAGCATTAACGCATATAACATACAAAATGGGTGTTGAATGACTATGTTACTGGTTAGACCAAGAGGTTATTAATGAGGTTTTTGGGGAGTCAAAAGTTCTATGCAGATTTTCAGGGTGCCTGGCTGGCTCAGGTGGTAGGGCATGTGACTCTTGATCTCAGGCTTGTCAGTTTGAGCCACACGTTGGGCGTAAAGATTACTTGAAATAAATATACTTGAAATAAATAAATCCCACCTAATAAAAATGCTAACTTTTTTAAAAGTGACATACAGATTTTCAACTGCACCCGTGTAAGAGGGGTCAGTGCCCTTTACCTCTGCCTTGTTCAAGGGTCAACTGTTGGGTCAACTGTTAAGCTGTGCCTAACATTCTGGTGACAGAAAAAATTTTCTAAAAGCCTGAAATAGAAGGGAAGACATTTTAGATTTATAAATCAGCATGTACATAAACTCCAGATAAACTTTCAGATAAGCCTGATTTATGGCTTACCAAGCATACATTGTACATCTGTAGTCCTAAAAGAAAAACATCTTGTTTTTATCAATCAACACTCCCTCTGTGCTCCTTGACATTAAAAGTCATGATTCATACCTATGTTATGCTATCCTCTTTTGAACTTTTACAAAATATTAAAAAAAGTCTAACACCGCACAAATTGTTCATTGTAAAAACCGTTCATTCTCAGGAACGCTTTCTTCCCTGTGAAGAGCATGTTTCCTGGGCAGCTGTTCTAACTGGGGCTCTAATAAAACTCCTTGCTTTTAGAGATTCCTAAACGTTTGTTCATTTTGCATTGATGATTCCATTAGTGAATAATTGTATTTAGTTAAAAATGATATAAGGGGTGCCTGGCTGGCTCAGTAGGAAGAGCAGGTGACTCTTGCTCTTGGGGTCGTGAGTTCAAGCCCCACATTGGGCGTAGAGATTGCTTAAGTCAATAAAAAATAAATGTTTAAAAAAGCAAAAAATAAATGTTTAAAAAAAATCCCCTTAGATTTATGTGTATTATTTTCTCAAATACCAAGTTGATGGATCTAACTACTTAAAATAGAACCATTAGGTATTTCTTTGGGTGTCATAAATATTAATAAGACACCAGGGGGATTATGAATTGAGGAAGTTTGGAAACCTCTGGCCTAGATGATAAAAATCCACACCTCTGAGCCTGGCATTCAAAGATCTTCAATAACACCACATACCTCCCACCCCCACTATTCCCTGGCTCAAATCTTTCTCCAGTATTTGCTTGTTATTTTGGCCTTGGGCAAACCAACTTAACTTCTCTGTGCCTATTTCCCTGGCTGTAAAAAGAGGTTATAGTGTTTACCTTGTGATGGTAATGCAGACTACCTGAGAAGTAGGGTAAGGAGGAACATGTATAAACATCACGTATGGCATATTACAAGTGCTCATTTTAAGCGTCAGACATAATCCCCTCTCATCTCAAAGCCTCTGATCAAGCCTAGTTTCCCTTACTCATTTCTCCAAGATTTATCCGGATATCCCTTCAACTTTTTATTCTTCAGCATTTCATACTTTTTTCCCCCTGGAGGTTCCAATGATACCCCCTCCTCGAGTTTAGTTTGCTAGAGCAGTTCAGACTGAGAGAAGCATTTTATTTACTAGATGATCGGGTTACCATACAAGGCTAGAACTCATGAACAGCCAGGCAGACGAGATGCATAGGGCAAAGAGTGGGGAAAGGAAGGGGGACTTCCATGCCCTGAGCTTGCTACTCTCCCCAGACCTCCATGTGTTCACCAAACCGGAAGGTCCTCAACTTTCTAGCTAGCCTCTCCAATGTTACTCTTCCTTCAGTCTTCATTCTACCTACTCCATCAACTCTTCTCTAACCAAATTAGCCCACAGTTAACTACTAGAGTACACAACTCTATCACACAACCCAGTTAGTAAAGTATTTTTATTTAACTTACATGTCACCAGCACCTTCTTTTACCAAATAGATTGCAAGCATCTTTGAGGTTAAGAATGTCATGCTACGTTAAAGTTTCCTAGAACATCTAGCAAAGTAGAGGGTACAGATCACTGTTTGCTAAGTTAATATAACATGTATGAATTCATCCAGGCTCCAGATCAGACTAAGCTCCCAGAACATCTCCACATATATGAAAGGCAGATGGAGCAGTAGAGGTCGGACGGAACACGCTAAGGCAAGAGTGCACAAATGCCAGCTGGGGGTGCAAAGAACTGTGAGGTGAGGGCCCCTTGGGAGCCCAGACCATAAGTGAACAGGGTTTCTGTACTGGGAAACACAAGTAACAGCCATTGAGTTACATTCCTGATGTTAACTAGGGAGGCCTGACAAGGAGGTGAGGATCCCACAGCTTACAAATTATTTGGATTGACAATCTTTTAAACTGTCAACATTCTGCAAATGGGTAGAATATTCAGCCCTTGTCACTGGTGAGAATTATGTAACCGGGTTTCCCCCTCATAATTTTTGGGACATAACCAACTGTGTGAATGTTTTTGTGTGGAGGCAAAGAAATTTAGCCTTCCCTGAAAGTTAGGGTGGAGGTGTTACTTGCTCTGATTGGGTGGCAGACTCAATGGCTCAGTCGGTTAAGCGTCCGACTTCCACTCAGGTCATGATCTCATGGTTTGTGGGTTCGAGCCCCGCCTAGGGCTCTGTGCTGACAGAGCAGTGCTGGAGCCTGCTTCAATTTTTGCTCTCCCTCTCTCTCTCCCCCATACTCACACTCCACATAAACATTAAAAAAAAAAAAAGGTAAATAAACATTAAGAACAAAAAAAGGAAGAGAGCTAAAGCCAAAGTCGGCCTAGATCAACTAAGAAATGAAATACAGCTGTGCTTTAGTAAGCCAGCAGGGGACCCTGCCATGGACTTCAGCTGACTAAGGATCCACTGGGCCAGGGCCAGGACTGGCTGTGCAAACAGCAGTCCATAACCATGCTTAAGAATACAGGGAGGACACAGGCAGCTAGTGACACAAGCCTGGCAGATGGAGCCTGGCACCCTCTGCTACAAAAGGGGGGACACCCTCAGAAGACCAGCTACTGCTCCTGGAAGACAGCAGGCCTAGCCACAGAGTGGCTAGAGCAGAAGAAAAATGTTCTGGGCTAAACTGGTGTCTTGAATGTGTTAACTAGACTAGGTCAATAGTGTTCAAGAGTGGACATATTTAAGTGAAAAGGCTATTTTCATTTCTCGGTGTTGTAGTCTGGATAGTTACAGAAATATTTATTTTAAAAGGAGCACTTTATAAAAACAAAACAAAGACAAAAACAAACAAAAACACCCAGAAGTGATTTAGATTAAAAGCTCCCAGGTGTATTGTTTCAGGTAGGCGTTATTGCTATCTATACCTTCACCCCCATTTATTAAACCATTTTAAGTAACTTCACGTTCATTAATTTACAATGAGGGATAGAGCCCAACCAAGATGAGACAGAATGCGTTCCAAGTTAGAAGGGGACAGCATGGCTTCTCAGTGATGTCTCCTGTGGAGCACCTGCGCTCCCCCATACAATTACGGTTTTCTTCCTACACATCTGAATGCTACCTTTGGGATCCTCTGGCTATGGCTGATTTGGTCCCCTGATTCTCACGAGGTGCCACTTTGTTGCCTAGAAGGCTCTCTGTAGGCCTCCGTTATGCACGTGTGAGGTTCAGGAGAGCCAACCACTCCGAAAGGCTGGGAACATTTGTTTAAAGGAGGAACCGCCATTCCAGCATCAACTGTCCTTAATCCTACTGCAGAGACTGTTTTCATTCTGGGGATGGTGAGTCCTAGAAGGTCATGGCCAAGAAACAGATGTCCTAAGTGGCTTCCTCTGAGAGTGTAACCCCAAGAGGGAGTCAGCTGGTAACTTGCTTTTTATCACATTTCTAATAGCTGCTCCATTTCCTCAAGGGCCGTTGTAAAATCATTCACTTGACTGTTACATAAGGTCTGCTGCTCTAGGAACCGGGCCCGCTCTTCTTCTTTCATCTTCAACTTTACTTTTAAGGCCTGCATGGAAAGGTATTCAAAAAGAAACAAACAAAAGGAACACCCACAAAACTTTGAGTCACATGAGAGACAAAACCATCCTGGGACACTATGCTTCTCTTCCATTGAGGAAGACCATTGGAATACTGACAGACATTGTTGTTTCTACCTTAGGTTTGTACATCTGCGTTCGTTTTAGGAATGGTCTCTCTCCTAGATCTAAACTGGAGCCAGGAAACCCTCTAGGATTCAGTGCACTGTCCCATGATTCTTCCAAGCAATCCAAAGCAGTCCAGACCCAAGAATCTGGGTTTCCTAGTACAGGTTTCCTTGAGATACCAAGTTTCCAGAGCATGGGTTTCACACAGGCCCACGTCTCACATTGAGCCACCCAGTGTTTGCATACTGCCTCAAGCCCTGTGGCTGTGAACATTTCTGAGTCTTTAGAACAGAAAATCAGTGGAAAAAATGGTGAAAACAAATGAAGTCTTGGAATTTAGTTGAGAATAATGCATCAGTGTTGGTTTTTTAATGTTGACAAATGTTAACATTTGTCATAGACAAATGACTATGATAATGTATAATGTTAATATTAAGGGAACGGAGTTCTCTGTATTATCTTGGCAACTCTTCTGTAAATCTATTATTATTACAAGTGGTTTATTAAAAATAAATAAATAGAGGGGCACCTGGGTGGCTCAGCTGGTTGAACTTCTGACTTCGGCTCAGGTCATGATCCCCCGTTTGTGGGTTTGAGCCCCATGTCGGGCTCTGTGCTGACAGCTTGGAGCCTGGAGCCTGCTTCAGATTCTGTGTCTCCCTCTCTCTCTGCTTTTCCCCCCGCTCATGCTCTGTCTCTCTCTCATAAATAATAAAAACATTTAAAAATAAATAAATAAGAAAGAGTCCTCCACAGATCCATCTCTTGTGGTAGGAAATGGTAATCCTGCCTCAGTGTGACATCTGTCTCTTACCTGTAACTCCTCCATCTGCTTCTTGGCTGTTTCGTTAAAAAGCTTCAGCTCATCTTGCAAAGTTTCTAACAGCAACTAAAAGGAAAGTACAGTGTAGTAACAAATCTTTATTAAAATGTGAAAATTTGCTTTATATAAACTAATCTCTTTATACAAAATGGAAGTTGGTTAGATGATTGCTAGCAAGCCTTCTGTTCACGCAGTCATGTATTGAGTGCCCCACTTGTGCCAGGCTCTCTACCAGGCACCCCGGAGGAACTCAAAGCACAGGAAGGACAGATCACCCCACTTCCACGTGCTCCATGTTACACAGGCAATGGGGAAAAAACACAGTAGCCACCGGAGAGGTGACTACTAGCCTGTGGGACTGGAGGAAGGCTTCCATCTCTGGCTCAAAACACTTAACCCCGAACAACTACCTTCTACTTTGGAAGGGAACCAAAGAGAAGCCCGATTTAATTAAGGCTGGACCTTTCTATCATATGGTTCTCAGTAAATGGGTAAGGGGAGAAATTTGGGAAAATGGAGAACAGAGAAACCAGAAAGTTCTCTATACAGGTTCATCCTGTTGTGTGTCTTAAAGTAGCATATTTTCAACTCAGACTCACTCATATCTGTAAGCACAAAGTCGCCTTCAAAGTAAAATATGCTATTTTTGTACATGTCCACTGCTCTCTTCCACTATCATGGAAAACAAAGGCTGCTTCCTGGGGTTTTCTGGGCACACGGCAGAGACTTTCTTAGCTGTGCAGAGACCCATGGTCACCCAGCCCCTGCATACTCACTCCCGTGCCCTCACCATAGAGTCCGTGTGATCTGTGGTGGCTTCTTGCCGTGATGCCAGGGTCTCGCTGCCTAAAACTGATACAAACGACAGTCAGCCTTGCTTAGGGAACTGCACCTTAAACAGAAACTAAAAACCCCTCCATGGACAAGTATGGGAATACTCATGAGGGAAACTTCTCTGTGCGTCTGGTCCCTGACTCTCTCCTGAGTTTTCACCTTGGCAGGGTCACCTACACCTACCCTCAGAGCTGTATTTTACCTCCCTCTGCTCTAGCTTTGGAGATGGTCAAAAGTTCACTCACTCTTCCTTCTCTTTAGCTCAGCAGAAAATCTGTCTAAAGGAAATGTAAAGGTTGGATTTTTCTGTTTCATTTGCAATAAAAAAAAGTATTTTTAAAAGCTTTTCGGGCTTAAAAAATTATTATTTTCGGTAAAAGTAGTGAGTATACATCGTAACTTAAAATTGTACAAAAACGTATACAGTGACTATAAACATACACTAAAATGCACAGGTTAATCAGCACCATTCAAAGCCAGTGTCCCTGAATTCAAAGAAGCCTGGGCCCGTTCACTGGGTATCCTTAGGCTCCTCAACTCAGTCTGAGGCTCTTGTACAGTCTTTGGGCAATTCCTTTCTCTACTTTCCTCTTTGCTACAGACTCGGCTTTCTAGGGACAGGGTCAGACCAGAATCACATTTAAGGGGTGGCTGGGCGGTTCAGTGGGTTAAGTGTCCAACTTCGGCTTGGGTCATGATCTCGCGGTTCATGCATTCGAGCTCTGTGTAGGGCTCTGTGCTGATGACTCAGAGCCTGGAGTCTGCTTCGGATTCTGTCTCCCTCTCTCTCTGCCCCTCCCCACTCACCTGCTCTCTCTCTCTCTCTCTCTCTCTCCCTCTCTCTCAAAAATAAACAAACATAAACAAAAAAAATCACATTTAACCATTTGATTCTGCTGATCAGCCAGGTTTAGGAACCCTTGACATAGTATCACCTCTGTCTTTTCCCACTTAGGAAATTTGCCCTGTTGGCTCGCTGCCTTGAAAGAAACAAAATACTTCTGGTTTCTTTGCAAGGTCGTACTTATTGGCATCAAATGAATGGCACAAAGTGTTCAGATAAGAGATAATCCTCTCTCCACAACCATCTGAAATTATGTTGGTTAAAGTTAACATCACAAGGGAACAAAGGAAAGCTCCCCCAGGGGCACGTGGCTGGCTCAGTCGGTAGAGGATGTGACTCTTATCTCTGGGTTATAAGTTCAAGCCGCACATTGGGTGTAGAGATTACTTAAAAATAAGAAAAAAATCTTTAAAAGAAGAAAGAAAAGCTCCTCCAAATCATTAGGGTTTTGCTAAGCAAGCTGTGCCCTGAATGGGCCAGCTGATGCCATGCTGGACTCTTGACACCCGGTCCACAATCAGCCCAGGAAGCGGCAGGTGCACGGACTCCTCGGAAGGGAGCTGTGTACTGTCTCTTACCTGGGTTGAGGCCCTTGCTCTCCAAAATTGCCAAACAGTTATCCTGAAACTTCTCCAGCAGCTCCACCTTTTGGGTCAGGTCCTTCAGTTCTCCCTGTTGGGGTGCCATGCAGACAGATGAGGCCCGTTCCACTCTGTGGGGGTGGTCTTTGCTGCCCTCACTCTTGGGCAGCCACAGCACAAGCCCGGGTCTTCCCTTTCTGCTCTCGGGCACCTGGGCATTGCAAGCCTGCTCCCACCCCAGGGGCCACCCCTCAGGATTCCATGCATTCCCCAGTGCAGTAACGACCCGGGGTCTGGTGGGTCTCTTGCCTGAGTTTCAGTCAACTTCTGGTGCAGTTGCCTGTTGATGGCCTCTAAGAGCTGGTTCTTATCCTTGAGCTCTTCCTCAGATTTCTGCTTGCTCACTGGCTTGTAGCTGTAATGACAACTGTGCTTATATGAAGAGCTGGAGGCATTAAGAAAATGGGCTAAAGAGTCACACAAACAGGAGTTCGAATCTTTGCTTCATTACATAGTAGTTTAGGACCTTCGCTAAGTTACATACCCTCTCTGAGGCTTGATTTCCTCATTTCTAGAATTTGGGTAATACCCACATCTCATATCATTATTGTGAAACATGAGAGAGAATACATGTAATAATTCTTAGCACAGCTACTTATATGTAATAAATAATAAATATTAGCCATTATCATCAATATTAAACTTTCTTTTCAATGCCCTTAGAGTCGTTCTTGAATAGTATTTTATCTTCATAACTTTAAAAAATATATTTTATTATTTAATTATTTATTTTTGTTTTTTGGGGTTTTTTGGTCTATTTATTTTGAGAGAGAGAGAGAGAGAGAGAGAGTGAGCACATGGGGGAGGGGCAGAGAGAGGGAGAGAGAGAATCCCAAGCAGGCTCCACACCATCAACATGGAGTGCCCGACATTGGACTTGATCTCGCGAACCATGAGATCGACGTGAGTCAAAATCAAGAGTTAGACACCCAACCGATTCAGCCACCCAGGCACTCCTGTATTTTTTAGAGAGAGAGAGAGAGAGAGAGAATGAGTTGGGGAGAAGGGCAAAGGGTGAGAGACAGAATCCTAAGCAGGCTCCATGGTCAGCAGAGCCCAATGTGGGGCTTGATCCCACGACCCTGGGATCACGACTTGAGCCAAAGTCAAGAGTCAGATGCTAAACCGATTGAGCCACCCACGCGCCCTAAAGATTTTATTTTTAAGTAATCTCTACACACAACGTGGGGCTCGAACTCACAACCCTGAGATCAAGAGTCTCATTGTTCTACCGAGTAAGCTAGCCAGGTGCCCCAATCTTCAGAACTTTTAAGACATGCCCAAATAATAGATTTGGAATTAGAAACTATTTCTAGAAACTTTCCAGCTTGCACTACTTCTGTCTTCAGGACTGCAAAACATCCAAGCTAGCCTCCAACAGAGAGACGGATCCTGCCCCAGGATTTTACCACCACCACCACCACCACCACCACCACCACCCCATCTCAAAGTCACTAACCACACGCAGTGCCTCCTATCCTGAAGGCTCACACTTCTAATGATGGGCCGCAGCTGGGTATGATTTCTGATCAGCAGTGGTCCCGGCATGGAGCCCAGAGAGCTCCTCTGGTTCTCAAGATGGTAGCGTCGCTGATCCTTGCCCTGACACTGGTTCTCAAACCTGGCTGTGCTCCATCCCTGAAAATGCCACTTAGCTTTCTGGGAAGGCACCCAGACTATACAACACTGTAAGAAGCCATGAGTGATTCTGAGGTGCAGGACTGGGATCCAGCACCCTAAAATAGTGGCCAGCTTTCATTTGCCCTCATGCTCACCTCTTTCTCACGTTCCTCCTGATGGCAGCGTCTGCAGCTTTTACCTGCCTAGAGAAGCAAAAACAAAGAAACCGGGATGTTAACTAGTCTCACTGTGGTGATCATTTCATAACGTATGCAAATATCTAATCATTATATTGAACACCTGGAACTAATATAATGTGTGTTCATAACATACCTCAATTAAAAAAGGAAACAACAAAGAAATCAGAGACTTGTGGCATTGTTATGTGTGTTGTGAACAAGGCAGAACAAAGAGCTTGGTTTCCTGAGGAAAGAACCGGAGTTGTATAATAGTGCGAACAGCAGACGCTTGAGATGCTCTGAGGGCCCACGCGTTCTTGTCTCAGCCCAGACTATTCATAGGGACGGGCCCCTTTCCTGACCACCACACCCGACAGACCTGCTGCTGCTCAAAATGGTGTGATTATCTCACACCAACCTCGCTTCTGTGGGAACTGAGAAGAGGGAGATGCACACACTTGCCTGGGCTAGACTGTGCTCAGACCAGCAACCCAGGCTAACAAAGCAGGTCCACCCACCTCAACCACCACTTAGGGCTGGTGTCTGGCCACAGTACTGCTGTTTGCACAATCAGAGCAAGTGGTGAGAAAGGAAAAAGTATCTCTTATCCTAAGCCTTGCTGGGCCTCTTCAGAACTGATCAACTGTTCCGGGCACTGAGTCCGGCTGCCCTGTGCTCTCAAAAACCCTACTTTCTAAATCTGGACGCTGAGCAATTTCTAGCAAGATGTTCTCACTGGATACCAATGCTCTGACTCTCACCCGTTCTCTCGTCTTGGTTTGGTGATTTTTGTAACATCATTCTCTGAACCTCCTGAATGAAGCCTGGAAACATCCACTTCTTTGGACTTCACTGGTAATAGGCTCTTAGAAGGGGCTCGAGTCTGTGTGTCTGCAAAGGAAAGCGAGTGGGTGAAGACTCAAACACCATGACCCAACAGCTGCAACTCTACAACAAACAGTTCCGTTCCAGGTTGTCAGACACCTAGATTTCATTCTGGCCAATCTCAACATGTGGAGATTAACTCAGAAGAATAAGACCTCGAGACTAATCGGGGATGGAAACCAAAACTCTTCAAATGTGACCGTGCAGTGTTTGAGGACAGACAAAAGCTTGATGATGCAGCAAACTGAATGGCCAGAGGGTACAGATGTGAAAGTGGAGGCTAATACAAGCAAAGAGCCAAATGTGAGGCAGTGTGGCCGTCAGCAGGGCAAAACACAGCTGAACCCTTCATCTCCAGTGGAATCAAACCACCTTGTTAAGCTCCTGTACATCTGGTATGCTCTCCCAAGCTGCTACGAGGTTCTCTTTGAACTGCTGCAGACTTGTTTTCACCAGTCTCCCTAAATACTCTGAGAGATGGCTTTGTGTCCCTAGCACCTAGAGAGTAGCCAGCATATTAACAGAGGTTTGGTACCCACTTGCTGAATAAATGGAACACTTCACAGCTTCACGGGCTATTTCACACACCATTTCTGAACGATCTCCTCTAGTCTTCTTCCCCCACCCTTTAAAAAAATTTTTTTTAATGTTTATTCTTGAGAGAGAGAGAGAGAGAGAGAGAGCAAATGGAGAAGGGGCAGAGAGAGAGACACACACACAGAATCCAAAGCAGGCTCCAGCTGTCAGCACAGAACCTGATGCGGGGCTCAAACTCATGAATCGCAAGATCATGACTTGATCCCAAAGTCAGACGCTTAACCCACTGAGCCACTAAGGCGCCCCTTTTTTCCCCTTTTCATGCTGATTGGCTTTACTGTTAGCCCTTTAAAATTTTAAATTTAGAGGTTCCCTAGTTGATATTCCGTTCTGATCTTGCTAGAGTACTGCCACTACCTGAGAAGTGGCCCTGCCATGACATGCTTCTGCCCCAGAGAGGAGCATTTCCCTCTAGTCCCTATGCCAGCCCTCCACCACAGTCTTTCTACCATTCATAGTCCACAGCAAGTTCAAGTAACATGTTCTGGAGTTACACACTGCGTCTCCACCCCTCTCCCCCATGGATTTTCTAGTTTAAACCAATCTTCACTTTGTTCATTGTAAAATGGCTCCTTTAGCTTGATCTAAATTAAGGGCCGTAACAAATCGAGTTCAAGAAATGAGGTACAAAGCACTGGATCACAGGGATTAGGAAACTGTGTATCTGTATTTGACATAGATTTTGTTGTGATGACTTTAGGTGCACAATAGTTTGGAATAAATATGATTTCTCAGGCTAACAAATGGTTTCATTTATAGGTATACTCACTGGGCACTTACACCGTATTTTCCATTCTTTTACCCACAAAGCAACGGTTAAAATGGTTCTTTTTGAAGACTCTGTCTGAAGTAAGCATGTTTTTATTTATTTATTTTTATTAAAAAAATTTTTTTAATGTTTATTTATTTTTTGAGGGACAGAGAGTGAGCAGGGGAGGGTCAGAGAAAGAGGGAGACACAGAATCCGAAGCAGACTCCAGGCTCTGAGCTGTCAGCACAGAGCCTGATGCGGGGCTCAAATCCACAAATTGAGAGATCATGACCTGAGCCGAAGTCAGATATTTAACCAATGGAGCCACCCAGGCGCCCCTTATTTATTTATTTATTTATTTATTTATTTATTTATTTAGGGCACCTGGGTGGCTCAGTCAGTTAAACATCTGACTTCGGCTCAGGTCATGATCTCAGTTTGTGAGTTCGAGCCCTGCATCGGGCTCTGTGCTGACAGCATGGAGCCCGGAGCCTGCTTCAGATTCTGTGTCTCACTCTCTCTCTGCCCCTCCCCTGTTTGCACTCTGTCTCTCTTTCTCTCAAAAATAAGTAACAATAATAAAATAAAAAGAGTCACATGCTTTACCACATGAGCCAGCCAGATGCCCCAGGTCTTTGTCTGAAGTAAAAGGTAATCCTGGGGGTACATACTTATGTCCTCTTTCAAGTATTAAGTTATGCACAGTAACAGATCTATCCCATGAGAAAAGGTGTTAATAATAAATTGATCAAAATCAACACTCTTCGTTGACCGGAATCAGTTCCAGTAATCTGTACTTGCTAGAACCTAAGGGTTGCATGCTAGGAAAAATTTAGCAGGATTTAACAAAGACTGTCCTCTTGAAATGAGAGGTGCTAAGGAGGGGAATTGGATGGCCGGTGTCAAGGAAGGGAGACTCGTTCTTCACTGCATATTGTTTTCTAACTTTGGATTTTTTACATGTATATGTTACCTAGTTGAAAAACTAAAACTTAAAAACAAGTCGATGCTCAAAATCAAAACAAAAAACCCAGGAGAGAGCCTTAAAAGGTTAAACTGTTTAGGTCACATATGATCATAAAGCTGGGACAGGGATAGAAGGCTAAGATGAAAACTTCCAACCTGTCTGCGGAGAGCCAGTCACTCTCCACCCAAGGACAGTCACTGCTCTCCAAGGGAAAGGCAGGGTAAGGAGGCGAGGCTCCGGCTCCCCCAGAGACCCCTAGGTCCTGCTGAAGCCAGATTACCACTTAGGTGTTCTGAGGCCACATGAGACAAACAAAAAAACCCTTTAAGCCTTTGGAGACAAGCCTGTTTACTTCACAGATCAATCCCATTACTGCCCATCCACCAACGGCAGAGTCTCCTGGAAAGAAGTCTCAATAAAGCTGTTTCAAAATCTCCCACAACAGGTTCTGAGGTTTGAAGCTTATGTTACACTATGCTCTCCAGACAAGGCAGCTGGACAACTGCAGATTGTAGGAGATGACTTTCAACCACAAGCCCAGTAACACAAAGCAAGATGTCAAAGCAATCAAAAACTGTTTTAAATCTTGTCTCTTCTCCCAAGGTTGTGGAAAACTCTAGGTAGGCCTTGCCCCTCTCTCATTTCACCCAACAAACATTGGAACATACTACATAAGAGACACTGTGCAGATACAAATGTGAACTAGTGAACGCTAGGGCCTCCCTCTAAGAATCAGGTTTCTCAAATGACTCTCCTCTCTTCCCCCTGATAACAAATCGGGTCCCGCAAGATAGCCCAAATCTGTAAACAAAACGAGCAATTGCTTAACGGGATTCCTAGCCTGAGGAAATATTATTGTGGACCAATCAGCAATTTAAACAGTCTGGTTCCGGGGGAGTCAGCAGGTTGTCAGAGCCAATGGAATGCCCTCCCCCTTTCTCGGACACCGATCTAAGCCCTCATATTCCTAGGCTAGACCACCTCCGCGGGTCCGCAGGGCGGCGATGATACCCACCTGTCTGCAGGCAGCCGCTCTGCACACCGGGGGGCTGCAGGGTGTACACTGTCTTAACCACGCTGGTCATCGTAACGAGGCGGCAAGGCTGGGCTCTGGAAGGTGCGAAGCGAATGTTAGCCTGTGCTGGGCCAGGGGGCCCAAGCAGGTGGAAGGCACCGGGAGAGCGCGACCTGGCCTGTCCGGGCCTGGGGAAGAAGTCGGGAGAAAGAAAATTCTCCATTCCCAGTCCATCCCGCCCGCCCCCGACATCCAGCCCCGTCTCTCGCCCCGGGAGAACCAAACCCAGGCGCCCGCAGCTCCTGTTCGCAGCCCTTGCCGCTTTGGTTCAAAAGCTGCTCCGCAGTAACTGCCGCACCAGCAACCCGGTCTGCCGCCCGGCTTTCAAATGGAAACTTCCGGTGGCAGGGCGGGAGGAGTTGCGGTGTGATCCCCGTAGGCAGCCATGTTGTACGTATATCTGTGCTCTGGGCCACGCCTTCGGGGGCTGCCATGCTGTACGGCAGGTCAGAACAGAGGCCAGAGCCTGGGCTTTTAGGCTTTGGGTGTCGGAGCCCCTAGGTCTGGGCGGGGGCGGGGAGTGGTGCGCTTTGCGGGCCTGAAAGGAGCTATGAGCTTCCGGCGTCATATTCCTGACTTGAGGCGCAAATGCGATCGTGTTAAGAGGCCATGTCACAATCCTTCTCTTTATTTGGTCTGTGATTGTTAGGGAGATTACATGTTGCCTGATTGGCGACAGGGCAGAATATTTGGATAGCTAGAGTGGTGAATGGTAGGTGAGGTTTAAAGAGGGTCCAGGCATTTACCCTCAGGCCTAACTTTAATAACACATGGAGATTTTTTTTTCCTTTTTAAAAAATGTAAGCTCTACACCAGCCTGAGACTTGAACTCATGACCCTGATACCAAGAGCGAATTCTCTACCAATTGAACCAGCCAAGCACCCCAACACTTATCCAGATTTTAAGAAGAGATTCAGAGCTACTCCTAGAGAGCAGGAGAGGGTAGTCAAGCTCTTAAAGCACTCATTCATGTCACTTGATTAATATTTATTGAGCACCTGCTGTGTGCCAGACCACTCTTCTAAGAGGACAGATGGGGGTGCGGCAACAAATACCCAGACTGACTTTGGCTTGCCCTCCTAGAGTTTACAATATAGAAAATGGTAAACAAATAATCACACAAACACTAGTTACACCTCAATTAGGTGGGGGGGGGGGACCAAATAAATACATATTTACCAACTGTAGTAAAACTATGAAGGAAAAGTACAATGTGCTATTGATGTGGGAAACAAAGGCAAATGAAAAGTTAAATTTCCTTGCTGCCGACAGCCCATTGACAAGTCCTTGAAATAGGCAGAGTGACATTCATTCCTCTAGGAACTCAGCTGCCTGGATGATGACTTTTTGCTAAGGGCTAAAGGCAATCTTAGGTTAACATTACCCAACCTCCAGGATCCTGTACGTCTACTCTAACATATAAAACTTCCTTTGAAAATTTCTTTTTTTAAGTATTTTTTTGATGTTTATTTATTATTGAGACAGAGAGAAACAGAGCATGAATGGGGGAGGCGCAGAGAGAGAGGGAAACAGAATCCGAAGCAGCCTCCAGGCTCTAAGCTGTCAGCACAGAGCCTGATGCGGGGCTCGAACCCACAAACCGTGAGATCATGACCTGAGCTGAAGTCAGACGCTTAACCAACTGAGCCACCCAGGCGCCCTGAAAATTTCTTTAATCTCTTCCCTCCAAATGTATGTTAGCAATCATCCTCCAAACATATGGCCCACTGATATACATCTGAAGGGTCTCATGACTGAGATTTTACTAAACAGTAATAAGTGACCTTTTCCTAACAATCCTAGGCTCAGAATCCTGGAAACCTCCAAGGTTTTCAAAATACCTTGGAGGTTTGTGCTATCCCTAACCCCTTCCCAACTTGAAAGTATATAATTGGCTACTCTTCACAACCTCAGGGCAGCTCTTTCTGCCCACAAGTCCTGTCCCTGTGATGTAATAAAGCCACTTTTCTGCACTGAAGATATCTCAAGAATTCTTTCTTGGCCACTGGCTCCAAACCCCAACATTTCCACATCATTTGGCATCCTAACGTGGGGTTGAGCCTTCTCATTTGGACTCTGAGCTTCAGTGCAAACTTGGTGAGTATTTTCTCATCCCTTCCTTTACTTTCACTTCAGAGGCTTTTCAAGGTATATGGTCTTATTGGAATACTTTCATGTCGATTGCTCAGGCTGCAATCCTCTAGCCCGTGACTACTCTCAGCAGGAGAAAGACTGCCTTTCGGCTGGAAGTTAGTACCATGGCTGGAATGGTAGTAAGACCCAGAAACTTGATGCCCTCTTTATTGCTGTCCTTAAACAAAGTTGTCTGTCCTGCGCACAGGACAGCCACCTAAGTGACTAGCACAGCTGCCAATCTTAAGACTCCTGTGTGAGGTTTCCTCCTCATTGGTCTAATGTGATCCCCTCCCCTCCCTCGAGACCTCCACTTGGAGCCAGCCGAAACCAGTACTTGATTGAATTAAAACCCAACTGGGCACTGTTTCCTAGAGAAGTTGGCTGTAAAGACTACATGTATTGGAATGTTGCTTAGACCATGATGGATTTCTATCTTTACTGGTTTCTGTCAATGTCCTCTACTAACTACTTTAACTACAGAATTGGGTAATTTCCCCTTGCAAAACTTTTCTAGTGTTTTCCATGGGTTAAAAACAGCACAACCTTCATGGCAAGGCAATAGCACAGCCACAGTATGGAAGGCTTGGCCACGGTATGGCATGGTATTTCAGTCCATTCACCAGACACCCATCTGTAGCCTAGGATGCAATGGGGAAGTGGGGAGATGCTATCATCCCTTCTACGGGGGCCATTAAGGCAGGATGGTGATCAATAGTGATTTTTGTTCAAGGGATGCCTCCTGTCGCTTTTGACACATGGAACCTCTGACACGTCCTGTGTGGGATACCATCTGGGAGTTGTGGGGGTGGGGATTTTGGTAATGGACCTTCTCTCTTTGGTTCCCAAGGACTCTGCCTTGGAATGCCTTTTAACCCACTGGAAACAATTTGGATTGCAAAATTGAGGAAAGTACTGATCTTCTGTAACATTGCAATGGCATCAATAGGGTCCATCAGTTAGATCTCTTCTGTAGGAAACAGGGCAAATGGACGGAGGTATCCTGGATCCAGGCCTTCAGGGATTTAAATCAGGACCTGGACCTAAGGGCCTCTTGCAGAATGTGTTTGGTCAGTAACCAGGCCAGTAAACTCCCTCCTGATATATTGGATAATAATTATCTAAACAGGCCTCCTCCTAAGAGATCCCAGGTTGCTAGAGGAAACACAGGCCATTACTAGCCTAGGGGATGCTGACTCTCATTGGTCCTTCTCCTCACAGACCCAGGTTACTTTTGCTGTATGTGGGGGGCTTCTCCCTCATTCATTTCTTGGGTTAATGGCTATAACTGGCGCTAACTGTGGTTAGTCTACGTAGGGACGGGAACATTAAGGAATATTCCCAAGAAGCTGCCAAAACTCCCTTTGTTTCAAGGAAATTCCCTGTCTTCTCCAGCCAGACATGGACTGCATATTTCCACTTTGGCAGGAAAAACATAGTGTCTGCTCATCTGTCTGAGCTGACAAGGGTTAAAACCTGGAATCTTCTTTCTCTGCCTTCTTTGCCTCTTGTGCCTCCCCCTCCTCTGGTTTCTGCACCACTTTGAGTGTGGCCTGCATAACTGGCTTCTGGCACCATTGGCTCCTCCTCCTCCCCTTGCTGTCACTGAGCAAAGAGCTCCTTCTCAGACTAAACACCACTCACTTCAGATTTCCCCACCAGCCCCCCCCCTTCAGATTCTGTGTCTCCCTCTCTCTCTGTTCCTCCCCAGATCATTCTCTTTCTCTCTCTCTCAAAAATAAACATTAAAAAAAATAAAAAATTGGGTCATCTGGGTGGCTCAGTTTGTTGGGCAGCCAACTTTGGCTCAGGTCATGATCTCACAGCTTGTGAGTTTGAGCCCTGCGTTGGGCTCTGTACTGACAGCTTAGAGATTGGATCCTGCTTCAGTTCTGTGTCTCCCTCTCTCTCTGCCCCTCCCCCACTCATACTCTGTCTCTCTCTGTCTCTCAAAAATAAATAAGCATTTAAAAAAAAGAACATGACTGCTTAGAGATTATTGATCTTGTTTATTCTAGCTAATCAGACTTAAATTATTCTCCTACTGAAAATGCAGATGACAGTTGGTTTACTGATGACAGTAGTTTCATGAAGAAGGGGATAAGAAAAGCTGGGTACGCTTAGCAGTCTAACTCAGACTGCTGAGGCCGAAGTCTTCCCAGCAAATATACCTGTCCAAAAAGTAGAGTTAGTAGCACTCACTTGTGCTTTATAATTGGCAAAGGGCCTCAAAATTAATACCTATACTGACTCTAAATATGCCTTCTTAGTCCTACATGCCCACGGAGCAATTTGGAAGAAAGGGGATTATAATCAATCCATAACTCCCCAATGAAATGTGAGCCCAAAATCATTACTCTTCTTGAGGCTGTACACCTACCTAAGGGGGGAGCTGTAACTCACCTCAAAGGACATCAAAATGATATGACCTTAGAATCTAAAGGAAACAATTTGACAGACTGTGCAGCCGAGCAGGCAGCACAAAATAAACAGTAAGTCTTATACCAGCCTTAGCTCCAATAAGGTCCATAACTCCAGTTTATTCAGACCAAGAAATTGACATAGCACAGGAACAAGGATGTTCAAAGACTGGCTTATGTAATAATGAGGGAAAAATCTTTATACCCAAAAATAACCAATGGAAGGTAATACAGGTTTACACCAGGTCACTCATTTGAATAAAGAAAGACCACTGGGGTGGCAAAAACCTTGCTAAGAGAAATTGTCCCTAGATTTGGACTCCCTTGGTCCCTACAAAATGACAACAGATCATCTTTTTAGTGCACAGATAACTCCACAAATAGCTCAGACCTTAAAATATTAATTACTATTTACATTTGGTCTGGCATCCAGGATCTGGAAAGGTGGCCCTCCAAAACCCAATGGCCCCTGATATCCTGACTGCAGGGCAAGGCTGGCTGAACTGGCTCCTAACGGGACCCAGTGGCTGTGCAGCCCTGACTTATGGCCATGGCTTCCCCCAGGCTAGATAGGCCACTGCACTCTGGGTTTTGCCTGGATGCATAGACACACTATTAAAACCATGATCAACCCAGCGAACCTTCCAAATTTAAAACAACAGTGGACATGTTCTGTGTTTTATTGGTATGACCACCTAGCATCCACCTTTGTTCCCTCTTTGGGACTGGAGGATGTCATTTGGTACATGGAAATTCTCCATAAATACAGAGTCAAAGCCCTAAATGATACTTAGAATAGCATTTCCCTATTAAATACTGAAGTGACACAAATATATAAAGCAGTTTTACAAGACTGAATGGTATTCAATGTTTTAAGTCTGCACAAGGTGGAACTTGTGCTTTCATAGAAACAGTATGCTACATGTACATTCCAGATGACCACAAAAAATATTTCTGAGTTTCTAACTGACGCGAATACTCAAATTGGTGCTTTACATGATCCCTCTCTTTCTTTTAATAATAATTAGTTAAATTCCTGGACTAGAAGAGGATTTTTGTCAACTATCAAAGAATTCTTGTTTGGTCTTTTTCTTTTTGTTATTCTAATCATGTTTTGTTGTTTTCTCCCAGGTCTCTCCACCTGGTGCTGAGACCCCCTCACGGCCATAACCTCAAGCCAACAGATGATCCTTTCCACTCCGGAAGATGTATACGTGCAGTCTCCCTTGGATTCAGCTGCCTCTGCCTTTTGTAACTACTACATATATAAGCCCCCAGCTGACCAATGTTGACCCATAGATAGGGACATCTCTACAACCCTCATTCAGCAGGAAGAAGTTACCGAAGAAGAGAGACCTTCCACCCTCAGCAACCTTAAAGACTTAAGGATCCAAATTGTTCAGGGGATAATGGTATGGGAAACAAAGGCAAATGAAAAATTAAATTTCCTCACTGCCTACAGCCCACTGACAAGTCCTTGAAATAGCAGAGTGACCTTCCTCTAGGAACTCAGCTGCCTCAATAATGACATTTGCTAAGGGCAAAGGGCAATCTTGGCTTAACATTACCTGACCTCTAAGATCTTGTATGTCTACTCTAACATCTAAAAATTTCTTTGGACACTTCCTTTATCTTTACCCCCCTCCCCCAAAATGTATATTAGCAATCATCCTCCGAGTATATGGACCACTGAGGTACATCTGAAGGGTCTCATGACTGAGATTTTACTAAACAGTAATAAGTGACCTTTTCCTAACAATCCTAGGCTCAGAATCCTGGAAACCTCCAAGGTTTTCAAAATACCTTGGAGGCTTGTGCTATCCCTAACCCCCTCCCAACTTGAAAGTATATAATTGGCCACTCCTCACAACCTCAGTGCAGCTCTTTCTGCCACAAGTCCTGTCTCCGTGCTGTAATAAAACCACCTTTTTACACTGAAGACATCTCAAGAGTTCTTTCTTGGCCATTGGCTCTGAACCCCAACGTTTTATAAATCACTATGAGAGAGAAATCCAGGGAAACTTGATTGAAATTGGATAGCAAGGGAAGACATCTAAGGTGATGTTTGATTAATGAAAGATGAGTGGGAGTTAATCTGATGAACAATGGTGGGGTGTGTGTGTGGGGGATACAAATGCAAAGTCCCAGAGCAGGATTGACTAAGTGAGGCTGACATAGGGGAGGAAAGTGGTACAGATAAAGCCGGAGAGATAAGAAGTCAAATAGCAAGCTTTACAGTCCAAAGGTAAAGAGATTAGATTTTATCTTAAGAGTAATGGGAAGTCATTGAAATATTAGAGCAGTAGAGTGTTATTCATTTTATATTTTAGAAAGCTCAACTCTGGCTACTTCGTAGAGAATGGATTGAAGGGGGGCAAAGGCAAAACTAGGGAGATAGCTGGGAGGCTACTGTAATCATTCAAATGAGTGAGGATGGCAGCTTGGCCACAAGGCTGGTGAGGATTGTAGAGACCGCTTCTAGGCAAACAGGCTTGAGAGATGGAATGTGGAAAGGATTTACAGCAACCACCTGGCTGAATACAGACAGGCCCATCAGGCCACCCACCTCCAAATATCCATAGGCCCTAACTAACCAATGGGCTGCTTTACAACTAGGCATGGTTACCAAAAAAGGGAAAATTCCCTAGTCCATATACCTCCTCACCTTCTGCCTTTAAAAACAGCCCCCGACCACTGCCTTGTTTCAGACAGCCTCTCCTCTGTCCTACTCACCACTCCTTTGCCGTGTATTTCATAACCCTCTATTGCCTTCGTTCTGCCTCAGGTGAATCCTTTTGATGAGGGAGCATGAAGTAGGTTGAGGGCAAAATACAGGCCGGCACACCCGCCCCCCCCCCCCCCCCCGGTGGAATATGTGTGATATTCCTCTGACACTCCCAGCTACCCAAGAACAAAGGAAAGGAGTTTAAGTACTTGCTATGGTGATGTGGGAAGCTAAGGCGAAGGAAAAATTAAATTCCCTTACTGCCTACAGCCCACTGACAAGTCCCTGAAACCGGCAGAGTGACCACCTTCTAGGAGCTCAGCTGCCTCAAGGATAACACTTCGCTGGGGGCAAAAGAGAACCTTAGCTTAACATTATACCAACCTTGAGGACTCTGTAAGTCTACTTCCTTTATCTCAACTGCCCCAAGATTTATGCTGGCAATCATACTCCAAGCTTATGGCCCCCTGCTATACGTCTGAAGGGTCTCATGACTGAGGTTTTATTAAATGGCAATAAATGGTGTTTCCCTAGCAACAGGTAGCCCTTCAAGGTCCTGGAAACCTTGCTTCCAAAATTCTTTAGAGACTTACTCTATCCCTGACCCCCTCCCAACCTGACAGTATGTAATGAGTTACTGGTCAGGAACCCAGTGCAGCTCTTCCTGCCCATGGCTCCTGTTCCCGTGCTTTCATAAAATCACCTTTTTGCACCAAAGACATCTTCAAGAATTTTCTTGGCCATCGGCTCTGGACCCCACGAACCCACCATCACCTCTAAACTTCATCGCTTTCACTGCCCATGCTACTGGCCCCACTTTTGGGGGCCCCCATCTGATCAGACAGAGACCCCATTTAGACACCACAAGGATGGAAAGGAAGCAGACACATTTAAGACAGCTTTTGGAGGGTAGAATCTCAGGACTCATTGTGGGACTGGATGTGGGGGAAGGAGGGGCAGGGGAGAGAAAAGCTAAAGGATAATTCCCAGGCTTGAATAACTGTGGACAGGGTCACTATTTTGTGTTGCTTGGAGCTTGAGAGCTTAGTTTTGAACATGGTAAACTTGAAATGCCTCTCAGACATTCAAGTGGAGCTGTCAAGTAGGCAGTTTGAAATAGGCTCTGAGTCCAGAAGAGATTCTGGGTTGGAATTAGACTCTTAGGAGTCATGGGTATATGGATATATTTGGGTGGGGGGAAGACAGGGGGATCCTGGGTGGCTCAGTTGGTTGAGTGTCCGACTTCAGCTCAGGTTGTGAGCTGGCAGATCACGAGTTTGAGCCCTGAGTCAGGCTGTGCTGACAGCTTGGAGCCTGGAACCTGCTTCAGATTCTGTGTCTCCCCCTCTCTCTGCCCCTCCCTTGCTCACACTCTGTCTCTCTGTCTTTCAAAAATAAATACACATTTAAAAAAAATAAAAGCTGAGATATTGAATGAGATCACCAAGGGAAGTACACAGAGAGCCTTAGGGCCGAGGATAGGGATAGCAGTATTTAGAAGTTGCAATGATAAGGTGCCAGCCAAGAAACCTGATAAAGAGGTGCCACAGAGGTGACAAGAAAACAAAAAGAAGGTGGTGTTTTAGAAGCCAGGAGAAGGACGTGGTAAACTGCCGAAGGAGGGAGTGGTAAACTATCGAAAATAACCATAAGAGACTCTTAAATACTGAGAACAAACTGAGGGTTGGTGGGGGTGGGAGAGAGGGGAAAATGGGTGATGGGCATGGAGGAGGGCATTTGTTGGGATGAGCACTGGGTGTTATATGGAAACCAACTTGACAATAAACTATTAAAAAAAAAAAGAAAATAACTGGTAAAGAAGTCATTGGCAAGTATAGCAAAAGGAACTCTGGCGGAGAGGTAGGTCTGAGTGGAAGCCACACTGAAGTGGGTTAAAGAGTACATGAGAGATGAGGAAGCAGGGGTGGCAGGTGTAGACATTAGAGAATTCATGAATGGAGTAGAGCGATTGGGCAGTAACTGGAGGCGGGTTGTGGGGGTCAAGGAAGGGTTTTCTAGAAGATGCAGCTACTAGTGGATATGTGTGCTCATGGGAATGAGCAAGCTGACAGGAAGAAAAGGATGCTTCAGGAGAAGGGATGATCAAAGGAGCAAAGTCATATCAAAAGGGGGAAGGAAGATGGAATCTGGAGTAGTGTTTTCAAAATCTTTTTTGTTGTTGTTCACCCACCTCCAAACATAATTTAAAAAAACAATGTACCCTCTCACCCATTTTTAGTTGATGCCTACATTTTTTCATGATTTTAAGTATTTGTAAAGGACCAACTTTCTACCTATTTTATGCTGTATAGCTCTTTATTAATTTCTTTTTTTTTTTTTTGAAGTAGGCTTCATGCCCAGCACAGAGCCCAATGCAGGGCTTGAACTTGACCCTAGGATCAAGACCTGAGCTGAGATCAATGCTGAGTCGGATGCTTAACTGACTGAGCCACCCAGGTGCCCCTGCTCTTTGTACATTTCTACAAATCTTTCCTTTCGGTGTTTCATTTGGACAATTACTATTGCCATGTCTTCAAGTTCACTAATCTTCTTTCTGTAGTGTCTAAACTACTGTTAATTCCATTCAGTGATTTTTTTCATCTCAGACAGCTCTGGAAGTTCAATTTTATATATTTTTAAATATATAAGTAAGTCTCTACTTAGTTATATGAACATGTGGAATATAACTATAACAATGTCTTTGCTAATTTTCACATAGGTGTTAGTTCTGAGTTGGTGTCAATTGATTTTCCTCCTCACTATGGGTCATATGTTTCTCCTTCTTTGCATGATTAGTAATTTTTTTTATTAGACCTCAGACACTGTAAATTTTGTTTTTGGCTGATGGTTAGTTTTGTACTTCTGTAAATATTCTTGATGTTTGTTCTGGGATACAGTTACATTATTTAGAAATAGTTTCATCCCTTCAGGTCTTGCTTTAAAATCTATTAGATGGGAAAAAAATTATAAGATGGGATGAGCAGTGTTTAAAGTAGGGCTAATAAAAAAATAAATAGACAAACTAGGGCTAATGAGTCCCCACTATTGAGGCAAGACCCTTCGGAGAACTCCAACCAATGCTCCATAAATTATGTTTTCCAGTCTGGCTGATGGGAACAGGCACTACTCCAGTCCTCTATGCCTATTGGCTACTGTTCCCTCTAGTCATTTTGAATGGTTCTTTCCTTAGTCTCAAGAAGTTTCCTCACATTTACACGATGAGTAGTGCTCTGCTGAATACTCAGGGGGGCCCTTTGCAGATCTCCAGAATTCTCTCTCTGCACCTTTTTTCTCTCTGGCACTCTGTCCTGAGCATGTAGTTTGGGTTGCCCCAAACTCTGAGCTATCTCCTCAGCTAAGGGAGTCTGTATGGACCTGTCTGGGTTCTCCCTCCCTGCAATATGTCCTGGAAACTCTTAAGTGGTAAGCTGAAGTGATCACAGGGCTCACCTCATTTGTTTCCTGTCTCTCAGGGATCACTGTCCTTTGTTGTCTGATGTCCACCATCTTAAAAACTGTTGTTTCATAGTTTTTCTGTTTAACTGGTTGTTTCAGAAGGAAGGGTAAATCTGGTCCCTGCTACTTCCTCTTGTCTGAAAGGGACAGTTGTATAGGTACTCTAAATGTATTTTTGTTCAATCCATGGATTTGCAGATTTAAAAAATCCCATTTTTGGAAAATGTCCACCATATATCCTATTTGCCAAGGCAGTCCCCTGTCAAACCCCTCAGCTAAATCAGACTGACTTTGTTTCAGAAAAGTCTGATACTGTCTTTCAGTTCAAACAAATGGGGTTAATATGCATCGTGTATCAACCTCTCACTCTTGAATTTGAATTCTTAAATGAAGAAGGCACAGAATTGAGCTACAAAGTTGCCCCCTTCAAAATTTCTCCTGAAAGATCTTAGGTTTTGCTCTCTTAGGGACTTCCTCAAGCAGAGCAATTTCAAGTAGTCCTTCTATTTGTTTTTTACATTGCAGAGCAAGGTACCAGAATATGATTCAAAAGGGGGGTCAACTGGGAAAGTAGAGGTCAAAGAGGGCTTGACCTAAGGCTCCTTCTTAGGCTGACCAACACAAGGAGAGGGAACATATGAAGGAGGAAGCTCTGGAAATTGATTCTCTTAAAAGTATCTGTGCCTACCTACCTTCTAGAAAGTGTTCATGTCCCTGTAGGAATGTAAGCCCCAGTTTGAAGGCTTCTGACGCAAAGCGTGTGAAGCCATTGATGGAGCCATTATTTCTTCCTTTGTTGTAATAAAGGGGATGGGGAGAGAAGCAGGCAGGAGCAGGGGTAGGGAGGTTGGGGACTTGATCCATGGAGGTGAGGAAATTTCTATCTGATGCCTCCAGTTTCTTTATGAGGAATGAGTTTTTTGTCTACTGAAAGTGGAGGTACAGGGAGGTGAAGGGCATCAGATGTTTAGGAAGCAAGAGAAAGTGTTAAATGGTCATTTCAAAGGATGGAACTTAGTAACTAGAATGGAAACGAGGTAGGCAGGGCTGAGGGTCCAGTGAAGGCTGATGGTCATGAATTCAAATCTATACCAATCTGCCCAGCTGCACGACTTTCTGTAGCAATACTGAAGCTCTTATTAGATGTTTGTGAATCTGGCCAAATACTGATCTTTTCCCTATGTTGAGGTATAATGTGAATAATCACACAGAGACCTGATAATGATTATAACTTTACCAAGGTCCTTCCAGGGCTTTTCAGCACAGAGAGGCATAGGACAACCAATCATTCACATAGAACATAGTGGCTTTCTTTTGTTTCTCATCTTCCCACTGAACTGTGTTATAGGTTCTTCCCTTAAGCATAAACATCTACAGACCTTGAGTTATAGTCGTCCCTGGAAACAAAGGTGTGGGTAGGAAGGTTGAGGAATGCCTGTTTTTTCTCTCCCCAAGGAAATGGAATCTTGATGGATGGCATGGAGTGTCAGAGAGCTTGTCACTGCCTGCATGTATTATCAAGGGCTGAGATAAGGACACCATGGAAAGATCAGAAACTCTCTGGACAAATGGGTGGAGGTTGTAAACCAATGAATCTTCTTTTCTGATACCCTCCCTGTCCTTTCATGCACTGGGAAAAGAATGAAATGAGCTAGAGAGGGCTGAGGAAGTTTGGCTTATAATTCTCTTGTGAGATGTCTCTTTCAGAATCAGGCTCAAACTGGGATATTGCCTAAATATCATGGTATCAGTTAGGCCATGTGCCAGTAAAATCTAGGATTCTGCCAGTCAAATAAATCTCTAACATTGCCAACAAAGCACCAGAGCCATGGAAGGATGGGTTTTCCCATAGTAACAAAGTATACCAAGTTACATTTTAAAAACATACAGCACACATACTCATACTCTGAGTGTGAGTTTAAGGATCTGTGGCACAAATAGGAGAAATGACCTTAAGTCCCAAATGGGTATTAACGTAGTTCTATGTTAGAGTGTCTCAGTGTTAAGAAACCATTTCTTGGATTTTTCAGAGCAAACATAAATGCTTTAACTAGTTTTCCTCTGCTTCACAGCATGCTTCTAAGCCATATACCCATTGTAACCACTGATAATAATAATAAAGTGAATAGGTCTGCTGAAACTCAAAGGAAATTGGAAATGCTTTAAATCTTGCTTTCCAAAGTTGGGGGTAGAGAGGCAAGCTGGATTACCCACTGATGTGGGTTGCCTGCTGTTGGTATGGGCCCTTCTAGGTGTAAGGTGATGTTTTAGGTCATCACTGGGTTCTTCCAGTCTTTTGGGCCTAGTGGTATAAAGAACAGATCCAGGTGGTACCTTAGCTACTCTGACTCATCTGCGTTCCTGTAGGGTTTTGTGGCTGTGACCTGCAAGAATGGGACCCAGAAATCCCCAAGAAGGGTCCTCAAGTGTGCCCAAATCCTTGATGCCTGCCCTACCCCTCGGTATTCTCTCTAACATTTCAGTGGTTGTGGTCAAGTTTGGAAGCTCCAGTCTTAGACACCATGTCTGTTCTTGCAAGACACAATAGAGGGTGTGGAGGAACAGGTTCTTTTGGTCCGGGTCCCTGCAGCCCTCCCACAACACAGGGCAGAAGAGCCTTGGTGAGCTGCTTTGAGGCAACTAAGATGCTAGTCTCTCTTTTGAATCAAGGCCAGACTTCTGCTTATGCTCAGGAGGAAGGGCTCACCTTGTCCTCCCCCTGGCCGATTGTGCCAGATGAGACCAGGGCTCTCACGGTCTGGCTGTGTGGTAACAGAATGACATGTCCGTGGTGTAGAGAAGCCAAGACCCTGATGGGCAGTCACGGGCCAGACAGGTGGAATTCCACTTGGACATGAAGATAGAGTGGTCGCAGCAGACCTCCCCAGAGGACAGGTCCAAGTTAGCCACTGCCTCCTCTTCCTGGTGTCAGGGGTCAAATGCGTTTGATTTTCTTATTTTGCAAAGGAGCTGACATATCCTGTCATTCCTGCCCATGGTCTTCTCTCTCTTCCACAATTCCTGTTGTCATTTGGGTTCCTGCTCCACTTCTGGGCTACTTGGGGTGGGAGGTAGGTCTCAACAATATAGGGAAAACACAAACCAAAAACACCCCTTGATTTGCCTTCAGCTCAGTCACAGACTGTCTGTTTGGCCCTAGAAAAATCCTTTCCCCTCTGTGATACTCATCTGTAAGATGGCCTGGATCAGTGGTTTTCATGCTACATTCTGTGGAGCTGCCAGGAGCTTGAGGGGTTCCCCAGGGTCCCTCTGAGAGGTACAGTAGAAAGGGGGGCTCAGCTGGCTCTGAATACCCCCACTCGGAACCCACTAGAGTCACTGCCTGTTATCTGTTTTATATGCTGTGTTTTCACACAAGGATTCTTTGAAGAAAGGGTCCTGAGGCTACAGAGCTTGAAAACTGCTGGAATTGGGGCACCTGGGTGGCTCAATCGGTTAAGCGACTGACTTCAGCTCAGGTCACAGTCTTGCAGTTCGTGGATTTGAGCCCCGTGTCGGGTTCTGCACGGACAGCTGGGAGCCTGGAGCCTGCTTCAGATTCTGTGTCTCCCTCTCTCTCTGCCACTCCCCCCTTGTGTTCTCTCTCTTTCAAAAATAAATAAACTTTAAAAAAGAAAAGAAAAGAAAACTGCTGGAATAAATGATCATTAAGGTCCCTTCCAGTCTGAGATACTTGGACTTCTGAAGCCCAGGCTTGTGTTGTTTGCCTCCTGGAAGCCTTCCTTGTTACCCAGTCCTGGTACTTGACCTCCAGCAATACTATTGGTGACAAGCATTTGGCCCTCAGCATGCACTGCATAGGGCTGTCAGTGACCCATCCGCTCCTGTGAATATATGTGAGCTGTTTCCCCAGCTAGAGGGTGGGCTCCTTGAGGGCAGATGTTCGATTTTCCTTCCATGGCTCCATCTCCTCGTAGTACCATATGAGAGTAGGTGTTCAAGTAATTGTGCTCCAAGTGTCACAAGCTCTAATGTGGGCTAAAAGACCTTGCAGAGGGGCGCCTGGCTGGCTCAGTCGGTTAAGCGTCTGACTTCGGTTCAGGTCATGATCTCGTGGTTTGTGAGTTCGAGCCCTGCGGTGGGCTCTGTGCTGACAGCTCAGAGCCTGGAGCCTGCTTCGGATTCTGTGTCTCCCCCCTCTCTCTGCCCCTTCCCTGCTCATACTCTGTCTCCCTCTGTCTCTCAATAATAAATAAACATTAAAAAAATTTAAAAACAAAAAACCTTGCGGAGAGAACTCTTTGGGGAGGAGGAGTCACCTTTTGGACTGCTGAGTGCCCCCAGACAGACAAGTCCTTAGGAAGCTGGGGACCCTGACCTAGGGAATAGCTTTAGACTCACATACTCCCAAAAAGGGCAGGCCTGGGGTCCTGCCTTAACTGAATTCTGTTCAACCTCTACTACCCTCAGTGCCTCTCCTGACAGGGGCTCTCCATACCCTGTGGCCATGGAAGAAGCACGCCCCTGGCCCCAAACCCGAGAAGCAGATCAGCCAAGATGCCCCATAGCCGACATGTTCTCAGTGGATCTGAAGGGAAGCACAGGGCAGATTATAGCTCTCCAGGAGATGGAGGCCTAAAGAGCAGAGGGAAGGGAGTGCTGTACTCAGAGACACCTGTGAAGGCAGGTAGTAAGAGGGTGCCAGAGGTGAAGGATCAGGTTAGCCACAAGCCACTGTCTCTGGGGCAGGGAGCCACGACAGTGGACGCTGTAGGGGGTTGTGAACCAGGAAAGCTGCTCCCCCTGTACTAGCTCTGTGTCTATGGGTCAATCACTTCAATCACTTAACCTTACTTTCAACGACTTTACCTATAAATCGGGGGCAGAAGGACTTGGCTAACCGCAGGCTACCCCATAGTGAAACGGTGAGACTCTAAGGGGAAAATGGGTATACGGGTGTTCTATAAACTAAGAGATGCAGGATGTAAAGGATTCTTATTGTTTGTCTAAGGGGAGAGCACACTTCCTGTGCCAGAGCAGCTTCCTACGAGGGCCCATCCTGTTACTGAGAGACACTCTGAGGCTGACCAGCTCTCCTTCTCCTGCTTTATTCCCAGCAGCCATCTCTGCCGGGCCCTGGCAAATGTCTGGTCAGCTTGGGTAGGGGGAGGTAGGGCTGTTCAGGAAAGAGGCCTCACCTAATTCTGGCCCAGAGAAGCTCCCCAAAGAGAAGGAAGTGTCCTGATAAAGAGCCCCTGAAAGATGTGAGGCCCTGGAGGCTGCTGAGGTTCCCTAGGGCTCTTCTGGTTGGTGAGGTGGCCTGGTAGGATTCCAAGGACTGAGTCCCTTTGTCCCGCTTGGCATGGGGGCTGGGTCAGCCTCCCCCTGCTACCTGAAGCCACACAGCTGGCCTTCCCCCTTCCAGAGGTCCTGGTTGGCATACGGGGACAAATGAGGCCTCAGCAAGTTACAAGGAGAGCTTGACATTTCTCTCCAAAGACCCTCTCCATGGAATCCTCCAGATGTGGGGAGTAAGTAGCAGTCTGGACCAAGGCTGAAACATCTGGCAAGGTTTAAAATCCACAGCTGGAGGGTGAGACCTCTCCATGCTGATGTGGGGAGACACTATCAGGCTCCAGTCTGGGGCTGCCCCCCTCTTGTCACCTCTGACAGGCTCCGTGCCCCAGTCCTGCCTGGGCCTCCCTCAGCTACTGTAGCCTGAAGTGTGGGTGCTGGGCCTGCGTAGCCAAACGTCTGGCAGATCAGGCTGGCTGTTGGGCAGCACCACAGGGCTGCCATCCCCTGGTGCCCCACGGCCCTTCCAGGACGAGCTGCTCTGGTGGGAGGCAGGCAGCGACGGATCATACACGGTCTCCCTCAGTGCCAGCCAGAGGGTGTCTCGCTTCTCATTCAGCTGGCCCCGCTCAGGCACTGTTTGCTCAGTTTCGTCCAGGTCCTCTGGGGAGGCACCCACAGAATCTGGTACTCGGGCACTGGGCTCAGAAGTGCTTAGGCACGTCTCATCGGAGACGCTGAGCCCCTCCAGGGTGCTAGCTGAGGAGCAGAGGCAATCGGGAGGCTCCAAGGCCTTGGGCTTGGGAGGGTGGGCTGAGGCTTCTGGTGAGGCCCGCACGGGCTCAGCCTTCTGCCCTTGGGAGTCCTGCCTGGCTTGGGTTTTGGGGCTGGGGCCAGCCTGCTTATAGGGGGAGGAGGTCTGCAGGGCCGGGCACTGGCTGAAGACTGCCTGGTGGTCCAGGAACAGCTCCCTTGGGGAGGCAGGGGCTGCGGGGGGCCGGGGGCAGCAGGGGCCATCATGTAGCTGTAGATCCTCAGAGAGCACCGAGGGTCGGTGGGACAGTTTGCTAGTGGCTGTGCTGGTGTCAAAGCTGGGACTCCGGCGCCGTGCCAGGGGCTGTAGCTCGTACTGTTCTGAGCAGGATCCGGGTGCCCTTCCCACTGGCCCTGATCGTGGGCGGCCTGCCTTCTCCCCACCAGGCTCCCCAGTCCCAGCATCCCATGGCAGGTGGGCACAAGGCCAGAGGATCTGCCCACAGTTCTTCTCTGGTCCAAAGAAACAGCACAGAGATTGGAAGAAGAAGCTGGCAAAGCCACAGCTGACGCACTTGACCATCATGAGGACGATGCCCAGCTTGCGATAGAGCAGCACTGTGGCTGGCAGCATGAGCACACCGGCCGCAAACAGGGCTGCGGCCCCCACCGCCGTGGCACAGCTGGTCTGGCGCAGTGAGAAGGCCACTCGGCTTAGGCGGTCGGGGTGTGGGCACAGGTGATAGGAGATGCAGTAGTTGACAGTGAAGTCTACTGAGAGGCCCACGGAAGCAGAGAGAAAGAGGGCTTCGGCAGTGTTGAGCTGCCATTCGAGTAGAACGAGGAGCCCTACGGTGAGCAGTACAGTGCCTGCCACCGCTGCTACAGAGAACAGGCTAAGTGGAACATTCCAGGTGCCCAGCAGCAGTGTAGCAAAGGCCAGCGCCAGAGCCAGGCCCAGCACCACAGCAGGTTCTGTGCTCAGGCTGTGCTGCAGGCTGTACAGCTCCAGATGGCTGGTAAACCAGCCCCGGTGGAGGCCGGGAGGTGCCCTGCCCAGCTCCACCGCCAGCCAGTGGCTGACTTCAGTGTAGAAGTGGTGCGTTTGGCTGTAGTCCGTACTGTACAGGACGTTAGTCTGGAACTGCAGAACCAGGGCAGCCAGGCTGCCCTGGCTATTGAAGCGGGGTCCTAGGTCACGGGTGCTGTTGGGGCCTTGCTCCAGAGCCATCATCTTGAGGCAGTGCAGGAAAAGCTGGGGTGCCCAAGGGAAGCCTGAGTGGCCACAGCAGAGGCCAGGCCCCAGGCGGGCACAAGCGGGGCTCTCCACCCAGCGCTGGAGGGCCTCCATGAAGCACAGCGTGGGCCAGCCCTCCGGCTGGGCACCAAAGAAGCTTTGATTCCGAGCTCCATGGCAGAGTGCCAGCAGCCAGCGCTGGGCCTCGGGACCGCTGGCAGAGAAGGCAGGGTCACTCACCAGTGAGCTGTTGCTGCGAGGGTCCAGCGGGTCGCCAGTGTCCACAGGCAGGACGCCCCACACCAAAACCACAGGCATGTGGCCGCCCTCGCCCTGGGGCAGCCGCTCAAACAGGAACTGCTGGCGGTACTCCGCGTCGAAGCGCTCGAAGGGGTGGCTAGGCCGGAAGACCTGGCCGCGGGGCGGCGGCAGAGTGGGCAGCCGCAGGCGGGGGCTGACGCCGGCGATGTAGGCGCCCCCTGCCGCCAGCGCGGCGAACCAGCAGATCCAGATGTAGCGGAACTTGATAACCCCACAGGGCAGCAGGCGCTGGAAGAGCAGGCGCGAGGTGCTGGCCGCCGCCCTCCGAAGGCCGCGGAGCCGCCGGTGCAGCGCCAGCGCCAGCCGCCGGGGCGCACTGCCGCCCCACGGGCCCTGCGCCCGGGACGCACAGCCGCGCGCCAGGTAGCGCTCGTGGAGCACGGCGGCGGAGGGCAGCCAGGCCAGCGTGAGCGCCAGGTGCGCCAGCACAGCCGTGCCCATGTAGAGGGCGAAGCAGCGCACGGCCGGCAGGCGGCTCAGGTAGCTTGCGTAGAAGGCCGCTGCCGTGGTGAGGCCCGAGACCAGCAGCAGGTAGCCGAAGTGGTGCATGGTGCGGCCAACGCGCTGTGCCAGACTCCCGGAGGGCAGCTGGCTCTTGCTGAGGCGCCACAGGTCGAAGAAGATGAGGGTGTGGTTGGCGCAGACGCTGCTGAGCAGGACAAAGGCTGCCAGATTGACGAAGGGGAAGTAGGCCATGCGGAAGGCCACCCGGTAAAGGAAGAAGGCAACCAGCAGGGAGCCCAGCACCCCCAGCAACACCATGAGTGTGAGGAAGAGGGAGCGCAAGTAGACGGCGATGCTGAGGAAGATGGCAGCCAGGGCCAGCAAGGGGTACACTGTGTCCTGGGCCAGGTAGTGCCTCAGCAGCTCCTGCTTGAGGCCCAGGTCCATGCCAGTGATGGACGTGTAGTTGTCAGAGAGCCCCCAGGGGGTGGCGAGGCGGTCCAGGTAGATGCCCATCATGGAGGCACCCTTTGGAGTGGGCAGGAAGAGCAGGCTGTACTTCAGGGAGGGCACCTGGTAGTCAGCAGTCTGGGGGCTCAGGAAGTCCCTGTCCAGCAGAAAGTGCAGGAGTTGGTAGACAGCACTGCTCCGGGAGCACTTGGTGGGAACCTGGGTGCAGTGCAGGGGCTTGTCCTGCCTGGGGCCCAGACAAGAGGGCACCAGGGCACCACGGTGGTAGTAGATGGCACAGGCCCGCAGAAGGGCCAGCGTTCGGGCTGCATCCGCTTGGGTAGTGTCCAGGCAGGAGGAGCGGTTGGAGAGCACGGCCACATAGTTGCCCAGGGACCAGCTGGGGCAGCACTTATTGGCCTCCGTTCGCTGGCACAGAGCCCCAAAGCGGGTGTGGGAGCGGATCTGTACAGCACACACAGCAGGAGAGAGCTCAGGAGCAATGCAGGGGCCCAGGTTTCCCCAGCCCTGTCCAAGGCCCCCTCACCTCCTTTCAGGCTATAGGGCAGAGGCAGAGAAGTATCTCCACAGCCCAGTAGAAGTGGCTTGTCTCAGAGCTGCATTTGGCTCCAGACTACATCTTGCCTCCATCAAAGAGGAGCCTCAGGGATGCTGCCCGAGGCCTCCGCCCGAGAGGTCCTGCCCTAAGGGCCCCTGCAGGTCACACACCCCAGCTCTTCACTGCCTGAGCCAGGAGTGCAAGTGGAAGTGCCAGCCACAGAGGGGTCAAGGGTACAGGGAACTGGAAGCAAACGGTGGGAAAAGTGAGGCCAAAACATTCCAGGATCAGGGTCAGTGCCAAGCCTTAGGCCCCTACCTCTGTCCACTGGTCTGCTTAAACCCTCTTAGGGACAGGGCTGTTTATTTTACAGACCTTATGCCTCCTTTTCTCTCCTACCTGCTGTTGACACAGCACATCACAACAGCTGGTGTAGTCTGGAGGGCATTGGCCCTGGGAATCAGAGGCCCTGTTGCCACCAACTGGCTATATGGCCTTGGGCCTGATATCATGGTGACAATAGTAACATTTATTAAGAGATTTCTATTCCCAGTCATTATGGCAAATTCTATCTTCTTTAATTGTCACAACTGTCCCTATGAGAAAAGTACCATTATTTTCCCTATTTTCTATACACAAAGCCTGAGGCACTGAGAGGTTAAATGTGCCTGCAGTCACACAGCTAGGGAGTATTAGAACTGGCTTTGAATTCAGGCATCTGACTCCAGGGCGCATGTGAAGGCGTCTTTTGGTACTTTGGATACACTTGTATGGAGTGCCTTGGGCTACTCAGTTGTGCTCACACTGTTTTTAGCAGCAAATCGTTCTTCAGATGTTATGGTATATGGCTCTCCAGTTAGCACGGTTGGATTGGCACTGCTTGGGTTGATGGAGGCTGGGGCCCTTGGGCTGGGTCCTCCCCAAGAGCTCTTGAAGCTCCTCTTCAGGACCTTTTGAAAATCCCCAGGCTCCACATAGTCTCTGTGTCTTGGCTCTTCTAAAAACAGTTGACTCCTCTTTCTCCATCCCAACCTGGAGCCTCTCAACAGGTTTGGAATAATTTTCTAAGCAGGGAATACTCTTCCCTAGCCCACCCTGGCAGTCCTGGCTCAGCTGTATTTCCTTGAGATTGTGTCCCTGATGTCCCTGCCCCCCCCAACACCCCCCAATCCCTGGCACCTCCCCAGTCTGCTCACCTGGTCTTTTTCCATGCGACACATGGAATGGATGGCGTGCAGGTTCCACAGGCTGCCCGCTGAGGTGGACATGAACACCAGCTGTGCATAGCTCTTCTCTGCAACACACCCCACCAGAGCTCAGCTCTTTGGCATCAGGTCCTGGGCCCACCAGAGGGAAGATGCTTACCCAGGGCCATATGAGGTTCAGAGTCTCAGGAGTCTGAAGCCTGTGCCTGGCTGCCTCATCCGATGCTCTGCCCCCACCCAGCTAGACTCTGTGTGGCTGGAGCACTTGTCTCAGCCTCCCCGCTGTAACCCAACTTCCTTGATGTGAACATGGCCAGCCAACCTCCCACATTTGTTCTCCTGGGCCGTCTTGTTCTAGTAGGTAGGATGGGGACCACCATTAAAGGCAAGAACTGGCCAGGCTGCAGCTTACCAGGGGGACCACAGAAGAAGTCCTCCTGCCCTCTGTCTTCCAGGGGTTCCACCATCCTACGAGGCCGGACCAAGCCCTCCTGGGCACTGCTCCAGAGTGTGGGGCTCAGAGTGGTGTGGGAGTTTGAGCTGAGGTGGAGAGAAAATCTATGCCAGGCACCATCAAGGGGTAGGGGCTCAGAGGAGGCCAGACACCACTCCCCAGGGGATCCCAGCAAGTCCCTCCAACCTGCATTTGGGGAGGTCGCCCGATGCCCTCTCTTTCCCCCATTCGCTTCAATAGTGGAAAGGTGGGAACCCACTACCTGTTCAGCTCAAGGTCTGGGGAGAGAGAAAGCAGCTTCCTGGGGCCTGTGAGGGCTTGCAGTGCTCTCCAGACAACTAGCTTGCGCCCAATGTCTGTGTCTCGAGGCTCAAAACCCTGCAGGGAGGAGGACAGAGAAGATCAGGCAGAAGGAGGAGTGCTCTGTCTGGCCCTTCTTGGCCCTGCTCCTTTGCCTCCCTGGAGCAGAGAAGGCCAGCCCACCTGTCTGGACTGTTGGACAAGAGTATCACTTCTGCACTGTCTCCCCAACTTGCAGTGCCACCCCACTCCAGCTGCACCGTCCAACTTTCTGCCCCAGACTGAGCCAAGGTGGCCAGGCCTGGGGGCCCTCATCCCTCCCCTTAGCCTCTTACCAGCAAGGGCTTGGAGAAGTCGGGCAGCTGGTCCCCCAACAGTCCAGCCAGGGTGCAGAGGAGGATGACAGCCAGACACAGCAGCAGCACAGCCACTGGCCACTCGGCAATCAGCTGGGAATAGCTGGGAAAGAGGAAGAGGACCCACAGGAATCGGTGTTGGGTATGGTAGCAGGGCATGGGGAGCTTAGGAGTCACCAAGAAGGGGTGGTGGGGCCAAACGTGGCACCAGCCTAGTCACCCCTAGGGGGCCAGAGAAGACCCAGGCCTACCTCTTTGGCATCTGGAAGGTCCGTTCCTGCCTGTGTAAGAGAAGAAAAGACGCTTGCTTGTCAGAGCCCTCTTTTAGGGTAGGAGGTAGGGTGTGGGGATAGAGGAAGATGGCACTAACCCTTTCAGGCTATTCTCCTCCCAAGCTCCAACTCTACTTCCTCCTCCATCCAGGCTGCCTCCTCCATCCGAGGCAGGGGACATCCTGGGCTGCCTCCTAATGAAGGAGTCCTGAGCCCCGGGGGCTCACTCCACTTTTAAGTCTTGCCCCACAACCCAGTGGTGGCCTGCTGAACCCTCCTTACCTGACACTGACCACATGGTGCTGCACGGATGGCGGCTTCCAGGCCCCATCTCGCTGTGAGGGGGCTGGGGAAGGGCTGAGGCTAGAGCCATGGGAGCATAGAGCTGCCTGGTCCCCAAGCCCCGGCAGGGAACTGTCCCCCCGGTATTCCTGTGGTGCCCGGGGATAGGTGAAATGTGCAGGGGCCAAGGGGCTGGATGGGCCCACAGGCTGGAGGGTGGAAGTTGCTGGTAGGGGTCCTGAAGAACTGGAAGGTTCTTCAAGGGGGCAGCTGTGGACGGAGCAGCTTTTCTCTGGGCTCGCCTCTGGGGCCACAGCCTTGCTCTGGGACCTGCGGAGAGAGGAGACAAGGGTGATGGGGGTAGGGGTGTCACCCATGCCCCAGAAATGTTCAGTAGTCTGAGGCAAGGAGTCCGGGCTTGGGGTTGTTCTATTACTAGTCTTGGGGGAGAGGTGAGGAGGGTGCAGGCTCCAGCCCTACGTCCCCAGCCTACCTCCTGGGTCCACTATCTCATTCTCTCATCTGTCCATGCACCCAAAAAACAAAAAACTCTTCACAAAAACCCTATGGGGAACTACTTTCCTTGTTTTATAGATTTGAAAATAGGTTCAGTGAGCCATGAAGTGCTGGGCCTTAAACCAATTTCTGACTTGCAGTCCTGTGCTCTTCCTGCTGCAGTCATCTGTTCATTCTCATAAGCACCTGCTGCAATCTTGTTCCCACCTTCGAGCCTTTGGATTTTCTCCTCCTTCAGCTTGGGGTGCTCCTCCCCAGATAACTGCATGGCTCACAGCCTCTCTTTAGTCTCTTTTCAACTATTACCTTCTTAGAGAAGACTTCCCTGGCCACCCTTTCTAAATAATACCAGTCAGCTCTCTATATCCTTACCCTGCTTTATATTTCTTCACAGCATTCACCACAACCAGACCTTATATGGTTGTCATGCTTATTGCCTGACTCTCAGATGGAATGTGAGTTCTGGGAGAGCAGGGTCTGGTGCATTTGTTCATCTCTGCAGCCCTAGTGCCTTGAACAGTGACTCACATGCAGAAGGTGCCCTGGGAATGTTTGTTGAATGAATACTGAGCACTGGACAGGTTGCTAATAGTGGTCCCTGGAAAGGGCCTTTGTCTTCTAGGCACTCATAGTAGGCAGGAGATGTTGACAACAGTCCAACATGTTGAGTGCTGTGAGAGAGGAAGTCACAGAGGGCTGAAGGAGCCTAGAGGAAGGCCCAACTTTGATAGGGGTATGAGGTTTGGGGTATGCCAAACCTCAGAGAAGGGTTGGCAGAGGCAAGTGCTGCCCTTCCACCAGCCTTGGGCCATGGGGCAGAAGGTTTGCTTTGTGAGAGTGTGTGTGGTTGGGAGAGGGAGTTGGGACTCCCAAGGAACTTGCTAAGGAGGAGTCAGCAATAGATTCTTCTTCCAAAATTACTCATGAGAGCAGCTCTCAGGAAATGGACCCAGCCCCACTCCTTGCATGCAGGGGGAGGTGGAGTCCCACCCAGTGGCAGGATTGCCAGACCTAGGACAGGAGAAGATGGCCATAGAACAGAGTACCTGAGGGCTATGAGGGTTCCCAGAGGGGCTCCAGCCTGGGAAGCCCTGGCAGAGCTCTGTCTCCTCTCCCCATTCAACCAACTCACCTGGCTGGCCAGAACTTGTGTAGTTGTGTAGTTTATGCTGAGCCAACCCTGGCTTCCAGCCCTGCCTGCTGTGCTGCTGAAGGGGCTGTATGCCAGAGTCCCAGCCATGGTGGCAAGTAGACATTGTCCAGGGAGACTGGGTTCTGCCCAGAGACCAAGTAGAGGAACTGGATAGAATAGGCAAGCTCTTCCTCCTCCACCCAGGACGCTGGCTGGCATAGCAGTCTGGGAAAGAATGAGCCCCATGCTGAGAGCAAAATGGGGGAGCACTGGAGGTGGGCTCCTGGCTGTATCATCTTTTAGCTCTGGGGCCTTGGAAAAGACACACTATTCTTGGAGTGCTGGCATCCTTGTCTATTGAGTGAGAGAATGTTGATAATGCCCCCTCTCAGGTTGGGTGTGGGAAGTAACTGATACAACATATGTGAGGTACCTGCCATGGAGCCTGGCATGTGGAAAACACATTTGCTTTTCTGCCCCTTCCCATACCCAGTGCTTCAGGGGGCATATAGTTTAAGAAGTATATTTATATTTACAATTTAACCTCTTTAGGCACCTCAGATAATACATCTCCATTTTAGAACTTCTCCCACCTTGAGAACCTCACTACACATATAGTTATAAATACTTTCCTTTTTGTTATAAAAGAATTTGATCTCATGATTTAAATCACAGATACTTATTGGGGCACCTGCGTGGCTCAGTCGGTTAAGAGTCCGACTCTTGACTTTGGCTGGGGTCATGATCTCATGGTTCGTGGTTTCGAGCCCCGCATCAGGCTTTGCACTGTTGGTGCCCGAGCCTGCTTGGGATTCTTTCTCTCCCCCTCTCTCTCTGCCCTTCCCCGTTGGCTCTCTTCCTCTCTCTCTCAATAAATAAATAAACAAAAAAATCACTGATACTTATTTTTAAACTAACTAAATCTTTAGAAAAATAGGAATTTGACTAAAGATGTTCTAAAAGAAGACCTCAGATGACCCATAAAATTGGTATAGCAGCCAGCGTCCTGGCAGATAAAAGACCTTATTGGCCCCTCCCCATGGGCCAAAGGGAAGCTGGATAAATGGCCAGGGTTTATGTGCATAAGTGTGGACATTTACTTCTTTAACGTTATTTTTCTGAAAGTATTTTTTTAGCATCTACCACATGCTGGGCACTCTTTTTGGTCTGGGTTAAGTACTGAAGACATAAATATGACCCATTAGTCTTGGTGTTCCTCTTTATTTATTATTTTTTTTAAGATTTTATTTTTTAAAGTAATCTCTATACCCAATGTGGGGCTCGAACTCACAACTCCAAGATTAAGAGTTGCATGCTCCACTGACTGAACCATCCAGGTGCTCCTTGGTCACCCTCTTTACATCAAAGCCTGCCTTCCAGGGGTCAGGAGGGTGGGGCAGCCATGGTGCCTTTCCAACTGCCCATGGCCTTAGAGCACTCACTGAGCACTGGGCTTTTCCTAGGAACCAGGCCCTTCCACTTGGAGAGTCTGGTTGTTTTTGTTTTTTTTTTCTTCATTAAGGGAAGCTAGCACTTTAGAGTGCTGGAGGAGAAAGGGAGCACTCTCCCTTAAGCAGTCTGCCAAAGCTCATAAGCCTGCATTGTTCTTAACTGGCTTCTGTTCAAGGGGGATTCCAGTCTCTACCATTGGTTTGCTTCTACTGGGGTCTCCCTGGCTCCATCCCCTTCTTTTACACCCCCCTTATCCCTCTCCAGGGACCTAAGATCAGCTGGTTCCAAATCTCATCCTTCTTGACAGTAGTGCCCATCATTGTCAGTGTGGCAGAATTTGAAACCCTCCACATTCCAGACTCAACCTTCCAAGGAGAAGAGCCAAACTCTTTTGAGAATGAGAGATTTCTCCTGCCAGCTTCTGCTGCCCTCTGTTCTCAGGACACCTAGTAATAATACAAGTTAAACACCCCAGGCCTTGCCTCCCTAGGCAGCCTTTATTCTTACCCTCTCGCCATGGGTCTGACAAGGGTAAGCAACTTCCTAGGCTGGCCTGTAACCCAATTGACTGGGGCAGGCAGGCGGGGGATAGGAAGTGGTGACACAGGTTTCATCCAGAGGCCAAGGCAAAAGCAGCCATGGCCTGGCTGACAGGGCCCCAGACACAGAGCTCCCACATGGGAGACTCATAAGAGGTAAATGTACATGTGCATCAACAGCACCTCCAGGCCCACAGTCACACAGCCATATGGACATCCATGTGATCCTGCAGACAGGCCAAGACAGATGAGGGAACAATTCATGCCACTAGGAAAATAAAAAGGTAATTTAAAAAAAAGCAGAGAATGAACCATTTCAAATTGCTCTGTAGTTAATGCATTAGTAAAGGACTGTGTGTGCTTACATACGTGCACTGTTTTATTCACTGTGTATCTAACCCCAGAGTAGTACTTAGCTCAGCAGGAACCTGTTTGTATTTCTTGAATTGAACAGTGTCCCTTTGCCTGCTTAGTGCCCAGGGTCTCTGGGGAAGTACAGAGAAAGGCCAGAGGTCCCAGGGAATTGCTGAAGGAAAGCAAGTGGTTCCTGTGCCCAAGAATGACCCTCATATGCAGGGAACGTGATCAGACTAGACAGGGCTTATCCTTGGTAAAATAAATATCCAAGGCAACAAATGACTCTCCAGCCCCTTCTAGGGATGCTTCTGGCCCCAGGCCCCTGCCCTGCTGTGTCCCATTCCTGTCATGTCTGTCCCTGGCTCCTTGGTCAGGCCACAGTCCCAGGCAGCACCCTGGTCCAGGGAACACATTCATCCTGTGTTTCACCTCCTTGAAGAAAGCTCTGTGCCTTTCGGAGTGCAAGGTGGCTAAGTCTATCCAGGCTGATGTGTTAACAATAGAGGGAAGAAAACATTTTTCTCCACTTGTGGGGCCTCCTCTTTGCTCTGAGGAACAGAATGTACATTTTAACTGGGGCAGTGTAGAGATATGTCCATCTCTGTCTCCCCCCCCCCCAAAGAATACCTCTTATGTCAGTCCAGGCAGGAGAGAGACAGGCAGTATCATGTCAGGGGAGGAATTCTGAGGGTGGCAGACGAGTCAGGGTACAGAAATTGCACCATTTTGCTATCTGGCTGGGCTGTTCCCTCACACATACGGTGCAGGAAGGTGGAGGAGAGGCACCAAGATCTGGGCCCTCAGAGAGAAGGTGTTCCTCTTGTCCCACCAGCCTGGGGCTCCTTCAGGGATAGTACTGACGGTGGCTTGAGCCTTAGAGCCTGTCCACCCTAGCGCCTCCAGCTCCTATCCGTGGCTGCCACACGCGGGCACTCAAGCCCACATGTGTGCAGCCAGCCATGCAGGGCAGACTAGAGACTGATGGTAATGGACAAAGACAGTCCCAGGCGTGGCGGCTAGGGTCTTCTCTCCCCAGGACACACACCTTGGGGATCCTCCTGTCTACCCTGCATGCGCACCTTCGAGCACACTGACATGCTGGAACCCAGACTAAGGTGGCTGCGGGCTTAGGGCTTACTGAGAAGATGCGGGGGCAGGGCCTAGACGGCTGGGCTCAGGAGGCTGGAGGGGCGGAGGAACCCCCGGCCTTAGAGGTAAGGTAAGAACAGTGGGTGGGGCAGGTACTGGGCAGTGAGGGCGACGGGGACTGACAGTAGGGGGTATCAGGGAGAGAGAAAATTGACCAGGGAGAATGAGGGCGTGGCCAGGGGGCCGGTAGCTCGGGGGCGTAGAAGGGGCTCTGGGAAGGTCTGGGGAATGAATGAGGGAGACATATGGCGGCTACGGGGATACCTGGGGCGGGGGTGCTGGGAAGGTCTGCGAGCTGGGTCTGCGGAGCAGTCCGCCCTACCTGTCCGGGGAGCTGCCGTCTGGGACCAAGGGTTCCCCCTTGGGCCGCTGCTCCCCTTCCAGACCCGGGCCGGGAGCCGGACCGCTGCTGCTGCTACCGCTACCAGCTTCCATGCCCGTGGGCGGCGCCGCTGTCCGGGCGCTGGTGCTGAAGCGGCGGCGGTGGCGGGCTCCCGCGCATGCGTCAGCGCCAGTCGGACCGATCGGTGGGCGGGGCCGACAAGGAGCCCAGCCATTGGGCGCGGCACCGGGAGGCGGGGACAGAGGCTTCTCGCCGCGCAGCTGCCTAGCGCTGGAGGCTTTGCGGTCTTTAAGACCCCGGGGCTGGTGGTGGTGGGCCCCTCTACCCAGGCCAAGTTTGAGAGCTGCTGTTGGGAGTCCGGCTGTCTGGCTGTAATCTGCACATTGGCCTTTCCCAGGGGCACATCGTTCTTCCCGTAAGGGACCAGGAAGCGCGACTCCAGGCACCATGCAGAGTCTCACAACTTGAAACGCGCTCTTACAGCCGGCAAGAGGGAGAAGGTTCCACACCCGCACTTCACTGTGCAGAAAGCCAAAGGATTGAGAGATCTGGCGGCTTAAATTCCACATTTCTCTCGGCTTTGCTCAGCAACCACCCCCTTCTCTCCATTGGGATTAGGCACTATTCAAGTTGGGTCTTTCTTCACGTTTCTCTGGACCGGAACCTGAGTTTGCACCCCTCAGGCATGGAGCCTGGCTTCTGTTATTCAAGTGCTGAGTGTGGGGTGTGGGAAGAGGGAGAAGAGAGAGAATTCGCAGCTCTTATAATCACCCCACTTCAGCGTGGGAGGTACCCAATAGCCTCTCACTTTAGGACACTTGCTGCCTCCACCATCAGGGAATGCCTGTCAGGGAGGGAGGAGTGATGGGCCTGGGACAGGCCTGGGTAGAGGGCTAGTAATAGATACGGGTGGTGTGAGAGGCCTGGGAGTTGGGAGTGGAGGGGGTCCCAGATGTGGGATTTGGATGGACAGAAAGGGTTTCACAGCAAGCAGACTGGCGGTATGTTCAGGGAGGTGCCGTGGCTAAGGAATGGGGCTGGGGAGAGAGTCAGAATCTTTAGGCATTTAGAATATAGATGTCCCTAAATTGTGTGCAAATGCCACTCTATTCAAGGCATAGGTCACTAGCAGTTGGGGTGGGAGAATCTAGAGGTATATGTAGAAGTGGTGCGCCTGCCTTGAGTAGCTTACAGTTTGACTGGAGATATAATAAGCCAGCTCATAAATTGGTGCCAAGTGGGTAGGGTGTGGTAGGCCCATGTGATGGTTGGTATAAGCTGCAGAGAAGGGGGCACTGTACAAAGAGGACCCCTCTCTTCCTAATGGGCTTTAGGGAAGGCTTCATGTTGATGGTGGAGTTTCAGCTGGCCGAGGGAAGATATTCTTGAACAGGGAGTGGGGAAGGGGTGGTGGTGATGAAATAGTCAAAGATAAGGAGACTGGAAAGTTGAATGTCTTTTCAGAGAATGGTGAGAAATTTGTCTGGACAGTAGGGATCTGCTGAAGGCTTTTGATCTCTACAGTGAGGCATCTCGATGGAACCTTGGAAGGCCCATCAGGTCCAGGTTTGTGTATATGATGGGCTTAAAATGATGAGGACACAGTTGAGGCTGTTGGATGGGAGAGGGCCGAAGTAAAGTGAAACGGAAAGGAGGGGTGGTCTTAGACAACCATATGCTATGGGCACCACAGAGCTAAGCTTCTGAGAGTGCCTGACTGGGTGCTCATTTTTATAACTAGAGGCCACTAGGCTGCCTACGTACCAAGTTGGATATGAAGGAAGATAGGCTCTTTAAGAGTAAAACATGGCGTCTGGGAAGCTGTTTATTAGAAAGAGGAGATTCTGGTTCAGGCTCCATTCCAGGCCAGCAGAGCAACCCACTCATGCTCCCCATTCTTGTATCCTCTTTCTTCTGCTTCCTCAGTGAGGTAGACCAGGTGGGGGCCCACAGGGCCCTGGGGGGTGGCTCCCCCCAGGACAGTGCCCTGGGCCATGGCCAGGGGGGGTACCCACAGGTCCCTGGGGGTTGGCTCCCCCCAGGACAGTGCCCTGGGCCATGGCCAGGGAGGTGCCTTTCCCCACAACAGGGTCCAGGGCCATGGCCACCACCATGGCAGTGGCTCCTGTGGAAAGCCAATGAACAATGTTAACATCAGAGGTCAGTGCCAGTCTTACCCAAGATCATCTTCCCTCTTCCTCCCCCTTCCCTTCACCCTCTTTGTAGAGGACTCTGGGTTCCTGGGCACTAGCAGGGGATCATGGTGGAGGGCTGGAAGGCAGGGACAGCAAGTGATGAAGCCAGAGCACTAAGCAGACAAAAGGGGAGGAACCTAGATTGGGTGGTTTCTATTCTTTGAGTCAAGATAGGACGCCCACTCCCTGGACCTTGGTTTGTTTCATCTGTAAGTAAGAAGCAGAATTATCTCATCTTCTCCCTTCTCTCACCCAGGAACCCTTACAGAGTGATTAGAGATTTTGCCAGGCTAGGAACTGCAGGCTGACTACTTACAAGTGAGAGTAGAGCTGGGGGAGGAGGAAGATGGGGCTATAGAAGAGCTTATACTGAGGGCCAGGGCCAAGGAGGCAACAAGAGGCAGGGCTAGGGGAGAGGCAGGATTTGGGGAGGAAGACCAGGGTAGCTGGAGGGTGGGAAGAGACCAAAAGTGGGAGGTAGCAAAGTGAGGGTGTACATGCTCTCTTTCTAAGTACAGTGTGTGTGTCTGTGTGTAGGTACAATGGTGTATGCTCCATTTACATGCAAAGAGTTCTGTCTGTGTACATGTGCATGGGTGGATACATAAGCCTGCCTGCTGTGCACACAGATACATGCATATGGGTGCATGTGCATGGTTGTGTGTGCATGACAGTGGGTGCGTGTGTGAGCCCATGCCTGTCCCTGAGTAGGTGCCAGACTCAAGAAACCAGGAAGAAAAAAAATAGTAAAATCAAGGCTTTATTGCCTCAGCCAGAAGAGACTGGAAAGAATGTGACTTAACCTTCTGTCTTTGCTGGAACTACTCCTGAGGCTCCAGGGCCAGAGGAGTATCTTTGCCTCTTGCCACAGGCCCAGGGAAGAGAAGAGAGACACCAACCACCTTGCTTCTGGTGCTGGGGCACTGGGGGGCCTGGAGCCCTGAGGGGCAGGGGTAGGGCTCTGCCCCTATCCCCAATCTGCTTCTTTCTCCTAGGCCTGAATAAGGGATTGGCATGGGTGAGGAAGTTGCAGGCTCCAGGGTTAGGGCCCTTCCTGTGACCATGTTAGAGCAGCCCCTTCCTCATCCGGGCTCAGCGATGCCTGGAAACAGCCACTTCCCACTCTGGCTGCCGTCCCTTCTATGGCTCTCTTTGTGGTGGGGCCAGTTCCAGGCCTAGGAGCCATGTCCACTGGTGGTAGCCAGTGGAGGGAGGAGGGTGGGCAGCCTCTCTTCTCTGGCAGAGGCAGGTCATTGGGGCCCTGCATTGTGGCTGGGGTTTGGGAGCAAGCCAGCCATCCAGGGAGGCTGTGGGGGTAGTCAGGAAAGCGGAGAAACATGGAACAGGCGGGGAAGCAGCAGGAGAGAGGCTGAGATGGGGAGGGGATGTGAGGAAGCGGGAGAGACAGATGGGAAAACAGGAGAGGAGCCGAGGAGAAGGCTGCAGCCAGCAGGGGGTGGAGGAACACCGTGGTGCCCCTGCCTGCCTGCCTGCCAGTGGGGCTGATGGCCGAGCCTGCTCCCTACACTTCATTTCATGAAGGTCATGGTTGTCCCCTGAAGGTGTAGGAAGGGGGCTGGAGGACTGGAGGACACAGTGGCTGGGAGGAGAAAGGGGAGACGGCTGGAGAGCTTTCCTACCTTCAGACCTGTGGGAGAGGAAAGGAGAAAAAGCAGTGGCTTTAGTCATTTAATTCTGCAGGGAGATACCTGTCCTTTCCCTGGTGCTGATTTTGTGGTCATTGCCCACCACCCCCCAGCCCCAAAAAGGTCACGTGCCTGACCATTGTTCCTTCTCTCAACAACAGATATAGATATATTGAAAATCAGAACAAAGCTCAGTTGTGTGTCCCTGTTTGCTGAAGAGCTGGCTGAGTCCTCCAGCATGCAGTGAAGTCAGGAAGTGTGTGTTCTTAGCCCCAGTCTGTCAGCTGCCTGCCCTCTCAACCTGGGCCAAATTCCATGACCCTAAGGGAGGTACTCCACAATGACAGTTCCTGAATCTTCTGCTTCCACCTCCTGACAGGACCTACCTTTCTACCCCTCCCCCACCCCTCCCCCAAATCCTACTTTCCCCAACCCAGTCTCTGCTCATACCCTTGGTGGGTTCCTGCTTATGACCTTGTGATCCCAGCTCTTAGCCTTTGCTCATGTCTCCTCCCACATGGAAATCTTTCTTGCTTGATTCTGTGTGCCTTCCTTTGGGAAGTACGCTGGTACTGGGCCATTCTGACCGTGCCTTCCCACTTTGGGGTCCAGAGGGCTCATTCTGCAGTGACCAATCTGAGTGGTCCTGGGTGTCCTGAAGTGCTCCATTGGTGGGAATCATCTACTCCGTGAGATTTCTTGTGGGCCAGGATAGTCTTTTGTTCCTTTTGAGGGGAGCCAAGGGCATTGCGGCCAAGAGCTGAGTTCTGGGCCCCAGACACTCCATATCTCCATGGCCCAATCCTGAGCATGATCCCTAATTTCCCTGGGCCTCGTGTGTACAACAGGAGAAGCACCTGTCTGTTTTACTCCTGAGGTTGAAGATCTAGTGAGATGAAGGGCATAGGAGCATGTTTCTTAAACTGTAAAGTGTTCTACAAAGTAGAAGAGATTGTTTTCATTTTGGAACCCTCCACCACTTTCACTAGAACACACATTTTTGGCATACAATAGATATGGTTTGACTGATGGCCTCTGCCTTCACCCCTCTCCTTCCTTCTTCACCCCACAGCCTCCCAGCCATAGTACTTACCTGACTCCATCTTTATGGGGCAAGCACAGGGAGTGACAAGAGGAACACCTGTGATTCAACAAGACAGGTTTAGTTTCCTGTAATCTAAATCTCAGTCTCTCCTTCTTCCCTCCCAGGAATGTATACACACAGCCCTTTCAAAGGATAAAACTGCTCCTGCTGACTTAGCTTCATACCCACCATGGAGTTGGGCACTGCGTAGGTGCCAGGCATTGGTGTTGAATGGACCCAGTGGGTTCAGTCACATGGTGGGTAGACAGTGACATGAGAGTATCATGCACTGGTCTCTGAACCCTACACCCTCACACTTGACCCCCAGAACCACCTCAGACTCACAATCATGTATTAATTCAATTCTACTTGGTCAATGTCAGTCCTGTTATTCATGTGTGTCTACCATGTGCCAGGCCATGGTACCCAGTCCCTATAGATTCTTGTCCCTGTGTAGACACCTGGCATAGAGGTGGGAGAGGGAGGCTTGATGAGAGCAGTATACCTGGAGCAGAGAAGAGCAGGATGGGGCCTCTGGGGGATTTAGCACAAGTGAATGGAAAGCCTTCCAGGGCCCTAGCTCCTTGTTCCTACATCCTCGCACCAGGGTTGGAAGTGGTGGGAGGCTTGGGGTCTGAGACAGTTAGCCATTCTCCAACAAGTGCACTCTCATTGGATGGAGCTGCTGATGTGCCCTGGTGCCAAGGCTGGCTTCATCTTGCTTGGGCACCCAGGTCACAATGGACAACCCCAGAATGAACTATGTGCACACACAATACCCCCACCCCAGAATGGACCCTATGCACACACAATACATTCATTTTTTTCTCACCCCCAAGTCAGACTATAGTATATGACAAAAGGACCAAACACCTACCATCGGGGCTCTCTGGTACTCCTATAGTTGGTGAACATGCAAGCACAAATGTTCATACACACACACACACACACACACACCCCTAATACAACAGCCCCCAGCACCTTGCACCTCTTGAGTCACCTGCTTTTGTTGGCTTCTACTTGTACCACGAATGTTCAGCGGACGTCAGCCTCTGAGCTCTGCCCAAGGTCCTTCCTGACCCTTGATCCTTTCCCTTAGTGAATAATGAGTCTGGAAGAGATTCATGAGGTTTGGGTTAGGGAAGGGAGTGATAAGGAAAAGCTTAGGATCAGTTAAGTTGGAAGAAGGAGAAAAGACAGGCCTTGGAGGAAACAAAACCAATCCTGTTAAAAAATGGGCAGTGGATCTGAATAGACATTTTTCCAAAGAAGACACAAAGATGGCCAACGGGTACATGAAAAGATGCCCAACATCACTGATTATCAGGGAAATTCAAATAAAAACCACAATGAGATATCACCTCAATGTCAGAATGGCTATTATCAAAAAGATAAAACATAACAAGTGTTGGCGAGGATGTGGAGAGAATGAAACCATCAGGTACTATTGGTGGGAATGTGAATTGGTGCAGCCAATGTGGAAAACGGTATGGAGGTTCCTCAAAAAATTAAAAATAGAACAACAGGATCCAGAAATTGCACTTGTGGAAATTTATCCAAAGAAAATGAAGACAGTAACTGGGAAAGATATCTGCACCCCATGTTTGTAGCAGCATTATTTACAGTAGCCAGACACGGAAACACCCTAAGTGTCCATAGATGGCTGAACGAAGAAAATGTACATGTATAGTGTTATATTAATTCAGCCATAAAAAAGAAAGAAAATTTGCCATTTGCAACAAGTTGGATAGACCTCGAGGGCATTATGCTAAGTGAATTAAGTCAGAGAAAGACAAATACCATATAATTTCACCGATATGTGGAATCCCCCCCCCCAAAAAAAAACCAAAACCAAGACCCAAACCAAAGCCAAAACCAAAAATCCTCAAAAACCCCTGAAGTCATAGACACAGAAAACTACCTGGTGGTTGGTGGCGGGCAGGTGGAGGGGGTGAGGGTGGGGGGGAGGTGCAAAGTGGGTGCAGAGGGCCAAAAGGTACAAACTGCTATATACCTGAAAGTAATATAATATTATGTTAATTAAACCTTGATTAGAGGGGCGCCTGGGTGGCTCAGCCCATTAAGCGTCCATCCTTGGCTCAGGTCACGACTTCACGGTTTTGTGGGTTGGAACTCTGCATCAGGCTCTGTGCTGACAGCTCAGAGCCTGGAGGCTGCTTCAGATTCTGTGTCTCCCTCTCTCTCTCTGCCCCTCATGCATCCCCCATGCATGCTTTCTGTCCCTCAAAAATAAATAAATGTTAAAAAAATCAAAAAGAAATAAAACAAACTTTGATTAGAAAAACAAGACAAGCCTCGGACTTTCTCTGCCCAATTCAGGCCAAGATGCTTGAAGGACAGGAGCTGGTGTATACGTTCCTCGGAAAGGGAATGAATGCAAGCCCTTCAGCCCTCAGTGAAACCCCTCTGCCTAGCATGATGGAGGCACGGGAGCTGGGCCTGCGGTAGCCGCAGGGCAAGTGGGCAGGCATGTATGCAGATGCACGGACACATAGCACATAGGCCCACATTGTGCTCATGAGAGACACAGACCCACACACACAGATGGACGACACCCACACAGACAGAAACAGAGGCACAGATACCAATTCAGGACACATGCACACATGCACACATACTCAGGAAAAGCACAGCCACATAGACCCACAACACACTTTCACAGAGAGTCCCTCTGGTCCCCAGTCCACAGCCAGCAGATCCTTACCTGAGAGCGTAGAGCAAGGAGCAGGAGTAAGTCTGAAGCTCCGGCTAACCTCAGGTGTATTTGTATAAGGTGGGGAGGGGCTAGGTGGGTCAGGTACACTGGGAGGATCATAGGCAGAGGGTGTGGAGCAATGAGGAGGGATGGACTAATCTTTATCTAGGCAAAGAGCAGCTGCAAGCAGGATGTGTGAGTGTGGGTTCGGGTGTGTAGGTGGGGAGAAGGTGAGTGGATGGAAACTTGACCCCATCAGTCTGGTAAGGAGATGCCACAGAACCAAGGAAGGTCCCCAATCTTGGCAGCCCTTGGGCTCACAGTGCTGGCCCAAACTGAAGCATGCTAACCCTCCCACCTTCAGCTAGACAAAAGGGATTGGTTGGCCCATCTCAATCCAGGAGAATAAGAACCACATGGAAAAAAAAAAAAAGCCACTGTTGCCAGGCCTTCCTGTAAAGAGCCTGGATGAGCTGGCTGCACCTGAACTTCATTAAATTCATTTTTTTAAAAAGCTTATTTTTATTGGGGGAGGGGAGAGGCAGAGAGAGAATCCCAAGCAGGTTCCACAATGGCAGTGCAGACTCACAAACGGTGCGATCATGACCTGAGCTGAAATCAAGAGTCATACGCCTAATCGACTGAGCCACCCAGACACCCTAAATTCACCTTTTAAAAAAAGTTTATTTTGAGAGAGAGAGAGAGAGGGAGAGAAAGAATCCCAAGTAGGCTCCCTGCTGTCAGCACAGAGCCTGACACAGGGCTCCATCTCATGAACTGTGAGACCATGGCCTGAGCTGAAATCAAGAGTCGAATGCTCAACCGACTGAGCCATCTGGGTGGCCCATTAAATTCATTAAAAAATTTTTTTTTAATGTTTATTTATTTATTTATTTTTGAGAGAGAGACAGACAGACAGAATGTGAGCAGGAGAGGGGCAGAAAGAGGAGGAGACACGAAATTTGAAGCAGGCTCCAAGCTCTGAGCTGTCAGCACAGAGCCCAATGCGGGGCTCTAACTCATGAACTGCGAGATCATGACCTGAACTGAAGTCGGACGTTTAAGTGACTGAGCCACCTGGGGGACCCTAAATTCATTTTTAAAAAGTAACATACCAGAGAGAAATGAAAACAGGTCCTCACGAAGGATTATGCTTGAATGTTCATGGTGGCTTTGTTTGTAATAGCTAAAAACCGGAATTTTCTCAAATATTGATCAATTGGTCAAATGGCTAAACAAACTGTGGTGCATGCAGTCAATGGAATACCACTCAGCAATAAAAAGGGATGGACTGCTGATATACTCAAAATCACTCCACTGAGTGAAGGAAGTGGGACGTGAAGGATACACAGTGTATTCTGTCTAGAAAATTCTAAAATTTTGTAAAATTCTAGATAATGTCAACTAATGACAGCAGATCAGTGGTTGCCTGGGGACAATGTGCTGGGAGTCAGGGGGAGGTAGAAGAAGCATTAGAAGGGACATGTGGATACTTGGTTTTAAGGGATACGTTCATTATCTTTGTTGTGGTGACAGTTTCATAGAGTGTACATGTGGCACATGACAAATCACACAATTTGTGCAGTTTAGGGTATGTTGATTTGGTCTCTGTTAAAAGCTATAAAAGCAGAAGTAACATAACCGCATCAGGAAATGATTTGAGACATGGAGAGAAGGAAAAAGTGATTCTCATTTATTTCCATGGTGGACAGGAAAGGAAAGTATTTCCGTGTCAGGTGCTTTTTTTTTTTTTTTTTACACTATCAATGATCTCATATCAGCTCTTGGAGAAAAGTGTCATTATTTCCACCCCTCCCTCTTTTATAGATTAAAAAAAAAAAAAAAAGCCAGGACTCAGAGAAGTTAAGAAACTTGCCTGAGGTCACCCAGCCAGTGTGTAGTTAGTCCCAATCAAAACCACCTAATCTGGACCTGGGCCTCCTCTCTTTACATTGCCTTTCCTTTCAGGAATGCTTTTCCAAAAAATTCCAGTCTGCTCTGGTAACATTATGAGCAAAGGGCTTTGGTTCATGGGAAGATGTGAGTTACTAATCTATCATGCACACAACGTGTGCCTTCAGGGCTGCAGAGCACAGAGGGCAGCCAGAGTCCTGGGAGGTTTACAAAGGTGTGGTGTCTGCAGTGTCCCACGCTCCCCCCTGCCCCACTGGGAATGGTACTACCTGCATTCACCCCTGCCCCAACCTCAGCAGCCCTGCAAGCCTTCCTCTTTTGGGAATCCTTTACCCTCTCCGGGACCCTGGTGTCATGACTTCCCCACCTCGACCCCCAGCCTTTGACAGGAAGTTGAAAGGAGAGGCCTGTATCCTCAGGGACCTCCAAAGGGGGCAGTGGGGCTGCAGGGCTGCGGAGGGCAGTGGGGGCCCAATGCTCTGGGCTCCAGTTTCGGTTCTCACCATCCCCGGAGTCAGGGTCTGAGCTTGGGGTCCGGGTCCTACAAGCAGGTGGTGGGAGGCAAGGAGGCCTTGCTTGGGCAGAGGAGGTAGGCCTGTTTTGATGGGGTGGACAGAGAAGCCAGACAGTCTGAGTGGTCTGGGGGGCAGGAGGCCTGCCATAGGTGAGGCAGCCCATAGCAGTGGTGGACAAGGCAGAGCGAATTTAAGCAGAGAACGATGTTTGTGGACTCTCCCCTACCCAGCCCTAAGATGTAGGTGAGCAGAGCCTCAACCATGGGTATGTCCCCTTTTTCCTTGGGTGCTGTGCCTTAGAGATGGTGACCGCTCACCAAGTGCTTGGACGTACTGTCCGGCTGAAAGAGGTGGTCTTCCTTGTCAGAAAGTCACAAGGAGAGAAGAAAGGACTCTGAGGAGCAAGAAGAGACATTTCTGGGGGGAGCGTCAAGAAGAGGAGAGGCAGAAGGGAGTCTCCCATAGTGGTAGAAGCTGTGGGTGGGAGATCTTGGGGAGGGTGCTGGTTGACAGTGAAGGCCAAGAAGGTAGGATGCCCCTCTCTCTGACCCATCATCCCTGCCAGCAAAGCCAGCAAGGCGCCCTGCTTCTGGGCTGCTCGGTGGTGGGGGGGAGGGAGGCAGGAGAGCCAGGTGTCTTTCTTTACACAGTTGGGGTGGACAGGTTTATTCCCATCACAGAGCAAAGGTGGCTGGTCCTGGGCATGGGCTGGAGAGGGTGTGCAGGGCTGGGCATCAGCGCAGGTGTAGTGGGGAGACCCCCACCCCACCATGGAGACTTCTGGGCAGGTCACTGACGCTGATCTCCAAAAAGAAGCTAATAACACCTGCCCAGGCTAATTCACAGATTTCAAAGCTCGATGAGCTCAAATGACATCACAGATGTGAGGCCTCTGACAATGCTGTTTGTAAGTGCGTGGTGTTCTTATTATCGTCAGTATTAGCACTGACAACCTATTGACTTCTGGCCTCATCCTTCCTGCCCTCGCTCACACTGTGATCTTTCTGTGGGGCATATCACCATTTTTGGCTTCTGGCATCACTGAGTGTTTTACTGAGAGGCTCTAGAGTCGTTTCTTCCCAACCCCAGCTTCTTGCAATGCTCCCCTCCCCCCTAAGGTGACCAAACTTGCAGGTTTGCATACGACTGAGGGGTGTTCTGGACTTGGGACGTCCAGTGCTAAAATGGAGTCCGTTCGGGGTGCCTGGGCGGCTCAGTCGGTTAAGCGTCCGACTTCGGCTCAGGTCATGATCTCACGGTTTGTGGGTTCGAGCCCCACATTGGGCTCTGTGCTGACAGCTCAAAGCCTGGAGCCTGCTTCAGATTCTGTGTCTCCCGCTCTCTCTGCCCCTCCCCTGCTCATGCTCTGTCTCTATCAAAAATAAATAAAAACAAAAAAAAATAAAAATAAAAATTAAAAATAAAATGGAGTCCGTTCCAGGCAAGCCAGGACAATTAGTCACTTTACTTCTCTCCCCAGCCTGTGGCTGCTTCCTCTTCCCTGTGGTGACCATGGAATGTACTCTCTTTCACCCAGGCTGTTCTCTCCTGCCTTGAAGTGTCCAGGATGGGTGACGACGCCTCCTGGAGAGGGGGATGTCACCCCTGGCCTTTCCAAAGGCCCTTCCCTCTTCTCGGTGGGACAGGCCAGCTCTCAACAAGCCCTCTGCCTTCTGATGGGCGTCTGTCCTTCTTTCTATCCCTCAAAACTGGGCCAGACCTTTTCCCTATGCCTAGAGGGTATGACCCCACTCCCATCTCACCCCCTTAAGACGTCCATGATGAGCTTCAAGTAGGGGGAGAGCCTGTCTGTCCCATGCCAGCATTCCAACCTCTCTGCCTGCCCAGAGGAAAGAGGCCCCTGGGCACAAACAGGCAAGCCTGGCCTGTTCCCCACATTCTTGAGGGCCCTCAGGCCTGAGTCCTGGATGCCACCTTGGTTCCTCCCCTCTCCACTCCACACCTCCTCCCATCCCCCCTGCCCATGCTAATGCTCTGAGGCCTCCTGAGGCTCCCCTGCTCACTCTTGCCTGAACCCCCGCTGCTCTGCCTGGGCCAGACCCCTCCCTCTGGGATCTGAACACAGCTCCCTGCTTGTCCCACTGCCACTTGCCTTTATGCATTCACTGGACGCCCTCTCACAACTACCTTCTTGCTGAGTCTTGCCCATCCCCTTGAGGCTCAGTTGGAAAACTCGTTGGCTGGCCTGAGCTCTGTGCTGCCCTGGCTTCAGGCTAACACGGCCTGGTGTTGGCAAGTGCCTGTAAGATGGAGTCTGGATCCTCACCTCTCGGTTCCCTTGTTGCCTCGGCCACTTAAAGTACGCAGTACACACTCCATTAACATTGTGGGCAAGCTCTTGACAGGGCGGCACTCCGCTTCTGGTGGTGGGCAGCTCTGGGCTGGAGACTGGGGGCAGGGGTGGATCCTGGGTCCGGGGAAAACACTGTGAGTCAGCTTTGCATCCATCATGGAGAAGAGAGCCCCAAACAAGGGAGACCCCAGGGGTTCATCTCTCCCTGCTGGGCCAGGAGCTGGAAAACTTGTGATGTCCCAGCCTTGGGTGTGCCCTGGAAAACAGGGTGGAGGAGTGGATCCCCAGATCAGCCTTTTGCCTCCTGATACCTCAAAGGGCTTCAGCACCACCCTGCGCTGGCATGTGCTCTGGAAAGGCAAGGCCCAGATTTCCCCTGTGGCTGGAGCCTGCCCAGAGCTTGTCCTTCTGGTCCTACTTCATGTACTCGGAGTCCTCCCCACCCCGGGCTGGGCCTGTCCTGCCCTGAGAGGCTTGCACATAGAAAGCAGTTTCTTGAGCCAGGAATGGCCCTGATGGAGAGTGGGTTTGCAGGAAAGGAAACCCAGGAGGCTCTAAGCCACTCTCTTGACTCGTCACATTCAGAGGGTTGCCTGCCTATTGTCTGGGTGCTCATGTAATCCAGCCTTGCCCTCCCTCCTCCTCAATACTCATCCACCTTGCCCAGAGTGGGGAAAGTGGCCCCGGTGATCTCTAAGGGTTTGGCCCCAGCCAGGAATGGTTCCCGGGTACTGGGATGTGAGCTTGGAACTGGGCCCAGTGGGATCCAGAGGCAGGTGAAGCACAGGGACTGCTTCTGGGAGCACCGGTGCTAGCTGGCCACAGATGGCAGCCAGAGCCTGGGACTTCAGAGGGGACAAGATTGTGGGGGTGGGAGGAGAGGGGAACTCCCTGCAGGGCGTGGGGCAGGAGCCTGGCCTTGCAAGATTTGCTGGGCAGGGGTCATCGTCAAGGGAGGCTCAGAGAGGATGATGAGGGGCCTCAGGATCCCCCTACCAGGTCACAAGCAGGCCTCACACTTCCGAAGTCTTGAGTGTGTTCAGATTCCAGCAGGCTGGCAGGAGGCAGCCTTTGGGGCCCTTCGAAGGATGCTGTAGTGGTAGCATCCACGAGGTGGCTGTCACGGTTACTGGAGGCAAGAGAAAACTATGTTGAGCTTTACTCTGGGATGCATGTTGTTCCAGATATAGACATGACATGTCATTTCCTTTCATCTGCCAATGACTTGGAGGAGTAGGTACTCCTCATTTTACAGACGAGGACCAGAGCGATAAGGGACTTCCCTAAAGTCATAGAGCCAGTGACGGTGAAGTTACTTTGGACTCCCCCATCCCACTCTGCCCCATCTTATGACAAGGTTGAGGAAGGGCAAGGACTGGGAACTTACATTTTATTAATCAGCCATGGGCAGGGGCAGCCATTCTGGAAACGGTGAATGAGGTCCATGAGTGGGGCCTCTGTCAGGTCTGGGCTCCCAGTCTCGATGTGTGGTCCAGAGAGTCCCTTCCTCGCTTGCAGGCCTCTCTCCTCTTTCCTCCTCAGTAACAATCCCCAGATTTGCCATCTTGTCCTCAGGATGGGCTCCGGGTTGTATACCACGGACCACCAATACCACCCAAATACAGTCCACTCCAGGTGTGTGGCCGTGGGCCCAGCTGGCAGGCCACCTGAGAGGGTGAGGGACCAGCCAGGGAAGAGAGGTGACCAGGACCCATGGCTGAGGTGCCAGGACAATGGGCCCGCCTCAGTGCATGGAAGAGGAGGGCACAGAACCAAGTATCTACGGAAACAATGTTTTGGGGGCCACTTGGGGGTGAGGGGCAGGAAAGTGCACAGCTGGATGGTAGGCACCTTGGCTTTTAGTCTCATCTATGACATAAAAGGCTGTGTGGCCTGGGCAGGTGGTGCTACCTCTCTGGGCCTCCTCATCAACAGAATAAGGCTTCTACAACTGTCTAGCTTCTCCAAGATGGTGGAGGTGGGAGTTCTCTAGTCTGGGGATTCCAGAGACTTGAGAGAGAGGAGCTGGGGAGCTAGAGGGAAGAAGGGGAAGAGAGCCCACACCTCATCAGGCTTTGTGACTCTGCTGTCCCCTAGTGGTGGCATGGAGTAACAGAGACATGGTGTCTCCCACCTCCCCCAGATAGGGGTCTTTTCTTCACCCTTCATAGGGGCCTTTACCACTACTCAGCGCTGCGTGTGTTCTGGCTGGAGAGAAAGGCAGTCAAAGCACATGCATAGGACACCTACACCCACTCATGGGATAGCGCGGGCTGTTCACTCCTGTATCTGCTCTGGGAGCGCTGACGGAGGCTCTGTAGTTTATAAGGGCGCTAGGCCAGGCCCTGGGGATCCGCAGGCACTCGGTACACCATTTCTGCCCTCAGAGAGCCTCTGTCCAGTGGGGGAGCAGACACGCCAACTTCAGACTTTGGAGAAAACAGGAGAATGTAGCGGCTGCTCTGAGGAACGACGTATTATGTGAGTAACATTTGGCAAGCACTGGGCTGGCAACTGTGGGGCCTTATCTGATCATTGGTTTGTCTTGGGAAACATGGGCCTGCAGCCCGATGGGCCCGGGGGCCTTCACTAGGTAGGAGGGTCTGTCCCTGCAGACCCTTCCAGAAGAGAGGGGTCACCCTCCCTATGGGATGTGCTTCCTATCTCCCTGCTGCTATCCTGCCCTGACCTTGGCTGGGAACAGGAGTGAGGGGCACAGCCGACCTTGCTGCAACCCTGTAGCCTCCTCTGTCTACACCCCACTGCCCCAGACCTGGTTTGGGAGCCAGAGATGATGGAGAACATTAGGTCTCTGCGGCTGCATCTCTCCATCTCAGGCTGGTACTGTGCACGCTTCCCAGTTCCAACAACACGGTGTGGGGTAGGTGGTAGGAAGCTTGGGGGCCACACCACCAGGGCCCTGCCTCTGGCCTTCGGGGGCTAGGATGAAACTCAGCAGCCTGTGTGAGGTAGCATGCAGAGAGGGTGGGAGAAGGAGAGAGAGAGAGGGAGAGAGAGGCTCGGGAAGAAGAGACTGGGTACGTCACCATTGCTGGGACTCTGATTCAGTGGGAACATCCGGCAGGAAAGGAAGAGACTGCAGTGGCATTTCCAAGCAGGATGGGAACTCTGGGGCTGTGGAGATTGGCTGTGGGGTCAGGGGTGCCGTGCGAAGGCCTGGCCAGGAAAAAGGCTAACCATGGTAGGGATGGGAGGGGGGCCGGAACAGATGGTTCAAGGGGAGTAGATATTGAAACTCTGGCTGCATGGGCTGATCTGGGGAGGAGTGAGAGAGCAGCGAGGATTTCTGCTCTGGAGACAGAGCATGGGATTAGGGAAACTGAGGCCTGGTCAATCAGGAATGTGGGAGATGCCGGGACCTCTGACCCTCCCGTCAGGTCTTGGAGGTCGGCGCCCTGCAGCTATTGAAATAGGTCATAGGTACTCCTGATACAGAGAGACCGCCCTTCCTCCCAGCACCCCAAGCCCCAGCTCCCAGGGGCTCTAAGAGTGGGACTGCCAGGCAAGCTGCTTCCCTCAGCCATACTGGGAAGATTTGGAGAGAGATTTTCCTGAGAAAGGCTGCCTCCTTTCTCAGGGTGGGAGCGGCTGAAAGGCCAAAGAGCAGAGTCAGGACCCTGAGTGGCCGGCTCTGAGCTGCGGTGGCGTGGGTCCTGCAGGAAGGCCCATCTCCCGGTACCAAGGAGAGACTCAGACAGCTGAGCCTCTCTGGAGTGGCTGTACTTTAAAACCCAGGGAAAACACTGTTCAACCTAAAGGAATGACTAATGGTGTTATGTCAGGTATGTAGTAGTATTTGGTGGCCTAGGGGAGGTGAGCCTCTTGGTCTCTTCAAATTCCTCAGACCAGAGCTGATGAGGACAAATAAAGGGAGGCTCATTTGAGGTGGGGGCCCAGCTGCACCCTTGAGGCTTTTCTTTACTAATGGGAGGGATGGAGGCTTCTGTTGGCTGCCCATCCATCCGCAGGTACGGGCAGGCTGGAGCTCTGCTGGGCATAGAGCCTCAGAGAAGGCAGGGCCTGGGGCAGCCAGGCCCCCTGTGTGGGCCCAACCTGCCAGAGAAAGGTTCTTGCCTATGTCTCTGGGGACGCTGGGGCAGGGCAGGGAGAGGTGCTGGGCAGGGCCATTGCCCTGGTCCTTGCCCTCTGAGAGTGGATGGGTGGGGGCGGCGGCGACAGCATTCCTGGCTGGGAGCCCAGAGGAGTCTTTTGTAATCACAACATGATCTCGTGTGCTGAGCAGTGAAGCCGGCAGGGAGAGGCCGGCAGAGGCCTGGCTCCGGCTCCGGTGGCTCGGCTCCGGCTTCCCTTCTGCTCTGGCTCCCCTGGGGCTGCTCTGGAATTCTCTCAGTGCCCACTGTTGCCATGCACTCGGCTGTGAGTGGCACCTCACCTTTGGCGGGGGGCTTCTTGGGGCTGGGAGGCGGCCCGGGACACCAGGCAGCTACACTGGGTGGGGGGGGGGGGCAGCTGGGGACAGCTGGGCCTGGGAGGAACAGGGCTGTGCCTAGGCCAGTAGGGGGCTGGGCAGGAGCATTTATTTGGCTACAAGGGAGACCCTGCAGCCAGACAGGGAGAGACCCGGGGACTTCGGGGCAGAGACATGGCTTGGTTAGGGTAGCTGCCCCGCTGGGCCTGTCCATGGAGCTGGCTCTCTCCTGCCCTGACTGCCAGAAGCTCAGGGCCTGGAAAGGCTGGGCTCGTGACAGCAGCTCTTTCCCACAGGCTGGGCCACACGGCTGGGGAGTGGGGCCCGGGGCCTGGGAGCCCAGGACAGAGCGGGGCTTCTCTTTTTACTGTGGTTCTGGGCCTGGGAGCTGAATAGCTCCCCTCCTCGACCTCCTGAATCCCCTGGCAACTTCCCAGTCACGGCAGGTTCCGCAGCCAGAGCCATTTATAACTCTCATTCCTGCTCGGCAGGCTCTCGGCTGTGGAGCTCCCTGGGGAGCCGGGGGAGGGGCAGCCCACTGCTGGGAGCTGAGGGCCTGGGTAAGAGGCCCTGACCTGAACATCTGAGGAGGCAGAGAGACAGGCAGACAAGCCTAGTAGGGTGGGGACTCGGGACCTTCCATGTGCCATCCCCCCCCTCGTGAACCTAGTTCCGGAGAGCCGGGGTCCATTCCTGGTAAGAATATGGTGAATGTGAAAGATAGGGGCCTGATAAGGGATGGGCCTGGCAGTCAGGAGCTGGGGCCCCCTGCCCTCTGCAGGGGCCTCACGGCGCTGAGTCACCCATGAGCAGGCAGGAAGAGAAGGATGCAGAGCTGGATCGGAGGATAGTGGCCCTTCGAAAGAAGAACCAGGCCTTACTCCGCAGGTACCAGGTGAGTGGGCTGTGATGGGCTGGGAGCAGCAGCGGCTGGGTTGGCGCTCCCTGTCTGTCCCACAGACCCCTGCATGGTAGTCTCTCCCTGCAGGTTCTAGGCCTGAGGCTGGGGTTAGGGTGATGTGGTTCATCTCAGAAACTCTGTGAGGGCCTTGGGGACTCTGTGATGCCGTGCCTCTGCCCCCTGGTGTCCCACTGGTGTCTCTCCGTGTAGGCCTGTCTGTGTGCGTCTGGGGGGCCATGGCCTGTGCTGACCCTGGGCCCTCCCGCAGGAGATCCAGGAAGACCGTTGGCAGGCGGAGCAGGGGGGCATGGCTGTGACGGCGCAGGAATTCCTCAGACCTGATGGCCTCACTGTCACTATCAGCCAGGTTCCCGGCGTAAGACCCGCCCCGGGGTGATAGGGTGGGCTGTTCACTCCTGTATCTGCTCTGTGAGCGCTGAGGGAGGCTCTCTAGTTTATAAGTGCGCTAGGCCAGGACCTGGGGATCGGGCCTTTTGAGGAGGCGCAGGCCCAGCCTGCCTCTGGGGAAGACAACCGCTCGTGCTTCTCTGTTTCCTCCACTCACAGTTCTGGTGCTCACCCTTCAGTCCCCAGCCTTAGGCAGCCCAGCCCACTGTGATCCCCCTGAGCCCAAAGCGCCACAGCTGAAAGACCACCGAATAGAAGCCTCCTCATACCCCTTCCCAGCCCCACAGCCTTGCGCCTATGCTGTAAAACCAGAGGCTGCTCCTAAATCCCAGACCCTACAGGGACAGAGAAGTGGGGCTGAATGCCAAGAGCAGTATGGAAGGGACAAAGCACCATTGTCTGAGTGCTCTGGATTTCCCAGCTCAGAGGTGACAGACTGCTATGGCATCTTGGGCCCCAGGGTGGCCCCAGGGCCTGGATAACCTAATGCCACTGGCATGTGAATGCCCCATAGAATCAGCTCCTCTATAGGCATTCCAGGGAGGTCCAGGGCTGGAAGCCAGCCTCGGGGAACCTCCCAGAGGACTCAGTGCCCAGCTCTGCTCAGCACCGCCCATGTGGCCTGAGGACCAGGCATCCCATTCTGCAGGAGAAGCGGGTGGTCAGCCGGAACTGGGTGAGATCGCTGGGACCTGGAGCAGCCAATGAGATGCGTGAGGAGGAGGAGGATCGCACAGGTACTTTCTGCCTGGGGGACCGGGTGGAGCTGGCTGTGACCATGGAGAACAAAGCTGAGGTAAGCAGGGTGGGTGGGGGAAGCCCAGGCACCAGGCCGGCAGCCTCTTCTTACCTGGCTGTGCCACACTACCCACCCTCACCTCCTCCAGGCCAAGCGGGTCGTAAGTGAGAAGCCCAGCAGAGCAAGGAACCAGGGGGTAGGAGGGTCACCTGGAGGGGACTTGAGCCAGACCCCCTCCATGCAGATGGCCGTCAGCTCGGATTTGGCACGGAAGGTACATCTTCAAGAGGGGATGGGGACGTGAAAGTGGCAGTGCCCATTTGGGGGAGGCGGAGAAGCTGAGTCACATATGTCCCTCATCTGTGGCGACAGTGCCCAGGCAGCATCAGCAAAAATTCCCACCCCTTCTTCCCTTCTCTGGCCAGTCTCCATGTTGGGCGGGCCTTGGAGTGAGAGGAGAAGTCAGAGGTCAGCCCCTTACCCTAACTGGATCTCTGAGATAACTGGATCGCTGACGCGTGGCCTCGGGGTGGGCCAGGAGGCTGCTGGGGACTGGCCATGTGCCAGGTGTGACCTCTAGGTGGCAGCAGCCCCCAGTCCTGGCTCTTGCTCACAACTGCCAGGTGCCTCTCCATTCTGGGCCTGTCCATACCCTCCCTCCCCCACAAGCCGGTGCATGGGTGCTATTATTATCCCCATTTTACAGATGAGGAAATGATACACAGAGAGGTTAAGTAACTTGCCCAAAAGACACAGCTAACAAGTGGATGGAAACCGTGCCTATATCAAAGAACATGTTAGAGACAGAATGGATTTAATTTTTAGATGGGGACAGCAAAACCTGGTGAGGAAGGGGTTGGTAGTATCCAGATTTCCGCTCTGAGCCCAGGCCTTCCTGCTTCTACCCTATGGTGCTGAGCATCTTCTCCTTGCAGGGTGCTCGGGAGCCCCAGAGTCCAGGCCTGGTCCCAGGCCCAGCTCCCCGCCGGCCAGGGCGGGGACCCCCGGAGGTGGACTGGGACTATGCCCAGTGGAAGCAGGAGAGGGAACAGATCGACTTGGCCCGCGTGGCCAGGCACAGAGATGCACAGGGTGACTGGCGCCGCCCGTGGGACCTGGACAAGGCCAAGCCCACGTGGGTGGCAGGGCTGGGCAGCTTGTGGGACTGACATGCTTGTTGGGCTTAGGGTAGGACTAACTGTGGGTGCTTCCTGGAGGGCTGGTAAGACCCTCTCCAGGGTGGTTGGTTAAGAGACTTCCTGGGCCCTCTGGTTGGGCCCTGGGCTCAGGGTGGGCACCGGGTCCCCCATCTTACCCCCATCTGTTCTGGGGGTGGAGCAGGGGGAGGAAGTGGTTGTGTGGGTCTTGCCCTAGTTTGTGTCCACCCCCCAGCAGCCTGAGTCTCTGGCTCCACAGGCTACAGAACTCCAGCAAGCCTCGGGAAGAGGGCCCGGCCAGGGCGGGCGGCACCAGGGGTGAGCCAATACCCACCTCACCCCCTTCCCCTCCTTGGCTTTTATCACAGCCTCCCCCCACCCCCTGCTTCCTCTCCTTTCTCTGTCAGTTGGTGGGCCACTTATTTTTGGAGCTAGAAGGAGGCATGGAAGAACATCTTCCTTCCTCTCCCTATCAGAGCAGGGCACCTTCCCCCCCCCCTCCAAACCCACAGCTCTTACCCTGGGTTCTGACCCCTGCAGTTCTGGGGAGGAGGCTTGCAGGAAGTCTGTGCTGGGATACTTTTGAAGTTGGTCCCTCATGGGTGAAAGCTCCAGTTTCTCTGTCCCTGGCCTGTTGTAGGAAGAGAGCTCTTAGAACTGCTGGTCCCCTTATTTCACATATGAGGAAGCTGGGCCTAGAGAGGTCCAGCCAGCTATCTAGCCAGGAATGGCAAAGTGAGCACAGCCACCCAGCTCTCTCAAACCCCCGACCAGGGCTCTTTTTGGGAGTCAGAAAACCCACAATTGGACTAAGAGAAAGACAGACAGCTTCCTGGTCCTGGAAAAAGGCTTTGGTTTCTTTATCATCCCATTCTTTCCCCATGTCCTTTGTTCCACTTAGGTCCCAGGAGCCACCGGAAGCTCCAGCCCCCACCCTTATCCCTTGATGGTAAAGGTGAGTTGGGAATAAAGGAGGAGCAGGGTTGCATGAGCTGGTGAAGGAGCTGGGCTGCCCTGCCCTTTTCTCTCCTTGATCTGTGGGCCATCTCTTGCAGGTGGTACTCCTCGGGGTGGGCAATCCAGCAGATCCTCAGTGGTGTCCGCCACACGGAGCAAAGCCCGGGGGACAGAGAGGCTGACTGGCAGGGCCCGCAGGTAACAGGTGACAGGGGGCAAAACCAGGGGAAGCATCTGGGCTTCCTGATTTCCTGGATCTCCCTTGCCCCTGGGAGGTCAGGACCAGCACTGGTCCAGCTTCTGCTCCAGCCCTCGGGGCCGCTGCCTCCTGCCTGATGGTTGCCTGGTGGAAGGTTAATGAGGTTCTGGGAGAGGCCAGCAGCAAAGGAGGCAGCAGCAAGAGCCTGGTACCCAGGGAGGCCGCCAGTAATTACAGCAGTTGCCTTCCCCCAGGAAGTCAGGCATGCCTTTCCCAGGCGGTGCAGGCAGGGACACGTCCAGAGTCCCCATGGAACTCAGGGTGCCGCAGGCCTGGCCATAAACAGCAGCTGGGGACCTGGGATGGGGCTAAAGTGGGTGGTGTTCAGAGGAAATGGCCGGATTTGGGGAATGAGGTCGGGCTGGAAGGAAAGCATCCTGGAGCCTTGTTCTGGATCTGACACTCCTCTGAGACCCTTGGGGTCTAGTTGCTCCCTAGGAACATGGGGCCCTGAGCAACTGGTGTGAAGGGTGTGGGTAGGAGTGGGCCCTGCCATATGTTGTGTTTCTACAGGTGGGAGACGAAGGAAGGCAAGGAGGAGCTGGAGAGCCAGGAGGTGGGTGTTTGGGAATAGGATGGGACGGGCTAGGGATCTGAGCTCTGCATTCACCAGCCAGCAGGGTCAATCTCTTGTTTCAGGGAAGCCAAAGTACCAGAAATACTCGAAGCGAGGAGGAACATTCACAGAAGCAGAGCCAGACGGAGCTGGGCAGACCCACAAGTGCCCCAGCAACCAGCCCAGCCCTGGTATCCCCAGAGGGGCCAAAAAGGGAGCCAGGAGCCTCGATAGTCAGTCCAGAACCTGCCTCTCCACAAAACACTGACTTGGTTCCCCTTGATCTTTCTCTGGGAGGGGCCAGTAGCCTTGGGCCTGGGGAGAGTGTGTGTGTCCTCCCCCCAAGGCCTGGAGCCCAGGAGAACCCTGTGCCCCGGCCTGATGGTTCTGAGCAGCTCCCGGAGTGGAATGACCCCCAGGCTGAGTCAAAAGTACAGACTTGCTCCAAGCCACAAGGAGGAGCAGGTTCCCTAGAGCCCAGAGAAGACAGGGCTGGCAAGGCTGGGGCCCAGCAGGGCTTGGCACAACGGAGCAGGCCCACCAGGGGAATGGGCCGAAGGGCAAGGGGCACGGGAGGTGTGGGAAGCAGGCCAGGGGGTCCGGGCCCTGCAGGAAGATGCTGAGCACAGCCCCTGGGAGCAAAGGAGCCAGGCTGGGCAGAGAAGGAGGGAAGAATGCAGTCAGGACTCGTGTGGTGGGTGTCTGGTTGCTGGTGGCTTGTGGCAGTCCAGCTGAGCAGCTGGGCAAACTCTCCAGTGGGGTGACACTGTGAGGGCAAAGAGCTGCCCTTGTGTACCTCATGGGCACACCCCTGGGTGCCTCCCTGTGTATGGGTGTGTTTTCACCTGCAGGTAAAGCTCCTGGTGTATTCCTATGTCACACCTGATCTCCGAGGCTGTTAAGCCCTGTCCTGGGTCTGTTGATTCCCAGGCCACAAGCTTCCCTGCCATGGCAAGAAAGCAAGGCCTGGAAACACTCAGCACCTGGCTCACCTGGCCTCTGTCACTCCCAGGGCCTGGCTTCTCTTTCCAGCTGTGGCTTTGGAGGTGGAGGTAGCCTCAGTAGCTGGCAGGGCCAGCCCAGGCCTGGGACCTTTCCCATGCCTCTGCCTTGCACCCAGGCAACTCACAGCCCCGGACTCACAGGATGGCCAATCAGCCATCAGCTGGCAGCCTCCTGCCTTTCTGGAAGAGGAGGCTGAGGCAGAGAAAGGGAGCGCACAGCAGGTAGGGACTGAGCTGGGGACAGGAAAGTGGAGCTTAGGTCTCCTCTGCAAAAGAGAGGGTTCCTGGAAAAGCCTCCTCTCTGAAATGGTATACAGTTGGGTGGTGAGAGAATAGCCTCTTCTCTCCATAGTAGGGTGGGAGAGCTCACCATCAGGGACACCTTCCCCGCTCCCGCTCTCCAGGTCAGCCTTCAAGTGTACCTGAAGGGGAGGGAAGGAGGCAGCCCTGCAGCTCAGGGCCATTTCCTGCCATCTCCTACTTCCTCTTCCCCACCACCTCCCTGCACCAAGGTGATGAAAAAGCAAGGACTCAGACGAGGGACAGAGAAACAGCGACTCTAGCAAAGCACAACTTCAGGACTTGTCTTTCTTACTTAGTCTCTGTTCCTGCCCCTCTCCTGAGGCCCACGGCTGGTGAATTATTCAGACTCCGCACAAGCTGTGGCTTCCTCTCAATTCAACAAACATTTCCTGAGCACCCACTACCAGCAGTGCAGCCGGTGGGCGATGGTGACTCTGCCAGCAGGGCGGGGGGTGGGGTGGGGAGAAGCTCAGTCATCCAGCAGACCCAGGCTGGAGCCATTCTCAGCTGTCAGAGTCTGACAGGAGCTGGGCATGCTGGGAGGAGCCCAAATGGAACCATGTCACTTCTGCTCCAAAAGCCAGGTGCCCCTTCCTTTCTCACCACATGTGCCTTTTGCCTCCCCCGCAAGTTCCTATCTGGATCTCCCCACGTGGCCCCCTCTGTTCCCCTCCTCCTTGGCCCTGTGGTGGCTGCTCCTCTCTGCTGAGGGTCCTGGGCCTCGCCAGTCCCTCTGGGTTCTCCAGGGAGTGTCCAGATCATCCTCAGGGTCTTTCCACTGTGAGAGAGAGGGCTACAGGCAGCGTGAGGAGGGGCTGTCTTTTCAGCAGACCAGATTGTTTAGAGCGGCGCATCTCACATGCTAAGGTGCAGAGCAATGCAGGTTCTAATTCGGTAGGTCTGTGGAGGGCCTGGCCGTGCACATTTCTAATTGGCTGCAGTGACAACTGGGGTGCTGGTTCCTGGACCACAGGCGGAGTAGGAAGGGCTCGGACTAGGAGATACAGAGAGCTGGGGGCAAAGACAGATTCTAGACTCTAAGGACTTGTTGCCGGCTATGTCGGGGACCAGGTGAGGGTGCGAGCAGCCTGGCTTCAGAGTTGGGTGGGCAGCTGAGGCACCTGGGAAGATGCCAGAGAGGCCAGAGGGTGGGTGGCGCCAACTTCCTGTAGTGGGGAGGAAACTGGTTAGCTGGTTGGGAATGGGATAAGGTCAAGGGGGTGGAAGAGGTTGGTGTGGAATTTTGAAAAGGCCTTGGAATATTCTTATGCATGTGGGAAGAGGACCCCTCTGAAGAACATGACTCCCAAAGGATGGAGCTGGGGAAGAGTAGATTCAGGTAGAGCCCTTGAATTCAAATGTCTCAAAAAAAAAAAAAAATCATGATCAAGAATCTGAATTCTAAGATTCACAAACTGCTCCCAACCATCGCCCCACCCTCCCCTCCAATCCCTGTGCTACCAACTGTACAGATGGGCCTTCATTAGAGGATATACGCCAAGGTATGTCTGACTATGGGATGAGGGTGTAGAATTCGGGCAGAACTCTGGTTCGGCCCTCAGAAACAGGACCCAAGCAGGAGAGAAAGCTGGGCAACAGACGCCTGGGTGGCTCAGTTGGTTGGGCATCCGACTCTTGATTCCAGCTCAAGTCATGATCTCACAGTCCGTGGGATTAAGCCCCAAGTCGGAGTGGAGCCTGCTTGGGATCCTCCCTCCTTCCCTCTCTCCCTCCCTCTGCTCCTACCCTGTTCATGTGCCCTCTCTCAAAATAAATAAACTTAAAAAAAAAAAAAAAAGCTGGGCAGAAGGGCTATGGAGAAATAAGGTTTCTCTGAGGGTAACATCCAGAAGGACATTAGGAGAAAGGATGTCATGGGAGTCACTAGGGGTTGGAGAGTGCAGAGACTGGCACAGGACATCTTCACTGTAGGAAGACTATAGTGCCAGGAATGTATCGCTGAGCTTTTCTTCAGGGCAACAGCTCTGGGGGCCACCACCCTCCTCCCCTGGGATGGAACCAGCCCTGGAGTAGGAGGGAAGTGTAGACACCCCTCCACAAACGTCAGGGTCATGGGAGCCTGGCTGTAGCAATTCCTTTAAACTCCTTTGTTAAAAGGCCTGGCTAGGAGACTTCCTCTTAGATGCCTCTTTCCTCTCCAACCGACTGACAAGACTCTCCTCAAAGGTGGGAAGCTCTTCATGAGACAGCACTACTGGGAACCCAGGCATAGAGCTGGAGGAACTGAGAAGGAAGGTGCCTGCAGAGTAGTAGGATGATGATAGCTTTACTTAAGGCCTCATAACACAAAGGGCAGAAGGGGCAGATCTCTCTGTCCTGAGCCCCTATCACCTGGGCAGAGGGGAGCAGCAGACTACAGTGCAAGGGAGGTATGTGTTTTGAGGCTAGGGGGCAATCATGGTAGGAACAAATACAGCCTAGCCTGTCATCAGCCAGCTGGGTAACCCTGGTCAAGTTTAACTTCTAGGGCCTTGGTTTTCTTATCTGCAAAATGGGGCCAGTAACACCTACCTTGATGGGTTGTCAAGAACGTTAAAGAGAATGCAAAATATCCCAGGCCCACAGCAGATGCTCTAGTCAATGTGTGTTGAATAAATGGAGTAGCTATTTGGTTTGATCTCTGTCTACTTTGTTTCCTATCTTCTCCTTTACCTTCTCTTCCAATCTCACCTTCACTAGGATCAGTACACTTCAGGGAAACAAGGGATGGTTCGTAAAATTTCCCCAGCCTTCCGGGACAGTGAGCTTCCTTTACTCTCCTGGGCGAGTTCTACTGGAGCTCAGAGCCTCATGAAGTGACCCTGCTCTCACTGGGGGTACACTTTGCCCTCACTCACTAGCTGGATCACAGGGATCCCTAAGCATGGCCCCTACCTCTGCACACCAACTTTCACAGGTCAGCACATTCCCTCTTCTTCAGTTTCCATCAGTGGCGCCCTTGTGAACTCCTGCCATAGTCTTTGCTTAATATTTTCCCCAGACACAAACTCCCTTTTGGGCTTTGCTCAGACCTCCCAGAGTTAAGGTTTTTTTCACCCAAAGGAGCAGCACGACTGTATTTTCTTACTGTCAAGGAGGAGGCAACTGGGGATCCCCAGCTATCTAACAAGGCACAAGTTTGGAGAGTTTGACTACCAGTCAATTCCAGCCCCAATCCTGGCCTCAGGGACAGGAATAACAAGAAAAGATGGTACTAGACCCTCCCCCGCTCCCCTGCAAAAAAACCCCGCCAGAAACCAAAAAACAAAAAAACACAAAGGAAATGGCAAAAATCCCCACATGGCCATATCTTCTTATTTTGGGAACTAGGTTGGGAAGAGGGGGGTGGTCAAGGAAATAGGAGAAACTAAAGATACCACTTCACTCTGCCTCTCCAGCCACTTATCAGTGTCCACAGACCCAGGGAGCAGCTCTGAGTGAGGACTGTGGAGGCTTATGCGCAAGGGCTGGCCCAGGGGGGCCCCCCCTCCCCGGCCTCACTGAAGGGAGAACTCGAGGCTGGGGAGGCAGGGAGAGGAGCTGCATGAAGCACAGACTGAGGCTGCTTTCTCTCAAGTCGGCCTGCCTGCCTACGTCAGGGCCTCTCATTAAGCATCCACTTGACGCCGGCAGAGTGAAATAGCACAGACCTGGCACCAGAAAGAACAAATGTGGCACCCACTGCTCCTTTTAAGGCCTGACTCAGGAGCAGCAGGCCCCAGGGCAGGAGGTGAGGCAAACACCATCAGGGAGGGGGAGAGAGAGCTCTTTCAGGCCTGCCTCCTTCTTAAAGAGCTCTCCAGGGCAAGTTCTCCTGGTACCTTCAAAAAATAACCAGTAATGCAGCTATCTAACAAGGCACAAGTTTGGAGAGTTTGACCACCAGTCAATTCCAGCCCCAACCCTGGCCTCAGGGACAGGAATAACAAGAAAAGATGGTACTAGCCCCTTCCCCCCTCCCCTGCAAAAAAAACCGCCAGTAATGCAGCAGGCTTTCCCCCTTTTTCTTACAAACTCTGGGGATCCAGTGTTTGCTTTTCCCCCAGCAGGGCAGCTGGCTTCAACCCAGAAAAAAGGTCAAAAGTCACCTTGTAGCCATCGGTCAAAACAGAAACACCTAAACCCCAAGTTACAGAATCAGAGGGAAAGTCTGGGCCAGTGGTTCTCAGATTTTAGGGAGCATCAGAATCACCTGGAAGTCTGGCTAAAACACAAAGCCGGGCTTCACCCTCTGAATCTCTCATCCAGTTGGCCTGGGATGGGGCCCAAGACATGGCATTTTTAACAAGTTCTCAGGTGATGCTGATGCTGATGGTCTGGGCACTGCTGTGATGTTTACCACCTGCCCCTTCGCATTTCTTTCCAGATGTCACTTATGCCCAAAGGGACAGACACTCCCTTGAAAATATATTACCTCCTATGTATATGCTGCACTTTTAGTCCCAACATATCCAAGCCCTGTCACATCTGTTACCTCCAGTTGCTCTCATGAATTCCCATTTGGTTAGGAGGAAAAAGCAGGGTCAAGGCCTAACCAGTGCCATTACTGAGTCTGCAAGGTTCCTATTTTCCAGTTCAGGGTTCCTTCCAAGAGCACACTACCTCCCCCCACCAGGTCCTCGTGATGCTGTGAGCTGCCCACGCACAGAGGCTGACTGCCATGACGCAATACTGCCCAGACTACCAGCAAGGGGCTGGGGGGCAGGTGGCCTCTAGGTCACAAGCTGGGCAGAGACCTCAACTCATGACTCTGAACACTTAGGTGAGCAGAGAGAGGTTTGTTTGCTTGTTTGTTTTTGAGAGAGGTATATTTAAAAGGAATTTCTTGGTAACGGACATAATTGCCTTTCTGGACATGTTGGCTTGGGGTCTTTTGAGGCTCACTTGGCACACTGTAGGCACTGAATAAATAGTTCTTGAATTAATGGTAGTGATTTGTGGAAAATATTCTAAGGGAAGTTAAAATCATACTGCTGTTTAACTGATAAACTATTGTAAAAGCAGATTACTGAAGTTAAGAAAACAGGGCAGTAACAAGGGTAGATTCTTGTTGGCATGTCTGTAAACTTCTTGAGGACAAGAATTTGGTGGGAATTTTCTGGTTCCTTAGTAGTACTTTAGCCAATGTTTATGGAATGTTTATACGGAACTGGTTTGGCCCAGGTGCTCTTTACCGACCAGGTGGCTCGTGTACACACTGTATGACTTTGGGAGCCATGGCTGTTTGCACACTTAAGATGGAGAGCCTGGTAGTCTGGGCATGTGGGTATATATATATATATATAAAGTTCTCATTTTGTATTTTTTAAATTAGCTACTGGAGGGAACAAAGAGTGTAACACAGGTTTTCTGACAGCAGAAACCCACAAGCTATGTCAGCAAGTAAAACGGATGTGACCAAAAACTGTCGATAAAGCAGGTATTTTTTTATAGCTTAACATTAGGGCACAGGGTCAGGACAGAGGGGACAATAAACTGGCCACATGGTCTATGTCGCCTCTGTTGACAACCACATGGACTACAGCTGGTGCCTGGAAAGAGCAGGCAGGCCGAGCCTGAGTCCTTCAACTTGGACATAAAGAAACTGCGGCCAGAATGGCTGGCGCAGCTGTGATTTGCGGGGCTTCTTTTTAGCCATCTCCTCCCTTGAACCAGATTATGGGCTGTGGATGTGGGTACCCAAGTGGATTACAACAGTGACGCCACACTGATACTAGGGCCAATTCTATGTAATGCAGTGATCAACCAGATGATCAACAAACTGAGCACCTACTACTCTGTGCCAGGCACTGGGCTTAGCGCTGGTCCTGTGAATTGAGCAAAGCTATGGTGGTCCCTCCCTCCGCTGAGAGAGACCAAAAAAAAAAAAAAAAAAAAAAAAGTATACAGCTGTGGCCCTTTTGTTATTGCATTGCAATTCCAGAAATACCTCCATTCTCTACAGACAGGAAGGGGAGGACAATTATTACCCCTTTTAAATAGTTGTGGTAGCCCTAAAGCTGAGGACCTGACCTTTCAGTTCCCCTTAAAGAAACATGTAGAAATGAGTAGATGCTCTCCACCCAGCATTTCAAAACAGGATATAAATACTCAACTGAAGAGCACAGTATCTTAGAATTCCCTAGTGAAAACCGGAAAACAAGGTAGACCGAAAAGCTTCCAAAACTGTGCTCTCATACTGTGCAGGCATCTAGAGCTGTTAGGAAGAAAAGTCTTTCTTAGGATTAAAACTTCAGAGACACATTTCTCTGCACCTCGACATCATGGGGGAAAGAAATGATTCCAACACAAACTCAGTCTGAACAGCTTAGCAAACTACTGATCCTTCACCCTCCAAAACTTCACTTTCCAAAGAGGATTAGCCCCTCCCTCAAACTCAGGTTGCTGGGCGTAAATGCGCACAGTAACTTCTGATAGAAGTAAACACCTAGAAACGATCCTAGTGGTAGAAGCAGTTAAAGGAGAGTAACCCCCCTTTACACAGACCTCTTCTTCCTGACGGGCAATTTTGCAGCTAATTTCTAACCCGTGAAAATAAAGCTGTTCGACTACTGCTCCCTGCCAACCTGGCCCTGTTCTGGCGGAACAGTGCCCTTCTCATCGGCCAGCAGGCTCTTGCTGCACACACTGCTGTATGTGCTCAATGCGCGAAGCCGTGTGCAACTGCAAAAGCCACATGTCACCGTCTACACAAAGTAGGGGAGGGGGGCAACTAGAAGAACCTTGAAAACTCTTACTTCCCTTCTGCTCTGCCTTACCGAGCCCTCTCACAGAAAGCCATTGTGTAGGCTGAAGAGGGAAATAAAAGAAGGGCGGACTTTTTCCAGGCTCCCCTGCAGACTACAAGGTGATGTAAAAGCACAGAAGCCACCCCCAACAGCTCTGGAGAAGTGCAGGCCTCAGGGGGCCCCACCAACACGGCTTCTCACTCCACTTTGTACTGGGCAGCATTGTCTAGTAATGAGCTGAGCTCAACTGTGTGCTGTGTACTTTGCAGCATAACTAATCCCTTATATTTTGCTTTTCACCCACTTGTCTTTTATTGTTTGCTTTAGGGCGAGAGGAAGCCTCACCTTTGAAGCAACCTACCCCTTCTCTGAGCCATTTGGCCCTCTCGCCTGCTCCACTGTGGACAAAGCTCTGACCAACCACTGCAGGTGCGTCAGCACCTCTTTCCCAGTGTTAGCACTTCTTGAACTATCTAGGGGCCAATGGTTTAAAGGTGAGAACAGTGATGCTATCAGGTGGCCTCTCATCACCGCGGCTCTCAGCCAGCTCCATGTTTGTAATAATTCTTCATATGTTGGCTTACTGGTCCCTTAGCTTCCTCAGCTAGGTATCTGCTCAGAGTCCTTTAAAAGCAGAACTTTTCTGAACCTTTTTAAGGTTGGTAAAAGGTGGCCGAGCTAGATGTCACTGTTCATCTGAGCCCATGACTGCTTCCCGACTAAGATGCATTCCTGCCACCTTTAACTAATCAATGCAGTCAAGCCATCAGGCACAGAGAACATCAGGGCAATGGTTTTTCCCTCCGACACCTATTCATCAACATCTGTCCACCACATCTCAGACTATGCCTTCTTCCAACCTCTACTTCCCCAAGGAGTACGAAAGAGAAATGGCCAACTTACACAGGCTTATGCAGAGTTCTTAGAATGTATTTTTGTTCACCTGAAAAATAAAACTTTTAAAAAATATACAGGACTTTTTGAGTACAGGTATATCTTAAATGGCTGAATTATAAATAATGTCTCTGGTCATGTTCACAGCTAGAGCTGGAGCTAATGTCCCAATTCCAGTGAAGGCTTTAGAGTCAGGAGGCCAGCAGCTGGACCTACGAGTGGTCTCCCTAGACTCTTTGATCCATCTCAAAGTGGATTAAACAGTCCAGAATGCAGGGATGGGGACAGGGGACTGGATTCCCAGATGTTCTCCTGCAAGTTCAAAGGATTCTTGGAAGAAGAGATCAATTTACAAATTATTAAAATATAGGACTAAAAATTCACACAATAAATATAAATTACAGGTTATAATTGAAGTTATAAAGTGGCATTTTGTTTCTTCCCCAGCCCCAGACCCCCACCAAAAATTTAAAAAGGCCTCAAAGGCTTCCTAACGACCAAAGTCATGTCAGCTGCTCAGAAATCTCCTCCAGCCAAGACACCTTGGGGGTGCGACCAGTCTGCTCCTAGGCTAGGGCAGCTCGGCTGCTGTTATCTTGCCCACAACAGAACATGGCTTAAAGCAAGGCTTGTTGTCCTGTAAACTCAGATCAGAGCTAACTAGAGTGGAGGCCAAAAAACTGGAGAGACCAACTGTTTCAGGACTCAGGTGAATAAGTTTTTGTTTTTTTAAAAAAGTGCCTCATTTCCCAAAAAGGAAACACTAAGGGGTTGGATATCTTGTCACTACCCACACTCAATTGCCTAAAAGCAAGTGGCAGAAGGAAATGGAATCCAAACTGAGGATGTAGAATTCTTGCTGTCCCAGAACTATACAGATGTCGTTTCCCTTGGGGTTTTTCATCTCAGTAAGTATAGGCTGCAAATAAGTAGGGTTTATCAGGAGACGTAAAGACAAGCCAATGTAACCTTCCCACGGCTGGTCTACGACCTGGCTATCAAAGCACAACCCTGAGTTTGAAGCCCATTTTTTAGCCTTTCTGGTTCTAAATACAACTCAAAACCAGAAAACGTGCTCAAAGCTCTGGTTTCACAACAGACTTGGCCCCAATTGCAGGGCTACATTGTCACAGGTTCAGCAAAGAGGGAAGGCAAGGGTGATTACTGGAACAAGACAACATCTTGAGGAGCAGAAAATAATATAAAAACACTTGTGAGCCACTCTACTTACAAAAGCTTGCTCTTCCTAAAAGAACTCTGTGAGGAGAAGGCCAAGGATTGAAGCACAGAGGCATTGCTCTTTCCCTTCCTTCTTCCCTGGCCCATATCCAGAAACTTAGGGCCAACAAGCAACAGGAAGCCTCTTCCGTGGGGGCACTAGGGTGGGAAGAGGAGGGGATTAGTTCGTTCTCCACCCTCCCCAACTCCTTCTACTTCTTCTAAGGGTTTCCACTGTCCTTTCAAGTCTAAGAATGATTATACTCTTTTGGGTCATAAACCTATCTTTCTGAAATAGGAGGGGGGAAGGGGAAAGAGTGCGTGATGAAAAAAGAGTGTTTGTGCCCTTCTGGCTAGCTGCACTTTGGGGGCCAGCAAATAGCCCTTGCATGACCCCATCAGTCGGAAGCTACCCAGGGTTGTGGGAGGATACATATAGTTCTGTGTAATTATAGCTTCTAGTGCATATGTCAACAACTATATACAGGGTTCTATAAATTAAATGCATCTGTGGCCACTGCAACTAGGTTGACGTACCTGAGCTCCACTACTTTTGGTGCCCTCCTCCTTGCGAGAGCTTCAGCTTATTAAAGAAGAGCCCCTACAGCTCCCTCCTTCCCCTGAGTCTTGGGGGAAAGCCCGAGTCACTCCTGCACATAGGATACACAAGAGCTAGCGGCGAAAAAGGGTTCGGAGCTGGGATCTCCCCACCCCTCCCCCCATTCCCTTTATGGCTCAGAGCCCTGGCGCAGCACGGTCCTGGGAAGACCAAACCCCGAGCCCCCGGCGAATCGTGGTCCCTTGGCTTGAAGATCGGGTTGCAGGCCCCTGGCTCCCGGGGCTAGCTGGCGATCCTTGCGGGGAGAGAGGGCGTTCACTCCCGTGGGGGTCACTCCCGCGGGCTCCCCGCCCCGTCCTGCTGCAAAGTCTTGCCTCCGGGCGTGGGGAGGGGAGCATGGTTCCCCGCCGCCCTTGGCGCGAAGAGGTTCAACGACTCCCGGGCGCCGCCGCCGCTTCCTCCTCGTCCTCCTCCGGTCCCCGCGGCCGCTCCAGCGGCCCGGCCAGGGGACTGTCTGCAGAGGGCTCCGGAGGCATGGGCCGCGCCGCCTGCAGCGGGGGCGCGTCGCGCGGTGCCTCGCGGCGGGACGACCCCGTGGCATTGGGCCCGGCCGCCGTCCCCGAAGTCCCGGACGGGCCGGTGGCGTTGGAGCCGCCGGGGGGCGGGCCGGCGGCTCCCCCCGAGGTCCCGGCGCCCACCGGCTGCCAGATGAGACTGTAGTAGACGGCGAGCACGATGGCGGCCAGCGACACGGAGAGCACGTAGGCAAACACGGTGGCGAGCCGGACCCACTTCTTGTTGGTCTTGGCCGCCATCTTCGCCTTCTTGTCCCCGGTGTAGGTGGCCGGCTTGCCCCGCTCGGCCGGGGCCGCGTCGCGCTCCTTCATGGGGGGGCCCCGGCCTTTGCCCCGGTGCTCCACGGCCCCGGCTGGAGGGGGCCTAGCGGCCTGCGAGAACTGGACAAGGGGCGGCCCGGCGCCCTCGGCTCCCGGCAGCTCCGCGCTCCTCTGCCGCTTCTCACGCCGCCCGCCCGCAGCCCTCCACCGCGTCGCTGCAGCCGCCTCCGGGGCCTGGACCAGTCACTGCCGCCAGCGCCGCCGCCGCCGCCGGCCCGTCAGCTGCTTCCCCGCCGCCGCCACAGCCACAGCCGCCCGGCTCCGCGTCCCCATCCGCCGCCGCCGCCTGCCCGGCCGCTGGCCGCCCGGTCTCCAGTGGCCGCGCGGACAGCGCGCTCGGCTCCAGCCCGGCTCCCCCACCTCGCGCGCCGGCAACAGGGGGCGGGGGGAGCGCTGCTGGGGGCTGCCTCTTAAAAGGGCGACGCCGGGGTCCGGAAGTGCCGCGAGGGGAGGCGGGCTTGTGTCGGGCGCCGCGAGCCCCTCCGGGACGCCCCGTTAGGAGAGAGTTAAAGGAGGCTGGTTCTTAAATGGGCAACGTCGCTGCAGCCCCGCGCGGACTGGCGCGGAGAGGATGGGAGCCCCGGGCGCTTCTTTAAAAGGGGAACGGCGCCGTTTGGGGCGGGGAGCGGAACTGGAAAGGGGGCGGGGAGGGGCGGGCAGCGCATGGAGCTGTCAACTCTGGCGCCTCTGCCCTTCGCTCCCCACTGTCCGAAGTGACAGGTGGAACAGCAATAACGGCTACGGCCCCCAGGCCTCAGTATACCCCCCAAAGTGGGGGTGATACCACGCTCATGCTCTCGGCCGGAACCCCCTCCACGTGCCCTCCGGACGGGTCTCCTGAACCCCTTCACTCCTAGCAAACCTGGCCCACGTCCTGCAGAGGCAGCTAAGCAGCCCGGAACATTCACTGTGGTCATAGCTGGTCGCGCCCCTTCCCTACTCCCCACCCCCGGCCCGGGCTGGGCTTTGGAGTGGTGCTGAAATCTTCCCGACTCCCTCTCTTATTCTCTTAGGGCCCGGAGTCAGGCTGAGTAGACCTTTCGAAGTTTCTGGGACAGAACCACGTGCTGAGCTCGCCTATTTTAGTCCTGAAGTTCGCAACAGGTTCCAGATCCCGCTTTTTGGGGCGCCCGACTCCCACCTTTGGGCTTGATTTGGACTCAAGGGACTGCACTAAACCGGTGGAGTGTGACTCTCAGAGCTTTACTCCTCTCTGATCCCCTCTGAGCTTCAGAGTCTGGGCTGTTGTCCCTCTCTCGCCTCCCACCCTCCCAACTCCGTCCCCCTTCTCTTGTGAGTTTTGTCCTTCCTAAGGTCTGGTTGGTGCCAATGTTCCCTCGCCATGCTCAGACTCTCAGTAGCCGCTTTTGCCTGTGCCTTCCTGGTCCTTCTGTCTTCCTCTCTTTTGCCTTCTGTTTTCCCTGCTCCCCTCTGTGTAAGGATTTCCAGAATGTCTGGTTCCCTCCTCCTTGAATTCTACTTCCTGTGTTCCCAGAGCTGGGTGTGAGGACTGCCTGGGTGTCTTAATGGGGATGTGAGACTGTGCCTGTGTGAAGGTGCATGGGCAGAGGGCTGTGGTGGTGGCAGGGGGTCCTGTGGGTAACCTCCTCCTCCCTAGCATGTGTGAGCCTGACTCCTGGCTTCTGACTCTGTGGGGCAGGACCCTCTTTGCCCTACCCATTTTCCCTCCTTCCCCCACAGGAACCTTTGCCTTCTGGACACCTGCCCCTTTATAAGGAAGCTCCTCCCCAGCACTGGTGCCCTGCTACCTCAGAGGTACAGAAGTCAAGTGGCTATTAGAGCTAAGTGTGTTGATCAGCTGCTTAAACCACAGGCCTATAACCCAGCCTCTCTCTCTCTGATTCCTGAGATCCAGGTGTGAGTCTGTCACTAGCAGTGGTTGACTGGATGCTATTTCCAGGAATAGCCTGCCTTTGTGCTTTCTGATTTTAAGGACACCAAATATTTGGAATGTTTATTGCCTTTTGTGGGCTGATGGGGAATAGACAACTACTCCTTCCCCAACCTGCTCCTGGGTTGGCCAGAGCCCTCCCTGCAGGGTGATCTGTTAAGTTAAACTCTCTGAATTGTCTCTGGATGTTGTACTCTCTTCTCTTCCCTGCTTTCTGGTCTTCCTGGCAGAACTAATCAGATGAACTATACTAAGGTGAATAATTTTGAAAATTTCCAGGTAAGGCCAACCCAAAGCCCCCTTCCATCCTCTTTCTTGAATGTACTCCATATTTCTTCTGTTGCAAAGTAAACTTTCTTCTTGCTTTGTTCCCAGTGGGGTAGGAAAACAGCATGTCATTCTTTTCTATGCTAAGGAATACATATACTCAAAGCCCTTATTCAGTTCCTCTCACCCTATTTTTCTCCAAACGAAACAGTGCCAGATTCTTCAACCTGTCATCAATAATCCCTATTTATTATCTGGTTTTACATAGTGTCTTTTACCCTAGGAACTCAAAATGCTTTCAGATATAATTGAGCCTGATCTCCCTGGTGCCTGAGCCATTAAGAAACCATTAGTGTATTCCTGTTGCAGGCAACTAAATGGCCCCCTAGTGGCCTGAAAGTGAATATGCTCCTCTTAGTGCCTCTCCCCTACCAAGGGTAAGCAGAGACAGAGAAATCAGAGGATCAGGGCAGCTTGGAGACAGAATGGGCCCTCAAGGTCATCTTTTGTGAATACCCATGGACGCTAGAGCCTCCTCCACAACATCTCTGTGGAGCCCTCTGCAGGGACAGCTGAAAGACTCTCCATAATGGTGTACCTTATTGGCTGTTCCATAAGCAGCCTTTTCAGCTTTGGAAAGGTCTCATCGGTTATAACAGTAGCAACATCCATGCCCTTATGATGTGCTGGCACTGTATTAAGCACTTAGGTTCCTCATCTCATTTGTCTCATACCAATCTATCAGGTGTTTACTATTTATCTCCATGTTGGAGATGAAGAAAGAGCCTCAAAAAAGTTAAGTAACTTGCTCCAGGTCACATAGCTAGATAGAATTCAAACCTGAGCCTTTCTGGCTCCAAGGTCTTAGGTTCCAATCCTGCTCTGCTCTGCCTCATAGGCAGAGCTGAAATTCATCTCTGTAGTGAGGGTACCCTCAGATCGGGGTGGAGGCACTCATTCTTCCAGCTGCCAGGAGTGTTGGCTACTGATGGTTCATAGTTTCTACTGCCTCTGGGAATGGCTCTCAGGGGCCAAAGGAAGCTGCCTCTCTCTTTTGGCCTACAAGACCAATGCATAAGGGCCAAGCTGCAACAAAACCCAGCCAGAGATGTTCAGGAGCCTGCTAGGAAAGGAAGAGGGCGATACCTGCAAAGGAGCTACAAATGTAGCCAACTTGTACTGGCATGAACCAGGAGAGGATGTACAGACTGGATCAATGGGGAGCCAAGTCTGAATGTTAAGTTAAAAAAAAAAGAGAGAGTTTATTGATATGGAAGCATTCTCAGGTGAAATAGGATTGAATACCCTGACATGGATCCTGGAAGACAGGAGAAAGGCAATGGCCGGCCAAGGGAAAAGAAAATGCCAGAACTGCCATAGCAGAAGATGGAGGAAGGGTTCAAAAAGCTCAAAGAAGGGAGCCTGCTCTAGTCGGCATTCTATGTAAGGCCAGAAATCCACTTCAGTTCTGCAGGAAGGCCCAGAGGATACTCTGGTTATCAAAGCAAAGGAGAATGCATTGGGAGAAGCTGTTTGGCCATCCTCTGTAGGCCAGGGCTGACAGCAAAAGGCCACTACAGGATTGGCTCTTTGATAGCGATGGGAATGATAGGACCATGCAACAGTAGAAGCCAGAGGTTGGAACAACTACTGTGTTGAGAAGCCAGTAGGAGTGGCAGTGGAGGGTCCTGACAGTAGAGCTAGGCAGCTGGTGAATAGAATGTAGCATCCCTGGGCCAAGCTAGGTAGGCAGCCAGTGATGGTTTTGTTCCACCTATACCAGTGGTTCTCAAACTTTGTGATCTCAAGATCACTTTACACTCTTGAAACATGGCGTCTCCAAAGAGCTTTCGTTTATATGGGTTATATCTATTGACACTTGCCATATTAGAAATAAGACTGAGAAATGTGTAAAGTATTTATCAACTCATTAAAAAAAATAATTAGCCCAGGGGCTCTGGGTGGCTCAGTGGGTTAAGTTAAGCATCTGACTTCAGCTCAGGTCATTGTCTTGCGGTTTAGGAGTTTGAGCCCCGCATAGGGCTCTCTGCTATCAGCACAGAGCCTGCTTTAGATCCTCTGTCCCCCTCTCTCTGCCCCTCCCCACTCTCTCCCCTCTCAAAAATAAACATTAAAAAAATAATTAGCCCATTATATGTTAACATCAGTAGTATATTTTTATGAAAATAACTACATTTTATGAGAGAAAAAAGTTAGTAAAAGACTGGCTTTTTTAAAATATATTTTTGTAATTCTCTTAAGTGTGGTTTTATAGAAGACAGCTAGATTCTCATATCTGCTTCTACTGGTAATATGTTGTTTTGGTTAAAATATATGAAGAAAATCTGGCCTGACCCAGATGTGTAGTTGGGAAAGAGAGAAGCATTTTAATAGCGTTTTCACACAATTTGAGACTACACCAAAACTCAACAAGTAGTATTTTCTTAAATGGTAGTTGTAATGTAGAATCTGAAACTATATCAATGAATTTGTTGTACTCAATCATATTAAAGTCTGTTCATCTGCCCTGCACTGTTACCCATGCAGGGTTTTATAATATCCTGCTTCAGTCATTTGGGAAATATTGGTTCATTGGATTATATAGATCTTTCAAATATTTATACAATTCATTATATGATAGTAAAAATTATATTTGTTAATATCAGAAAAAGTTTAAGTATTAGAATTGATCAACTCATGATAGTGCATGCAAATTTTCTAAAATTCTAATTTTCACTGAAAAGCTCAAATTTTATCATTAGTAAATACTATCAGTTGTTTTCCTCAAAGTGACAGGCTTACTTGGTTTGAATTTGAGAAAACATCTGCCAAATAACCAAGTCTTAATAACCAGAGTTTATATGTCTGTTATTCTTTAGAGTGAAAACGGTGTTCCATGAAAAAAATGTGTTAGTTCAGCTGGTGACTCAGTTGCACTGTGGTTCATAAGAGAGACTCATTACTTTTTTTTTTTTAATGTTTATTTATTTATTTTGAGAGAGGGAGAGAGTGCAAGAGGGGGGAGAAGCAGAGAGAGAAGGAGAAAATCCCAAGCAGGCTCTGTGCTATCAGCTCAGAGTCTGACATGGGGGCTTGATCTCATGAAGCAGATCACAACATGAGCCAAAATCGAATCCGACCTTAACTGACCGAGCCACCCAGGTGCCCCAGAGACCCAGTACTTCTGTGTGCAGTATAGTACTTTACATTTAGTCACAGAGAATATTTATTTTTATTTTTAAGTTAAAAAAATTTTTTATTGTTTACTTTTGAGAGAGAGAGACAGAGTGTGAGCAGGGGAGGGGCAGAGAGAAGAGTGAGACGCAGAATCTGAAACTGGCTCCAGGCTCTGAGCTGTCAGCACAGAGACCGACGTGGGGCTTGAACTCATGAACTGTGAGATTATGAGCTGAGCTGAAGTCAGATGCTTAACTGACTGAGCCACGGAGGCGCCCCTATTTTTATTTTTAAATAGATTTTTTAAAGTAATCTCTACACCCAATGTGGGGCTCAAACCCACAACCTGAAGATCAAGAGTTGCATACTGCACTGACTGAGCCAGACAGGTGCCCCAATCAGAGAGAATACTAAAAATAATGTATTTAAGGTCATGATTTAATAAATTTTAGCAATTTTTATTGCTTCGTTAAGGACTTTCTTTTTCTCTCTCTCTCTTGTTTTCTTCCATAGTATAGTCTTTTTTTCCCCCATTAAAGGCATTCTTAAGTGAAACTGATTCTTCTTTTTTCCTTCCTTTTTTCCCTCCTTCCATCCTTTTTTTATTTCTTCTTTCTCTCTTTCTGTCTGTCTTTCATAATAAAAAAGAACAAACTGTTTCAAGAACAGTTTGCTTCCACTGCCTTGGTTTATTAAGGTGCCAGCAGATTTATTTACCATTGCTTTTACACTATCAGTGCAAATGTCTAGACAGTTAAAAAGGCAGATAACATCTTAGTATTATAATGCAGATATTTTGACCTTGTGAAATCTCTGAAATGGTTTCAAGGACCTCCAAAGATCTGTATACCACATACAAAATTGCTGAGTTATACAATGAAAAGAAATCAAGAGTTAAAGGCCAGGAGATTGATGGCAGTTACTCTAATAAAAAGTCACAATACCTTGTCTAGTTTCTGGACCTGATTCAATTTTCAGATCTAGAACCTGTTGACTGAAGGAGTGGTTAGGTCTCTAGGGGGAAGGCTTTTGTAATACTATGGCAATACAGCAATGATTTCACTAGTCCTTCCCCAAAGGGACCCATGGACATTTACTTGGGTAACTGTACACTGGGGAAAGTGAAATGGCTGAACATTTTAAGGTCATGCAATGTCTGAATTATATTGATATCTGGGGACCTGAATCATCATGGCTCCCCAGAAGAGTGGCCCTACATAAAATTTTGTGTAAGATCATGAGCTGCAGCAAATGGGCTCAATTAGTTGGTTAGAGGCCTAGAAAGAGCAACATTGGGAGACTGGAAGCAAGAAGGTCTTGGGGAGAGGCATGTTGGTGTATCTATGACAGTGAGCACAAAGTGTGAAGATCTATATATTGCATGTTAATGCCCATTTGAGAGCATCCACCACAGAGGAGACAGTGAATAACCAAATGGATAGAATGACTTGGCTGGTTAATGTTTGCTAGCCTCTGTCATCAACCACTCAGGGTGGCACAATGAGCACATGGATAAAGTGGCCATGTTGGCATAGATGGAGGCTACACATAGGCATATTGTATGTGGTTGTAGGGATGGGCCCAACAAAATTAACTCCCACTCACCAAGGCTGATCTAGCAATTGTTGCTGCCAAATGTTCAACCTGCCAGCAACTAGTGACCAACCAGCCGCTTGGTAACAAGTTGACTATTCTCTGAAAAGTTTGGTGATTAATTTTTACTTGAATCAGCATATTCTGAACATGGATTTCTCTTTCCTGCTAGAGGCCTCAACCAGCACCACTCCCTGAGTGCCTAAAGAGATTTGATTTCCTGACATGGACTCTCACATAACATTGTATCAGACCAAGAGTCCCATGTTGCAGCAAAAGAGTGGACATAGGATCATGGAATCTTCTGAACCTACAACATACTTTGCCACCCACTGGTGAATAGAGCTGAGAGAATAAAAGAACAGCCTTTCAAAGGTGTAGCTGAAGAACCATTTTAAAGATGATGGGACACCATGCTCCAGGATGAAGTATGTACCCTATTCAATAACTATAATAAGGTGCTATTTCCCAATGGGTATGATACAGAAGTCTAGGAAACAAGGGGTGAAAGTAGGAATAACCACTTATCGTCACTCCCAGTGACCCTTTTGGGGGGAATTTGTGGTTCCTATTCCTACAGTTCCAGGCTCTCTAGGTTTAGAGAATCTGGTTCCCAGAGGCAGAACACTTCTACCAAGGGACAGATCAAGAATCCCATAAACTTTAAGTGTGACCTGCTTTCTGTCCTTCAAACTCCTTGTGCCAAGAGACCAGTAGGTAAAAAAAGGAGTCCCATCCTCACAGAGGTACTTGACCTTGATCCTTTGGAAGAGATAGATTTGCTGCTACGGTGGGGTCAGGAAAGAATATGTTTGGCACCAAGGCCATCTACTAAGGTATCTCTTGGTACATACTTGCCCAATATTGATTATAAGTGGACAAATTCAGCAGCATGGTTTGAGAAGGATATGGTGGTTAGGGGCTCAGATCGATTAGGAATGATAATCTGAGTCATTTCACCAGGTAAGCCACCTAGATCCATACGGGTACAAGCTGAAGGTAAAGAGAATCTAGAATGGGTAATGGTTGGGGAGTGGGGGGGACACTGAATATCAGTTATGTCACCAAGACAAGCTGCAGTAGTAGGGGCTATAGTTGATTCTACTAACCTTCTTATAAGTTTCCCAGGGAAAGCAATCACCAGAATCCTGGAGGAGTTATTCCAGGTAGAGTGAGCTTAGCATGTGGAGCAAGTAGGTCTGAGCTGTGCAAAGTAGGTATTGCCATCTTTGCTATGATGTATTACCCAGATCCCACCTTTGGGACAGAGAAGCCTATCCTTAAGTTGCCAGAAGTGTTGGCTGCTAATGACGGACAAATGAGTCTCTTACTGGACATTTCCTTAAGCCACCAAAAGAAGCCACCTTGCCTGACTTCATGAGCCCTTCCTAGGGAAAATGTATCTGGCCAATGTGGGGGTTCAAAGGACCAGCTCTCTTGCCTCAGTTGGGGCCATCTCAACCTACCTCTGAAGGGTTATCTCAACCCTAAAGCACCCTGTGGAGGTGTCCTTTGTTGTAACTGTATCATGGATCAATTACTCCCCCCCCCCCCCAGTCCCAAGTCCTTCATTTCCGAGGGTGTGCTGTGTTACTTCTGGGAGCACCTCCCAATAAACTTCCTGCAAGCAAATCTCTGTCTCATGATGTTTCATGAGAAGTCTGACCTAAGACCGTCACCTAAGATCTAACCTTTAGGGCCACAGAGAACAAGTCTAACCATATGAAGGTGGACCTCATGGACCACCTGTGTCTTCTATGCTGTGGTTTTCTCTAACAGTCCTCACCGTGTGTTGTGTGCTTCCTACATGCTGGCTGCCCCTCACCAAATGTTCTCCAGCTTGTGTGTCTCCCCATGATAAAGCAACCTAAACTGGGGCCCTGAGTACATCAGCTGTGGTCTCTGACATGCATGCCAAGAATGAGAATGGACTGAGTCTCTCTTGGTTCTCGAGCCCTGGCTGCACGCTGGAACCAAGGGCGAAACTCTTTAGAAATCCAAACTTCTCACCTTCCTTCCATCTCCCCATACCATGTCCTGAATCAGAGGGTCTGGATGCAGCAAGTTTCACCATGTTCCCAGAGCCTCCCGGGCAATTCTGATTAATATCAAGGTGGAGAATCACTGGGCTCAGTACTTGACTTCAATTTAGCAGCCCAAGTGTGTGTCCGCTTAGTTAGCAGCTTTTCATTTGACTCCTATGGACTTGGCTGTGAGTGAAAACCCTCAGTTTTATTCACACATGCTTCCGCTAAGCCACCACTTCCCCACCCTGTCCTTGTACAGTTGGTGCCTTGGAGCCAAGCCCGGATTTCTGAGTTAAGCCCTGTTCATTTTACCTTGTGAGGCTGAGGCTATTGCTCAAGCAGGCTAGGAGGTTTTGGGATCCTGGGTATATCTCCTAACACATTCCCTGTTTTCACTGGCTTCTTGCTATTCACAAAGGTGAGGGGCTTGTTCACTGTGGCTTGACCAGGCCCTGATAAAAAGGTGGACCAGCACAGGGGCAAGGATGAAGCCACCAGTCAGCTCTGAGGGCATTCCTTGTGTGCAATGCACCATGCCCATCCGGAGAAGGACATCATCTAACTTACTTCCATCACACTTATAAAAACTGGTCCATTTCACAGATAGATAAACAGAGGCAGAGAACATAAATACTGTGTCCAAGAACATCCTGCTGGGGTAGGAGCCAATCTTTTCCTGCCATTTACAACTCTAGTCGCTAGGTTTGTCACCTCTCAGAGGAAAGGCAGGAGATAAAAGAGACGAGATTGCCCTTTCTGATGGCTAAGAGAAGATTTTTTAGAGTTGGAAGGAATCTTAGAAATAATCAAAAGTTTAATGGATCAGGGAGCTCAGGTAACTTGCCAAGATCGCATAGCAAACCTCACAGCTCTGGTTGAGACTAAAATCTTGGTTTTTGAGGCTGGGTCCAGTGTTCCCACAGCTATACCTTCAGGTAATTTTGATCCAAAATGGCACTTCAAGGGGAAATACCCATGGGACTTACTGTAAGTCTCAGATGGTTCTTTCTATGCTTCCAGAAGGGCTTGGCATGGGAGGACAGGCAATGTCTTCCTCCTGGGCTTCTGCGAAGAACTCTTAACAAGCTCTCCTCTACTCCCCAAGGGATCAGAACCTTAGCACCTGCCTCCCACCCTTATACTGGGCCTCCAACCACATCTAGCTCTCAGTGTGCAGAGGGTGGCTGGATCTGGAGCCACAGCCGGACATTCAGCTGGACTGATGGACAGTTCCTCACTCTCACACCTGCCTCGTCGGCTGTGGAGGCTGTGGTGGCTGTGGTGGTTAAAGGTGGTGGGAGGTTGGCACCTGCCCATGATTTGAGTCCTCATGCTCATGACTTCATGAGTTAAGGCCACCTGCTTGAATAGCAGATGACCTGCATCAAGCCTATAACCAGGAGCACCCCGTGAAGGTGGGTCAGCCCTCAGCTGAATCACACAAACTGCTGAGAAAAAAAAAAGCAATTCAAAAAGCAAGTCAGTGCAGATACTTGTTGTGGAAAGAATAGCGTATATACTGCAGAGGAAGTAATGAGAAATTATTTTTCTTCTGTCAATGTTTCTTAATAAGTAATAATAATAAGTGATGATAACAGTACCATGGAGCTCATGTGCAGGCACCATATTAAGTACTTTACATACATATTACTGAATCCTTACAACAACCATTGGAGGTATTACAATCCCTGTTTTATAGGTGAGAAAATGGAGGCACAGGAAAGTATCACAAGATAAACCAGTTGGTAAGTGGCTGAGTTCATGGAATTGACTGTGGCTCCCTATAACAGACTGGGAAATAGGGCCCAGAGAATGCACTAACCAAGGCATCTTCATTCCAAAAGTATCTAGCCATTCGCCTAAAATGTACCGTAGGCCTCCAGGCTCTTGAACTTCACTGCTTTATCGGGTAAGTCACGGCATCACGTAAGAAACCAATCTCATCTGACTCTCTTCTTTGGCTATAACCTGAAGGTCGGAGTTTAACTTCCCCTACTAATCTTCACTGATCAACAGGTTGGAAAACCACAGCACAAGGTCCTCACACAAAACCACCAACTGAGCAAAAGAATTCTAGACCTGCCTCCTGCGTTCTAGGCACCAGCATCTCCTTGGGAGGCATTATGTTTGAGTGTAGTTTCTCACTGCCAAAGCTCACACATGCCAAACTCCTCAGCAAACATGTTTCCGTGAATCACCATGACACAGACCCTCCAGTGACTTCCCTGACAGTTGGCTTTCCCTGGATCCCCAGCCTTTCCCTGGGAAGCACACACTTTCCAGTGCGCCCAGCAGGGGGCATCCTCACCCTTCTACCTTCTGCCCTGGGGGGTGAGATTGGCAGCCAGCATGGGGTGCCTGCTACCCAGCTCAGTCCAGGAGCCGCATTTCCCAAACTGGTTATTTGTGTGACCTCCATGGTTTTCTCCATATCCACTCTACCATTATTTACACGGTATTTTTCTTTGTCAATTCACATTTTAGGAAACCTTAATGTATTTTTAAAAGAAAAAAAAAGTCCTCTTTGATGAAGGTTTTCCTGGCTCTCCTGCTGTGTGGACTTCTTGCATTCTGAGGGCCACTGAAGGCAGGAGAGCACAGGCCCCATTGAAGCTACAATTGGGGGTCTCAAGAACTGGGTCTAGGCACTGCCATCACTGGGAGAAGATGGGTGAGGCTTTATTCTGTGGATTAGGGCCTCAAGCTTCAGAGCCCATGATTGAAAGGATCAGAGTAAAGGAGTACTGAAATCCCTGCCTTCCTGTGGCATCCCCAAAAGAGAGGAGCCTGTCTCTTGTCTCTCCCCAGGTTGAGGGAGAGGGAGGGGATTGTCTTTCCAGGCAGACAAGAGGGAGGGACTTGGGTGTAGGACCTGAGGTGGCTGCAGGTGACAGGTGTAGGGTCTTTGAGAAAGGGCAAGGATTTCCCTTGCAAAATGCATTCAAGCAGACCAAGCAAGAACCTGATCCCAGGGAGGGAATGGGAACGGCAGGGGCCCCAGAGGGGCCCACGGCTGGCTGGAGGGAGGGGTGCTGACAGACCGAAGGCTTGGAGGGAGGAGACAGAGGATGAGTCCTGAAGGCAGAGGGGCATGGAAACACGGACTGGGTTCCAGAACTGCTTCCACAGACTGTCAGGCCTTGTTACAGAATCCACCCCAGTGGCCTTAGAATCACTTTTCTGGGGATTAGTTTTGTGCTAGGAATCCCTTTAGCTCCAGCCCTCAGTGGCCCCCATCCTCCTGCCCTGGACTAGACTGGCCAGTAGAGGCAGTTCTAGGGCCTGGGTGAGGGCCCTATGGTTATTAGGGGGTGGAACAAAGGCTCACAGTGGGACCTGAGGCAGAAAGCCAGGCCCTCAGAGGGGAAGGAAGTCCTGGGCAGAGCTCCCTACTCCCCCAGCTAAGCTAAGAAGGGTGATAAAGAGGAGCTGGTTAGGCAAGAGGAAGTGGGCTGGCTGAGCGAGGCTGGGGCTGAGCTCCCAGGGCTCAGTCAGTGTTAGGTCCATGCACCCTCAGCAGGCAGCCAGAGCTGGGGCCTCTCCAAGCAGCCTTCTGCCCCCTGGTGTTTGCACCCCAGGCCGTGTGCACAGAGCAGAGAGCTGGGCCAGAGGGTGCAGCGAAGGCTGGTGGCAAGGGTTGCTGTGTGTGGAGTCATGTTTGGTTTGTGGGAGTTCTAGAACTCTGCCAGGCCCACAGGGCCAAGAGGAGGTATGTGTGGCAGGTGAGGGGGCTGATTGCCTCACTTGTACTTCATTTTCATGGGAGGAAGCATTGAGAAAGAAGAGCCAGGCGTTCAGCAAACTTTGCTTATTCAAAACACTAAATCCCAGCTGGCCCCACCCCAGCCTCAACTCCCTGCTCCAGGGTGGTCCTAGCCTCCTCAGTCTCCTCTCTCATGGGGAGAGACTCCTATGCTTTAGAGCCCACCTTTGTGGCGGTCCCTTCCCCTGGGGAGCTCCTTACACCCTCCCCTCAGGCCCAGCTTGGGCAACAGCATCCCCAGGGGGTCCCCGCATTGTTCCTTCTCCAGCTCCTCAGCTGCATCTGACCAGAGATTGCTCCTGGGACTGAGGCCCTCAGCTCCAAGGTGACCAGTTCTGAGGACCCGCCCCTCAGTCCTGAACAGCACAGAGAAGGAAGCCCTGAGCAGGAAGTGCTGAGGCACAGGGTGAGGGCGGGGGCTTTGTGGAGGGGAGCCTAACCTCCCGGGGCAGGAGCAGCGACCACAGCCCCCCAGTGAAGGCAGAGGGGGGAGGAGACCCATTTAAGAGATAGATGGGCCTCTGGCCAAAGCATTCAGCTCTGCCCCCAGCCACTGCCACCCGTGGGCTATAAGAGTCTCCAGACTTCCGGACCCGCTTGGGGCGGGTGCCATGTGAGCCCAGCCGGGCTCTCCTCCCGCCAGCCTTCCTTCCTTACCTCCTCCTACCCACGAGTGCCTGTCCAGCCTCTCCAAAGAGGGACGCTTAGCAGCATGTCTCTGCTCAACCCTGTCCTGCTGCCCCCCAAGGTGAAGGCTTATCTGAGCCAAGGGGAGCGGTTCATCAAATGGGACGATGTGAGTGGGGCAGGGGTCGTGGGCTGCTGGGGCACTGGGGTGGTGGGAGCCCTGTTGTCAGGGGCCTCGTTGCGGTGGGTGGGTTGGTTTATATCTGCTGGACCAGGCGCCTGTGTGGCTTGGCCAGGCAGCTGACACAACGGCCTGGATAAACAAACCTGGGGGTGAGCGTGTGTGCCCCTGAGTGTGTGTCCCTGGGATGCCAGGGCTAGGGCTCCGTGTCTGGGTGTAAGAAAAGGATGGGCTGCCTGGGTGGTCACGGGAGAGAGTTTCTTTGGGTTTGTGTCTGTCCTTCCCCAGAGCCCCCAAGACAAGCAGGATTTGTTGTTCCTGGTCTCAGCATTACTGGGAGGAAAATGCCCCAGAGCTGAGGCAGGGCCTGAAGCAGAGGTGAGGCAGGCCCCTATTCCCAGCATAGATGCCCCACTCTTGCTCCTTCCCATCTGGCCCTGCCCTGGCTCAGGGGAGCCCCACTCTTCCCTGAGCTCCTGTGGGGCAACTACACAAGGCCGGGGGGACCCTAAGTGAGAACTGGAGGCTGCTGCTGGGAGGGAACTGATAGACTTCTGCTTCTGCTGGGGGTTTTCAGCTGGGCTCCCTGTCTGCAAGGAAAGGGGGAAACCACTGCTTTGCCTTGTATCTTTGTTTCTGCTGTCTGTGCCTTCCTAGACTGGGGCCTGCCTCCCAGACTCTGATCCTCCTGGCCCCTGAAAATGTGTTGGACAGGCCAGGGATTCTCTTGGGCAGTGAGAAAAACAATTTGGGGTCCTTCGTGAGGCTGCTCGGTGGGCCCAGTATTGGAGCCACAGTGGGCTGGTCCCAGGAAGGGAACTGGAAGGCTCAGGGGTGTGTGTGTGTGGAGGGGGGTGTGTGTGTGTGGAGGGCCCTTAGGGCTGGTTCATTCTCCTTACAGGTGGGATGAGGGGGTTCTGGGTCTGTGAGTTAAGGCAGCCAGGGGCTCTACATTAGGCTGAATAATCTGGTTGCCATGACTATGGGTAGGAGGCCCCTGGCTAGATGCTTTCTGCTTCCCTAGGAGTAGTGTGGGGGATGTGGCATGGTGGTGACATGTCCCAGGAGACTGTGGAATGGGGGAAGTGGCTCAGAATGAAACGTGAAGTGGCTTCTCTCGGTTCCTCTGGGAAGTGTGTTTAACTTGACTGGGCAAAGGGTCATTAGGGGTGGGGACTTGCTATCTGGCCTTCTCTGTAAGCCAGTACCTGGTTGCCCCACTCCCTTCCCCGAGGCAGGGCACAGCATGACCCCGGGATCCTGACCTCCATGAGCAGGACTCTCCCAAGCCTAGTCACAGGGCACATGCACCTGTGAGACAGGGCTCTGCTCAGACTGCCTTCAGCCCAGTTGACCGCTGACTTGAGTATGTTGTGTCACGTTGAATGAGCACAATACAAAAGATGTAATCAACTCCCCACTTAATGTTGCCTCCCATGGTCCCTCCCTTGACAATGTATTTGGTGGGAGAAGCTCTTCTCCTGCCCGTGGAAGGAAAGTCAGCCAGCCACAAGACATTCCGTTTGCTCTTGGGGAACAGACAATCCTACGGTCACTTCTTCTCATAAAACCCAATCTTATTTCGGAAACCAGTTTCAATTCAAAACTCAAATCTTACTTTGGATAACATCTTCTGCCCTCCTTCTAGGAATGGTTTTAGGTGGGCTGCACATGCTCTGTGAAGGCAGGATTCCCTGATCTTCCACCAAGCCCTCCCTACTATGGGGTGCAGGGACAGACGAGGGAGAGGGGCATCAAAGTCCTTCATGAACAGATGCTATCATGGGTTGGCTCATGCTTTCTGAGCGTGGCAGAATGTTAGGCTTATTCTTTCTCTAGTGGGCACTTTGGAGGATTCTCCTCAAAGTGAGGAGACCCTCTGAGCTGGTGGTCCCTTGTGTAAGGGTATTTCCACCCTCTCTATTTCAGAAAGTCACTCAAAATTACTTCTTCAGCTCTTTGGAATCCAGTGACCACCTTCAGTTTCCTGTAGTTTTGGACTCTGCCCCTCTTTCCCACAGGCTCCCTCTGGACCCCAGCACATACTCCTGTGTTCACTGCCCCAACAGACTCTGAAGTTTGGGTTCATCTAGCACAACCAGCATCCCAATGCCTCCAACACTTGGTTTCCTGGGCAGGAGTCAGACCCCAGTCTGCTTTGCCCCACAACTGCAGGAGTGACCAAAGTTTTCTAAGAACAGTTGAAACCCCTCACTAGATTTAAAGTGAGGGGTCAGGCACCCCTGCCAACACTCCCTTTGGGAGGGAAGGTAATAGAGCTCACAACCATAGCTTTCTCTAAAATTAGCCCCCTCCCAAAGTGTTTTCTTTTCTCCATAGTCTAACCACCTCTGACCTGAGAACCTTGTTTTGACCATTTCCTTTGTAAATTATGCATTTGGTGTGATTTGGGGTGCAGCAACTACCATGCCTTATTGGAAACTTCAATTATATTATCTTGTTGCATATGCATATGAAGACGATTAAAATGTAAGATAGCCTGTGTGCTCTGTGAGTGGAACAAGAATTGAGCCATTCACTGGCTCTTCGGCAAACATGGAGCACTAACCTCATGGGCTAGCACATAAACTTGTGGCCTAGCTTATGCTACAGCACAGGATTGTTTCTCTGGAGTCCACTAGCCCTTGGGGATTTTCTGGATGGGCTTGTAGGTGTGTGAACCACACACACACTGTTACAGCATGTTTCAGGGAAGGCTTTTCAGAAGAGGAGAGACTTGGGGTGCTCTTTGAAGGTATTTCAGTCAGGGGAGGGTTGGGTTCTTAGGCTTGGAGGTGGGAATGGACTTGGTGTCTATAGAACAGTTGGATATATTGGCAGGGAGTGGTTTGTGAAGGGGAGACAGTGGCCTCCTGGGACAGGGAAGCTTGGCCTGAAAGCTCAGAGCAGAGAGCTAACCCCTTCTGTCTTTTATCTTCTTTCCTTCCTTCCTTCCTCCCTCCCTCCCTCCCTTCCTTCCTTCTTTCCTTCATTCCCTCCCTCCCTGCCTTCCTTTACCACTTTTGTCTATAGGAAACTACAATAGCCTCCCCGGTCATCCTCCGTGTGGATCCCAAGGGCTACTACTTATATTGGACATATCAGAGTAAGGTGAAGCAGCCCCTACCTACCATGGCCCTGAGCTCCTGCTGATCCATTGAGTCAAAGCAGACTTTTGATAATGTAGGGGTGGAGGTGTGAATATTCCCTCAGGGAGTACAGAAAGACGTGGAAGGGTGGCTGGGGGGGGGGGCCTCCTGTGGGCAGAGGCTATTTGTTTTGGGAGGGAGGATGCAGTCACTCCAACCATGGCCGCCTCGGGCCAAGATGTTCCAGACTTAGCATCCCTTGGAGAGAGAGAGAGAGAGAGAGAGAGAAAGGAAAAAGAACTGCCACTGAAGGCAGATTCTCTACCTGTGGTTCTGGGTAAGTTGGGGGCTCAGAGAGATCAAGTAGGGTCTCAGTACCTGGATGGAGGGAAGGGAGGGGAACCTGAGGAAAGTCCAGGATAGTATGGGCAAGACCACAGGTCACAGCTCCTGAGTAACTTAAATGGCCAGGGAAGGAATGGACAGAGGAAGGGAGGAGGATCCCATGAGTAGGGAGAACCTGATTGGTGGGAAGGGAAGGCTAAGGTCCAGGCCACCCAGATAGTTTGGGCATCTACAGAAGGCAACTGGTCAAGATGTGAAGGTGTGTTGGAAGTTCCCTCCTCTCTGCTCTTCATTCGTGACGGACCTTTTTATTCTCCCTTCTTTGCTCCTAACTGGGGCACCCTCCAGGAGATAGAATTTCTGGATATCACCAGCGTCAGGGATACTCGCTTTGGGAAGTTTGCCAAGATACCCAAGGTAGGTGGACCCAGTGGCATCCCAGGCTCAGCATGGACACAAGCTCTGTGGGGCCAAGCTCTGTGGGTGTGGGAAGCCTAATCTCTGGAGCAAGGGGAAGAGTTCCCAGGCTGGGCAGCATGGCCTCCTCCCAGAATGGAGGAAGGGACATGGCTGCTCTGAGCTTTCCAGAGCTTTGGTACCAGGGAACCATAAACAGAGATGCTGTGCAGTCAGTGCCTGCCCCTAGAGCACCCTGGACTGTCTGGAAGGTATTGTGCCCATCCCCCACCCCATCTGGCTTGCCTACATTTGCCTAATGCCAGTAGGAAAATTGAAAGAAGGGATGGGTAGGAAGCTGGATTCCATGAGACTGGGACGTAAGAATTCATCTTCAAATGAAAAGTGGCAAACAAAATACAAGGACCCCCGGCCCCACTGCTGGGTTCATCTCTTCCCATGGGATCTTCATCTCTACTCCGGCCCCTGGAGTCAGGGATGCGAAGATGCTGAGAACCATGGCTCCTCAGATGGGGATGGGACTCCACCCTAGGTGGCCATAGTTCAAGTGCTGAGGGGGAGGGACAGGGAGAGCCACAGTGGGCAGGGATGGGGGCATACTTCTGATCCTGTGTCACCGCCTGCTGCAGAGCCAGAAGCTCCGGGATGTCTTCAACATGGACTTTCCTGACAACAACTTCCTGCTAAAGACGCTCACTGTGGTGTCTGGCCCTGACATGGTGGACCTCACCTTCCACAACTTTGTCTCCTACAAGGAGAATGTGGGCAAGGTGCATGGTGGGGGCACACCTGGCCTGGGGCTGGGCACCTGGGGTAGCCTGGGCTTCCTGAGAGACAGGCCTGGGTTGCAGGGGGTGGGCACAACCATGTGGTCAGGGGTCTTACTGCCCTGCCCTGGGGTCCTACAGAACTGGGCTGAAGATGTACTGGCTCTGGTCAAGCACCCACTGACAGTCAATGCCTGTCGCAGCACCTTCCTGGACAAAATGTAAGTGCCTACCTGCCTGGTCTTGGTGCTCGGGGTTAAGTGTGGCAGCCCCAGGGCCTAAATGAGCTGCTTTGTGCCCCACCAGCCTGGTAAAGCTCAAGATGCAGCTCAATCCTGAAGGGAAGATTCCCGTGAAGAAGTGAGTTTCCCAAACTCTCTTCCCACACTTCCTCCCAGCTCCTCAAAGCCTTTCCTCTCCAGGTCTGACCCCTCTCTTTGCCTGGTGCCTTTCTCTGCTCCTTCAGTTTTTTCCAGATGTTTCCTGCTGACCGCAAGCGGGTGGAAGCTGCCCTCAGTGCCTGCCACCTCCCCAAAGGCAAGGTGAGTGGTTCCCCCGTCCCAAACCACCCCCTCTCACCTGAGCTGCCTGTCACAAGAGGCCAGTGTGGCCAGGCCTGGTCGGGGGCGGCGAAGGCAGGGATGATAGCACAGCCTGGCCAACAGCCCAAAAAGCCAGTTAACCCTAGAGCACCGGGTTCTGATACTAGGCACAGAGACAGGACCTGGGCAATGGGGGGGAGGTGCCTGGGTCCAGAGCAAGTTGGTCTACACCGCCTACTCCTCGGTGGCTGTGTGGGCAGTGGGTGGTGGACTGTGTTCAGGGCAAGTAGCCAAGGTGGGTGCATCCCCATTCTAGCCTTGAAATGAAAGTTGAGAGGAATGTTCTCACCTAGAGGAGGGAGATAAGGTCAGCAGGGATGGGAGCAATCTGCAGGGGTCTGAAATGTGGGGAAGGGGCTAGTTGTGCAGAGTGAGGGGAGGAGAACAGACCGAGCATTGAAGCTTCCAGGACACAGCCTTTAGCTTAATGCAGGAAAACATTTTTTCCCCTTCCGGTTAAATAATGTTAAATTACAAGTTGTGTGCAGGGTCACCCCATAAGGCATCTTATGTGGATTGCAAAAATGAGCCCTCTGGGCAGATGCAGCCCTAGCCCAGTGTTCATGCCTGGCTAGGGGAGTGGATCTTAGTCCCCTGTGCCTATGGGGGCACCACCTGCACCCCATAGAGTTTTGTCTCCTGATAAGAAATTGTTGTTATAAATAAATAAAACTAAGACCTTATCAATCACCTGTTCACGTGGGTCCCAGGAAGACTACTCCCCCTCCAGTCACAGCTAGTGACCCCTTGATGGAGTCAGTCATAGGAACTCAAGTACAGGGTTAGAGAGAGGGTGGGTATGGGCTCCTGCGGAGGGCCCTGCTGCTAGTACTGCTTGCTGCACATCCACTCTGCTGTTCTGCCTCCTGAGCTCTCACCTTGGCTAAGTGCTCCTTATATGTCAGCTCTCCTTGTGTCCCACTAGGACCCACTGACCCATCCTTGCTTGGAGCTGATGGGTCCAAGATCCAGACTTAGGGACATATGGTCTGGCTCTCTTATTCAGACCCTCTGCTCCAAACTGAGACTGATGTTGGCCTTCCAGTATGATCCTGGAAGACATGGAATGGGTTTTTCTGGGATGGAATGCAAAGACACAGAATCTCTGGAGACCACTAGTCTTTTTTCAGTTACTACTTTTACAAAGTTGCCTAATCTGGACATTTCACATAAATGGAATCATACAATATGTGTCCTTTGATGTCAGCTTCAGTCATTTAGCTTAAGGGTTTCAAGGTTCTTCCATGTTGTAGCATGTATCAGTACTTCATTCCTTTTTGCTGCTGAGTAATATCTTGTAGTGTAGATGGACTACATGTGGCTTGTAGTTGATGACATTTGGGTTGTTTCCACTTTTCAGCTATTTTGAATAATGCTGCTATGAACATTCATGTGCATGATTTTGCCTTTTGTCTTCAACTCTCTATACATAGAGGTAAAATAGTTGGGTCAACTATTTATTTAACAACTGTCTATTTAACATTTTGAGGAACTGCCAAATTGTTTTCCAAAGTGACTGACCATTTTACAATCACACCGGCAACATATGAGGTTTCCAATTTCCTCACCAACACTTGTTGTTGTCTGTCTTTTTACAATTTTAGTCATCCTGTGGGAGTGAAGTGGTATCCCATTGTGGTTTTGATTTGCATTTCCCAAATGACTAATGAGATTGAGCATCTTTTCATGTGTTTACTCGTCATTTGCATATCTTCTTTGAAGAAATGTCTATTCAGATCTACTGCCTGTCTTTCCCTTGGGTTATCTGTCTGTTTACTGTTGAGTTGTCACTTTACTGGACATTTGATGTGCCAATATTTTCTCCTATTCTGTGGACTTTTTCACTTTCTTGATGGTATGCATTGAAGCAAACAAGTTTTTAATTTGGATGAAGTCCAGTTTGTCTTTTTTTGTTGTTGTTCCTTCGGCTCTTTGGTGTCTCTAACTACTATTGTTGAATTGTCTATTTCTCCCTTCAGTTCTGTCAGTTTTTTCTTCGTGCATGTGGGGGCTCTGCTGTTCGGTGCACAGTTTACATTAAAGTTACATCTTTTGGAAAATTTGTCCTCCACTTAAAAAAAAAGACAGCCCACTGCTCTGATAGCAGCACCACTTGCTCCTAACCTCTTTTCCTCCCTGCTCTGATCATCCCTTAGTTCCGATCCTGCCCCAGCCAGGGGACTAGCCACTGTCCAAGTTCAGGGGCAAGGCAAACCAGCTAAGCATGCTCTCTGCTCTACAACCAGCGCCTTGAGAAGCAGGTGCTTGTGGGCGTACCTGATGCTGCTTGGCCTGCCCTGAGCCCTCCCTCTCACAGGCCCCCTTGCACAGGGCTGGGCCTCGTTTGTGGTTCTTAGCACTGAGAAGGTGGAACAGGAATGATCAGGTGACTATCCCCCCAGAATGATGCCATCAACCCTGAGGACTTCCCAGAATCCGTCTACAAGAGCTTCCTCATGAGCCTCTGTCCTCGGCCAGAAATAGATGAGATCTTCACTTCCTAGTGAGCTTCCTTAGCTGGGCTGGGCATGGGGAAGGGATGGTGGCTAAAATCCCACTTGCCATGCTGGGAATTAGATGGCTTCTCTGGAGTAGGCGGTGGTCTGTGCTCCCTGGCCCAGGGGCTATAGACCTCTCTGGCCTGCAGCCATGCGAAGGCCAAACCCTACATGACCAAGGAGCACCTGACCAAATTCATCAACCAGAAACAGAGGGACTCCCGCCTCAACTCTCTGCTGTATCCGCCGGCACGGCCTGACCAAGTGCGGGGCTTCATCGACAAGTACGAGCCCAGTGCAATCAACGTGCAGAGGGGTGAGGACTGAGGGAGCCCCTCATCCTCGTGGGCCTGACCCACTCTGGCAGCCAGGCTGCAGCCCTGACAGCTTTCCCTTGCCCCCCAGGCCAGCTGTCACCTGAGGGCATGGTGTGGTTCCTCTGTGGGCCGGAGAACAGTGTGCTGGCCCAGGACAAGCTGCTACTCCACCAAGACATGACGCAGCCACTCAACCATTACTTCATTAACTCCTCGCACAACACCTACCTGACAGGTGACCAGGGTGACCTCATTTCGACCTCTCCTTTTATGGGGGCTGCTCCTGTTCCCTGAATCCATCCCTCGAAGGGATTGCCCACGGGCTGCAAAAGGACAGACTGCGTTGGAGAGGGCTGGGATGAGCTGGACCGGCCTCTGGTGAAGCCCCTGCCTCTCCCTTTTGCTCTGGCGCAGCTGGCCAGTTCTCTGGCCTTTCCTCGGCCGAGATGTACCGCCAGGTGCTGCTGGCTGGCTGTCGCTGCGTGGAGCTGGACTGCTGGAAAGGCAGACCCCCTGATGAGGAGCCCATCATCACCCACGGCTTTACCATGACCACAGACATCTATTTCAAGGTCAGACTCAGTGTGAGGAAGCTGGAGGCAGCAGGACTAGGGAAGGGCCCTGGGCCACAAGTTTTCTGGGGGTGGGGGTGGGGGAGTGGGTACAGCTGAAAGGAGGGAGGGCTGGGAGGCCTTGACCAGTGAAGGGACCAGAGGGGACCAGAGGAGACAGGGCCAGCAGTGGCCCTCCAATTCTGTGTGTTTCCTGAAGCTGGGGAATGGGGAAGGGTGCTGCTGGGGGTGGGGGGTCTGGAGCACTGACCTCCATTTGGCCGTGCCCCCTTCTCCTCCAGGAAGCAATTGAAGCCATTGCAGAAAGTGCCTTTAAGACCTCCCCCTATCCTGTCATCCTGTCATTTGAAAACCATGTGGACTCGTACGTATCAGACCTGTTCAGCCTCATTCTCTCTCCTGTCCCCATCTCCTGTCTGCAGCTGCCCTCCCCCAACTGTCCCCCACCTCTAGCCATGCCCTCCAGCCCTCTCCTGGGTTTCAACACAAGCTCCTGGGGACCCCAGGCTCTCCTGCCTGTGTCCCTACCTCCCTGATCTCCTGTGCCCCTGATGACCAGATCAGGGGCCCAGAAGGATGGACAAGAGAGGGGTAGAGCTGCTGAAACCTACCCCACTTCTGCTCCCTGCAGACCCCGCCAACAGGCCAAGATGGCTGAGTATTGCCGGACGATGTTTGGCGACATGCTACTCACAGAGCCTCTGGAAAAGTTCCCGGTGAGTGGACTTTGCTGTGGGGCATCTGGGCCTGGGGGCTGGGGGCCCAGGGCAGGGGCAGGGCCAGGTTAAGGAGACAGATGTCTCCAGAGGATGTTGGGATTTATCTGGGAGGATTGTGGGGCCAGAATCTTATTATCTACCATGTGTCAGGCACCGTGTTGGGCTTTGGGGCTATGTAAGTGACAAAGACACAGTTCCAGCCCTCAGGTTGCTTACCCTTTAGTGGGGAGATAGACAAGTAACCAAGCCATCACACCCAGGGGCTGCTATGGGAGTACTTGGGGATCAGGGAAGTCTTCCCGGAGGAAGGGATGGCTAAGCTGAAATCTGAGAGGGAAACTGGATTATTTTGGTGAGAGTGGAAAAGAGTATTGTAGGCAGCTGAGTGAGAAGAGTATCATCTGAGGAACTGGATAAGTTGGGTCAGGCAGGAGCGCAGTACACAACAGGATATGGTGGGAGGCGAGGCTGGAGAAGCAGGCAGGGCAGATGGAGTGCAGCTTGGTATAGAGGAGCTGAGGCTGTACCCTGAAGGTGAGGAGATAGTACTGACCCTCTCCCCTCTCCCTCAGCTGAAACCAGGCATCCCCCTGCCCAGCCCTGAGGATCTCCGAGGCAAGATCCTCATCAAGAACAAAAAGAACCAGTTTTCTGGCCCAGCATGCCCCAGCAAGGAGCCGGGTGGGGAGGCTGAGGGTGACTGCCCACCCAATGCCTCTGTGGGTGAGGGCACAGGTGAGTCGGCCTGGGAGGGAGGGATGTCGGCGGGGAGGGGGGGACATCTGGAGGTGGAGACAGGGGCTGGGCCTGGAGGGGATGTATGGGGTCCTCAGGTCCCAGTGCTGATGGAGCTGTGTGTGGCAGCGTGGACTGGTGAGGAAGGGGCAGAGCCGGAGGAGGAAGAGGTGGAAGAGGAGGAGGAGTCAGGAAGCCTGAATGAGGAAGAGATCAAGAAGATGCAGTCGGATGAGGTATGTAGAGGGCAGCCCCAAGCCCCTTCTGCTGTGTCCACTGTAGAGCCCCCCAGGTGTGGGCATGGGGCCACCTCCCTGGGTTCTGTACCTGCCCTCCCCTTCTCCACCCTCCCCCCTCTTCCTTAGGGCACGGCGGGCCTGGAGGTGACTGCTTATGAGGAGATGTCCAGCCTAGTGAATTATATCCAACCCACCAAGTTCATCTCCTTTGAGTTCTCTGCCCGTAAGTGAGCATGAAGTGGGGGGAAGGTGGTAAGCTGGAGATGAGGCTAGCTTCAGGAGAAGGCCCTTAAGAAGGGCATCCTGACAGCAGAGCTTGATGGGTGGGGGGAAGAGGAAGAAGGATCCCCCCCTTTCTTGGACTCGGGATCCCTGTCTATAAATAGCAGAGGAGTCAGGCAAAGGGCTTGTTTAAGTGGCAGTGGCTCCCAGTTTCCTGGCACTGTAGTGAGGAACTTGGCACCTACCAGAATGCTCTGGAGTGTGTCCATGACAGGCAGGCCACTTATGACAGGCCATCTTAGCCCTGTTGGCCTGGGGCTCCTGCAGCCTCCTGCAGGTTCTGTGGCTCTCAGGGCTGAATGGTGCCTTGGGCTGGCCCAAGCCCAGAAGCCTTGTCCCCTCCCCCTCACCTCCCACCCCCCACCCCAGGCATGAGAACTCCTGGGAAGGGTCAAAGGCAGAGACAAAGGCCAGTGCACATCTGCCCCTTGCACCCTTCCCTTCCTGTGCACACCCATGCTATTTAACTTCATCTTCTCCTGACACAGGCATAGTGCCTTCCCCTCATCCTCCGGGTGTGCCCCCCAGGTGAACACCTCTTTCTGAATACACTGTGCAGTGTGTACCTCTGCAACATTGACTCCTCACCCCCTGGCCCTGCACCCCACAGCCCCACCTGTTCCCAGCCATGGCATGTCTGATCCTTGGTGTATACCTCCAAGGCATGACTCCATGCCTCATATTCAGCCAGAACTTGCGTGCTCACTGTTGGCACATTACATTATGTTCCTGTGCCATCCAGGGCATGCATCCCTCACTCTACAGGATTGTGGCACACACCCTATCCCTGGGCATGTCTCCCACATATACCTTTTACCCCCCGCACACCATCCCCCACACAGATCTACACAGCAGCTCTGTCCCCTAAGCCCTTGGGCCTCAGTGGAAATGCTAGGTTGGAGGGATCTCTGTGCTAGAGGGAGCCAACCCAAAGGGAGGGGAGGGAGGAGGGAGGAGGACAGCCTGACATGGGCCCCCTGCCCTTTCTCTCCAACACAGAGAAGAACCGAAGTTATGTCATCTCCTCCTTCACAGAGCTCAAGGCTTATGACCTGCTCTCCAAGGCCTCAGTGCAGTTTGTGGAGTATCCTTGAGGCCTCAATAGCCAGGGTCCCTGGTTGGGGTGGAGGGATGGGGAAGACCTGGGGGACAGGGCTCCCAGAGGGAGCTGTTGGGTTCTCCTGGTGTGGGAAGCCTTCAGATGGGCTCCTAAACTCTGAGGCAGCTACAACAAGCGCCAGATGAGCCGCATTTACCCTAAGGGCACCCGCATGGACTCCTCCAACTACATGCCCCAGATGTTCTGGAATGCTGGTTGCCAGATGGTTGCCCTCAACTTCCAGACGATGGGTGAGGGTTCTCCTAGATCCCTGAAAACCTTCCCCCGCCCCCTGCCTCTTCCACCTTCAACCCATCCCTGTGGGGAGGGGGGATCTTTAGAACAGATCAGGTGTCCTGATATTTGTTCAGGCTGTGGGAGCACGTGCAGGTGTATGAGCGGTTAGGGATCTAAATGCATCAGCTCACGCCTATGTGATTGCATGTATGGGTATGTAAGTTCTGGCCGCTCTGCCTGAATGGGCCCTTGGAAACACCTGCTTCGCCGGCCTCAACTCCCACTGCGAGCTGTGGTCTGGTCGTGGCTTTGTTCCTACAGACTCCAGGTTGTGGAGCCTTCCTGAGAGATGAGACACCCCAAGGAAACAGGCTGAGTCATGAGAGACCCTCATGCTCACAGTCCACCCAAGCTCCTCATTCACAAGATAGAAGAGGCTGAGAAATGCAGGAAATAGAGACTGGGTGCAGACCTACGGTTGGGCCTTCCTCACCAAGTGCCCTTGTCCCCCCAGACCTGCCCATGCAGCAGAACATGGCGCTGTTTGAGTTCAATGGGCAGAGTGGCTACCTCCTCAAGCATGAGTTCATGCGCCGGCCAGACAAGCAGTTCAACCCCTTCTCAGTGGACCGCATCGACGTGGTGGTAGCCACCACCCTTTCCATTACGGCAAGGCCCCCGAGGTGGACAAGTGGCCGGGAGGGCTGGGGTCTTGAGGAGAAAGACACAGGAGCTCTACTCCTCCACTCCCAACCCCCTCCCCTGATATCCTGAAAACTTCAGCCCAAGCCAGTTCGTGCAGTAGCAAGTTGCCTTGGAAACTGCCTCCGCCTCAGCACTGGAGGCTGCCTCTTGGTCCCCATGGAAACCAAGGGGAAGGGCTGAGGCTGAGGTGGGGGAGGGGAGAAGAGTAGGCAGTGTAGGTCCACAGGAGCCCCCGGCCCTGTGGGAGAGCACTGTTCCTTCCTTGCCTGGGGAGAGAGGTGGGGAGGCCCACACTTCTTCCTTGAATGCTAGAAGCACCCGGTCGCCAAGAGCTCAGCTGTAACCCTTGAGCCACACGGCCCCAGCTGAATGGGGCTCTGTGCAGTATGCAAGAGTGGATGCTTCAGCCACAGGAGCTGGAGGCCCCAGGGGCTAGGGAAGGGCCTGGGTGGGAGAGCTGATGCTGGCCTCCCACGGGCCCCCACCCCTAGGTGATCTCTGGGCAGTTCCTGTCAGAACGCAGTGTGCGCACCTATGTTGAAGTGGAGCTGTTTGGCCTTCCTGGGGACCCCAAGAGGCGCTATCGCACCAAGCTGTCACCCAGTGCCAACTCTATCAATCCTGTCTGGAAGGAGGAGCCCTTTGTCTTTGAGAAGGTGGGGACCTAGAGCAGGGGCTGGGGTCTGTCCCTACTTCTTGGCCTCTACTTATAGAAAAGAGGAACTAAACAAAGGGACTTCCTTCATCCTCTCCCCTCCCCACCCCTCACCCCATGCCTTCCTGATTTTTAAGAGTCCAAAATCCACGTTTACAGAAATTTGTGAGCAGGTGTGTGTGTGTGTGTGTGTGTGTGTGTGTGTGTGTGTGTGTATGCGTGCTCATGTTAGGATGAGAGGCAGAAACGTGAACTCCGAGTCGAGGGTATAGAATGCCACGGAATGGTGAGGGTCTTTTGCTCCCATTGGATGCTCATTGGCAAGGCTGTCAAGGGCTGCCTGCACCAGGACCCCAGAGCCCTGGGCTGCATACCCAGCCCTTCTCCCCTGTGTGGACCAGCCATGGCATGAGCTGAGAGGATGCCCACGTGTGTGGCCTAGAGTGTGCCAAACCTGGTAACACCTGCCATGTTCTCACACTGACACTAAGACTTCTGAAGCTCAGGAGGTGGGTAGCTTGGCCACCTCCTAGCTTGTCCTGTCCGGAACTCTCCCTAGATCTTGATGCCTGAGCTGGCCTCCCTCAGGGTGGCCGTGATGGAGGAAGGCAACAAATTTCTTGGACACCGCATCATCCCCATTAGTGCCCTGAATTCTGGTAAGAATAGTCCTTCTTTGCTGTTACCAGCCGGTCTGAGAGATGAAGGCCAGATTAGGGGCCTGTCCAGAGGGTGGGGCTGCTTCAGGGAGGTGGCCCTGAGACTTTACCTAACCCTCATGTTATCAGCCCTAAGGAGTGTGGCAAGAATAGGAAACTGACAAGAGGTGGGGCCTCTGCCCACCTATCAGGACGTCTGTAATATTCTAGAACTACTGGGGCAATTTCCCAAGTAGCTGATACAGGGCACTTAAAATGAGATAGGGCTTATAACACGTACTCACTTAATCCTAACAATAACCACATGGGTAGACGCTAGTCACCCCATTTCACAGCTGAGGAAAATCTCAGAGATTTAAACTAAACTGCCCAAGGTGACATGACCAGGAAGGTACAGAATCAGGTTCAGGCTCTGGCTTCTCTGACTCTATGGCCACAAATCTCGAGTACCTAGCTGCTCCTGTGCAGTGCTGGGGGGCCACGAGCATGGCTTACTGCCCACCCTGTCACGCCCAACAGGCTACCACCATCTGTGCCTGCACAGCGAGAGCAACATGCCCCTGACCATGCCTGCGCTTTTTGTCTTCCTGGAGATGAAGGACTATGTACCTGACACCTGGGCAGGTAGGAGGCCCTTAGTATGCTGGGAGCTGGGATCCATTCCCCCTCCCCCTCCTCAAGCCAGCCTCCAGAGTGGGGCAGGACAGGGCACCCTGGGGTAGGTGAGGAGGGGGGGGGGCTTCCAGGGACATCTCCAAACCCTTGGAAACACCTGCTTCGCCGGCCTCAACTCCCACTGCGAGCTGTGGTCTGGTCGTGGCTTTGTTCCTACAAAGGCCCCTATGCACCCAGATCTCACCGTGGCGCTTGCCAATCCCATCAAGTTCTTCAGTGCCCATGATAAGAAGTCTGTGAAGCTCAAGGAAGCCATAGGAGGTCTGCCTGAGGTCTGTGTTGCCTGGTCCAGGAGCTTTGCCCTCTGGGAGGGAAGATGAGGGAGAGGGCAGGGTCACAGGTTGAGAGACCAAGAGACGTTGGTGCTGTGTTCCTAATCTGCTCTCCCCACACAGAAACCCTTCCCACTTGGGAGTCCAGTTACCGGCCACGTCAATGGGGCGCTGGCCTCACTGAGCAACGTGTCTGCAGGTATGCACTGCAGGGCCCTCCCACAGACCGGAAGGGCCTCGACCTCTCCAGCGGTACCCCCAAAACAGGGGGTCCCCAAACAGACTTTCACCTGGGATGGGAACGACTGTGCCAGAAGCCTCAGCGCCGGGAAAGTGCGCTACAGGGGGCCCATAATGCCACCCCCCCCCCCCCCCCCCGATCCAGGGAGCGGGGAGGGAGGAGCCGACAGAACTAACCCCCCCACCCCCAACGGCGCACCTCTCAGCCCACCCTGTGGCTCTTGCAGCAGCCGGGGCCGGGGCCAGGGCCAGGGAGGAGGCTGTGAAAGAAGCTGCGGGTAAGGCCTGCTGAGTCCCAGTGATCTTGGGAACGAGCCCGGGGAGGGTCCTAGACTCCTGGCGGGGGGCTTCTGGGAGGCGGCGCACCTCACCCCGGCCCCCGCAGAGCCGCGGACCGCCAGCCCGGAGGAGCTGCGGGAGCTGAAGGGCGTCGTGAAGCTGCAGCGGCGGCACGAGAAGGAGCTGCGGGACCTGGAGCGGCGCGGCGCGCGGCGCTGGGAGGAGCTGTTGCAGCGGGGCGCGGCGCAGCTGGTCGAGCTGGGGCCGCCGGGCCCCGGGGGCTGCGGGGGCCGCAGGCTCGGCGCGGGCAAGGGCTCCCGCAAGAAGAGGTACGGGCGGTGGCGGCGGGCTCTGCCCTCCGAGGGGCGGGCGGCGGGCGCGGGCGGCCGGGGGGTTCAGGGCCTGTCCCCACGTGGCTTCCACAGGACCGTGCCCTGCGAGGAGTCCGCCGGGGCCGCACCGGGCGAGGGCCACGAAGGCCCTGAGGGCGCGGACGCGCGTGCGCGGGAGCTTAAGGACCGGCTGGAGCTGGAGCTGCTGCGGCAGGGCGAGGAGCGGTACGAGTGTATCCTGAGGCGCAAGGAGCAGCACGTGGCCGAGGTGCCCGGGTGGGGGGACAGGAGGGAGCCACAACCCAACCGACACCACCGCACAGCAAAGGCTCCTCTAGCTAAGCCCATCCTTGCACCTCCCCCCCTCCCCCCACGCAGCAAATCGCCAAGATGATGGAGCTGGCCAGAGAGAAGCAGGCTGCAGAGCTGAAGACCCTCAAGGAGACCTTGGAGATGTATGATTGCCTCCTGCCCATGCCTGACTCTCTCCTCCCAGGAGGGTTCAGGCCTCTCAGAACATCTTCCTGATGCTTGTCTCTCTGCAGTGATACCAAAGAGATGAAGAAAAAGCTGGAGGCCAAGAGGCTGGAGCGGATCCAGGCCATGGTCAAAGTCACCTCGGACAAGATGGCTCAGGAAAGGTGAGCCCTGGAGGGAGGCCCAGGACTCAAACTCCAGGGCCAGTCTGAGAAGGGACCACTCCAGGGGGGAAGGGGCCTCCCTGCAAGTGGATCCTGACTTGCTTCTCAGAGATGTGCCTGTCCCTTGGCTTTTGAAAGTGAATCCCACTTCTGTCACCTCTGATTGGAGTGTCCTCCTTAGGCAAAACACAGATGCCATCACCCTGAGCAGAAAGGAGAATTTAAGGGAAAACCGATCATACAAAGAGGGAGGCGAAACCTTGGGATGGTAGCTTCTCCCCTGCACACCTTGGAGGACAGTGCACTTTAGTGAGGAAGCCCTTTCCTCAGACAGCCCCTGGAGCTCCCAATGGCCCCTCAAGTCCTCCTTGGGTCCCCATGATTACCCCCTCTGGCTGGTTCTGCTCATAAGGCAGAGGTCTCATTTTGTCTATACCCTGAGGAGATCTGGTCTCATTCGACTCTTCCTAGGGGCCTCCTGGCCTCTCTGAAATTCTGATCACCCCAACAGGCTGAAGAGAGAGATTAACAACTCTCACATTCAGGAGGTGGTACAAGTCATCAAGCAGGTGTGTAAGAGCTGTGTCCTTCATACACACACACACACACACACACACACACACTCTACATAGGAGGGAGGGGTGGCCCCAGGACTTTATTTTGCCTTTAGGAGATGCACAGTCCAGAGCGGGGCCCTGCAGCTGGGGATGGGAGGAGGCAATGAAGAGGAGGAGGGGCCACCAGGCTACCCCAGGGCTCTGGCCTTTCTGGGAGGGTGGGGTACCAGCCTAAAGGGATTTGTCTCTGACTAGTCTCCCTGAATAAGTGATTAGCTGGCCCGGGGAGGATGCGATGTGCGGGAGTTGGGGGGGGGGGGGCTTCCTGAGGCTCCAAGGCTCCAAGAAGAGGAAGGAACACCCTGCTGAGAATGGACCTCAAGTTCTCCTGGGACCATTAACAACGCTAACAGAGCTCTCATTTACTGAGTCCTGACCTTGTACCCGGCTCTAAACCAGGTACTTTACTGGCAGTGTCTCACATACTCCTGCACAAGCCAGCAAGACAGACGATTTGTTTTACAAATTTCAAAGGACTGTTTGAAGGGTGACAAATTTGTCCCAAGTCTTATAGCTGGCGAACTGGGACTGTAGCTAGATTCGAAGCCAGGTTTCCTGTCTGTGCTATCCTGATCCCCTGCCTCTCTCTCCCACCCAGATGACAGAGAACCTGGAGAAGCACCAGGAGAAGCTGGAGGAGAAGCAGGCAGCTTGCCTGGAGCAGATCCAGGAGATGGAAAAGCAGGTGACAGGGACCACCGCCCTGGCCACCAGCAGAGTTGGCCTGCCCCAGGGAGCTGCCAGTCAGGGGATGGGGTGGGGGGAAGGGGACTCAGCCCTCACAAGTGGACCACAGGCCCTGGTTCTCACAGGGTCTTGGGGCCCTTTAAGAGTAGGTAGTTCTACACGTCTCTTTGCCTGGTTGGTACCCCCTTCCCTGAGAGGCTCCCTGATGGTTTCTGCTACCCTCCACCTCCCACCCCAGTCTCTTGGGAGCTCTGAACAGACTGGGCATCTCCTTGTTTGACTGTCCAGGGTAGGGAGATGGGTGGTTGACCCCTGCTGAGACAGGCGGTGGTCTTTGCTGTCCCCACAGTTCCAGCAGGAGGCACTGGCAGAGTACGAGGCCAGGATGAAGGGCCTGGAGGCCGAGGTAAAGGAGTCAGTGAGGGCCTGCCTCAGGGACTGCTTCCCCTCTGAGGTCAAGGACAAGCCTGAGAGGTCCTGTGGGGCCTTCAAGGAGCTGTGTGAGCAGGACCCACTCACAGCCAAGGCAAGTGCCCAGGAGAGCCACCTCTGATGCCCCCATCCCACTGGGACATTCTCTAAGGACATTCACTCTTCTCGGGGATGTGGCTTCATCCCCCCAGGAGGAAAGGCCCCTGCATTCTAAGGCTGTGGGCAGCTGGGTCTCCTTTGGACTCTGGAGCCCCCTCCTCAACAGTGAAGCTAGGGGAGCCAGGAACCTGGTACCACCAGGGAGGGGGCCCATCTGGGCTTTAGAGGCCCTCTCCAATCTGACTTCCTCTTCATCCTTCATCGCTTCCTCTGAGTGTCACGGATTCGTTGAGGGCAAAAGAATATGGACTGGGAGGCAGGAAATGGGGTCCCGGCCTCCCTCTACCTTCCCTAGTGTGGAACCAGTGGTGCCCCACCCTGGACTCACTGTTCTCTCCAAAGGGTTAGGCCTCGCCACCTGGAACCTCCACTTTAGCGCCTCTAGTTTAAGCAGGACCACCCTCCAAACCCTCCTGCTGCGAGGCCCCATCTCAGACCTGTCCTGAGTTGGCCTCCTGTCAGCTCCCTGATACAGAGCCTGGCATGACCTCCAAACTCCCTGGGGATAGCTGCTTCCAGGATCCCAGGCTGAGGCCCCTTCCCTGGCTGCCTGCCTGTGGGGGATGGGAGGCTGACATGGAAAAGCTGCCTCAGATGTCTGGTCTCTGAGACACCGGGCCTCTGGCTAGTAGGGAGGGGCCAAGGAAGGCCTTTGGGACACTCTCCTAGCTCTGGGGGGAGGGGGGTTTACTTCCTAGTATGCACCCCCACTCAGGCTGCCTGATAAGATCAGCATCGTTTTCCCTCCTGACTTGATGAGATTTATTTATTTTTCCCCTTCTTAGTACTACTAAAGAGAACCCTGTCCCAATATTTCCTGCCTAAGCCTGGCCTCTGTTCTACAGCTAGGAAATGGGAGGCAGGGGGTAGGACACTCCTGAAATGAAACAGCCTGGTGGGGGCTGGGGGAACCTTTGGGAACTGAACCCCAGCATGAAGTCCCTTCCAGAGCCCAGTGGAATGGAATGGCCCTGCCTCTGGGTGTAAAGGGGATTCACTTCCCCTTTGGCCAGCTCTGATGCCACAACCACTGGAAAATGGGTCACTCCTTTTCTCCACCAGCCCCCAGATGTAGCCCTTCCTTGTCTCCACCCTCAGGGCTTGCAGCAGAAGAGCCTATTGGAAGAGTGCCGCCTTCCCTCTTGGGGAGCTGAGAACCTCCAGGCCACCTGGGCCCCTTTAGGCAGACTTGGAGTGGTCACATTCTTAGGCCCCCATGGTAGTTATGGTTGAACCCAACACTTGCTCGGCAGGGGCTTGTGGGCAGCTGTTCACTGCCTCTGTGGCATGGTCCCAAATCCCAAATGGGAGAAGCCAGGTGGGGATTGATTCTGGGAAGAGCTTGTTTTCTTATCAGAGAGTTATAACTAATGCCATTAGCTCTGAGCACCTGTGCCTTCGGAAAATAAACAGAGCCACCACCACCACTGCCCTCCATCCATCTGGGAGCCTGACCTCTGGGATCCTAGCATTCCCTGGTTGTAAGTTGAGACTAGGTGTCCTGCCCATTCACAGCAGTAAGGCCTGTCGTTGACACATCCAGCTTGCATACACACTGGATACAGCCAAGGGTGGGACACTTGTACCAGCTCTCCTGCTGGGCACTCAACTGCCCCATTTCCCTGCCAGCCCAGGGGTAGAACCACATAGGGTTGAGGATCCAGGCTGGAGGAACTCACTGACCCAGGCACGTGGGCATAAGCCAGAGCCAGTGCCAAAGAGAGCCCCGTGGGCAGGCCCCAGTTTTTGCCCGTGACTGAAGAGGGGAAGGAGAAGCCACCTTCCTGTAGCCTCTCAGCCAGACCCGGCAGAGTTTCTGAGCTCCCCTTTGTGGAGCTGGGAAGCCCAGGAATGGGGAAGGAAATGCAGTCTTGCTTCTGGGAGAGGCCTCTGCACAGCAGGTTGGGGGCCAGGCCCAGATGCCCACCTCCTGGCTTTTTGTCCTCTGGAAAAAGGGCCAGGTGCCCCTGGGAAAATGCCATAGTCTTTGGGTCCTGGGGATGAGTTAATCTCTGGCTATAGGGGATGTGCAGAGGAGGGCTTGTTGGCCTCCCTCAGGGCCCTGAGTGGGTGAGTTCCTGCTATGTATCTGTGGGGTGGGGCAAGGTTCCCTGTCCATTCATCATGCCTCAGTTTCACCTTTTACATGAAGAGAAGGGTCCCTACCCCCTTCCCAGTCCCATTGCTGACTCAGATACTAGAGTCCCCTGCTGACTCACCCCACCCCCTGTACCCCCCACCCCCCTCCCCAGCTCTCTGGATCTCCCAGGCATGTGCCACCAGGCCCAACCCTGCTGAGCTGGTGCAACGTGACAGGGTGAGGGGGCTGGTGACACTTTTGAGGGGGAAAGAAAGGGGTCTGGGAGGGGGGCTGGCTGTAGACAGAATGACAGACTGCAGACCCTAGCCTCTGTGAGGAAGCTCTTTTGCCAGCCTGGGGCCTGCCCTGGGAGAGGCTCAGCAGGTGGAGGGTAGGGGTGGGGAGTGTGTAGTGCCTGCCTGCTCCCTGCCTCAGCTCCATCTCTTGTCAGCCTTCAGCTCCCTAAGCGACAGCTTCTAATTCCGGCTGTTGGGGCCTCTGTTCTCTGCAGCACAGTCTCAGCCTTTTTTTTTTTTTTCTATTTCTTTTCTGCTCGGAACATACTGAGCCTACAGAAAAGTCAGAGCTAGGGCTCCAGGGCCTGGGACCTGCCACAGGCCTGGCTGGCTTGGTGATGCCCAGACAGGGCAAATGCACTGGCTGCTCCTTCTAAAGAGTAGCCAGCGTGGTGCCGCCTGCCAAGCCAGGGTTGAGGCCCCAACAGGAAGATCAGGCTTCCTGGGAACTGTCTCCATCCACCCCAGGAACAGAGACAGAAGTCCCAGGGAGGAGGGGCCCACGGTTCTTTAGGACAGAGCACGTACCCACTCCATGTTCCCGCTGCTTCTCTCCTCTACCTGGGGAGTGTCACTGCTTGGCTTCTCAGGCGGGCCGCCACATGCAGATTCCAGGGTTACCTCCTTCCAACTGACTCTGGAAACAGAAAGGAGGGAAGAAGGCAATTTCTCTCATGCTGCAAAAAGGGGAATTGAGTCATGAAGGGAAGGAAAGCCTTCTGCTGAGGAGGGTGAGAGCTTTCTTGCACCCCCACTGGGGTTGGGGAGTCTATACTCACCCGGAGGCGACACCCCAGGAGGGTCCCCCATGTCTGGGGCGGGGAGATTGCGCTTTCTATGCTCTGAAGAACCACTCTGAAGAACCGTGTAGCTCTTTCCCTGACACTCACTAGCTTGATCTTGCCAGAAGTAGGCAGGGCTAGTATTGTCGACTTCATTTTGCAGATGAGACAATGCAGGCCTGGAGCCACACTGCTAGTAAATGCCTTCAAGCTGTGACTTAACTCGGATGTCAAATGCTGTGCCCCTTTTGTGACACCAGGAGAGAAAAGGGGCAGAGCAGGGCGATTAAAGAAAGAAAAGAGAAAGGGAGTGGAGGCTTGACAATATATACAGATACACATCACATGCACCGCCCCACAGAACAGAGAGGTGTGGGAGCCCTTGCCCCATAGATGGGCTCAGGATACCAGGTGGTCCTCCCTGAATCCTGGCAGCTGGAGAAAGGCAAGAAGCCTGGAGTTCAGGGCCCAGTGTGCACTTTGCCACTCACCCATCTTGGCCCACTGTCTTCTTTTGGGAAGGGCAAATCCTCTCCTTGCCCAGAACCTTTCTCCAGGCAGCTCCTGCTGCAAAGTATGCTATCATTGCTCTGCCCAGGCTCAGGACAGCTTTATTATTCCCTTAATTTCCTGTCTTCCATAGGAAGGTGCTCAGTAAAGCAGTCCTCAATACTGTCCCCTACAGGTGTTTTTCTTGCTTCCTGTCCTGGCCTCAGTAACCCTGTCTGGAATGTCTTTGTTATTTCCTAGCAGTCAGATCCCCCACATGCTTGAAGAGCACCTCAGAAGTCCTGTCTTCAGATTTCCCTGGGAGCCCTCTCCTCCCCACAACTCCACCTTTTCCTCTGAGCACTGTCTCGGTTTTTATTTAACCTATGTATTGAGCCCTAGAGCGATAGCCTCTACTTTTTTGTCCCGGTCTTGTCTTCCTGCTTGGGAGGAAAGGTCTCTTCTATCCAGAACTGAACTTCTGCTTCCGTCTGTCCCCCGCAGTTGGGAACACAATACTTGGCTCATGAAAAGTCTCGGTAAATTCGGTAGTTGATACCTGATTCTCGTCATACTTTACAAATATTTATTCCACCCCCACCCCCCACCCCCACACACCTATCCTCCCAGCCAACCCTCCCCCCAACCCACGGCGCTCTGAGGAGCCCGGACTCCCCTCAATCTAGGCCTGAGCACCTCGGCCCTCCATCTCAGGATCGAGTGGGGTTGCGGTGGTTTTCAACACCCCACTGACTCAAGCTCTCTTCTTTCCTTTCAAATGGGTCAGCGAGTAGTCAAAATCAGAGCCCTGTGGCCTGGGGGTGGTTTTGTGCTCAGCAGGGAGGCGAGGACCGTAGGGGAGCCTTGCGTGTTTGTCCCTCGCATTTTCCGGGGTGGCGGCGCCAGTGAGCTCTTAACGCGGCTGCAGCACTCTCGGATCTCCAGACTCCGGCTCCGGCCGCCGCGTCTCGGCTCCGCCTGCCTGTCAGCCGCCGGGAGCTGGCAATCCGGCGCGTGGTCGGGGTTGGAGACGTCGGAGATTGGAGAGCGCACTCTCCCCTCCACCTCCGCTCAGTGAGCTTGTGCGGGAAGAACAATTGTGTGAGTGCGTGATTCGCTACACTTCGAGTGGCATTCTCAGCCAGAATGAGCGCCCCCCACTCTGTGCGCAGCGCAGATCCCCCCCTCCCCCGCCCCCGGCAATTACTTCCAGTTTGCCTTTCGCCGCCACCTCCCAGCTCGCTTATGGTCCAGTTCCGCCCTCTTGGGGGGATCCCATTTCCTTCCACTTGGACCGCTGGAGGCAGCCCTCCGTCTTCCCCGACGGGTCCGAGGTCCCAAGTTTCTAAGGAGCCAAGAGCACCGACTTTGGTGGGGGCGGAGGGCGGGGAGACGAGGAAAGACGACTCCGACTTTGGGATTGGCCTGGCCTGCTGCATGTGGCCCCCAGCAAGCAGCCGCCGCCCCCGCCCCGCAACTGCCGCCGCAGCCCCAGGGGAGCGCGGAGGAGGAGCCGCTCCCCGACTTCGTGGCCCACAAAGGGGTGGGGGTCAGGGGCGGTCTCCCCGGCCTCGTGCGTTCCTGCCCTGAAGGCTCAGCCCGCTTCCAGGGCAGCCATTGCCATGGAGACCCCCGAGGCTATAAAGCCAGGTATGCAGGCTTGCGGCGGCTCCCGCGCCGCTGAGCCCCCCAAGTAAGGAGCAAGCGCCCCGGTGTGGCCCGGCCCCCGCGAGCGGGGAGGAGGCGGAGGAGCGGCGCCAGCAGCTTGAGGAGCGGCGCGCCCCGCCAGGGCTGGAGGCAGGCGCGCTCGGCGGGCGCCACCGTCTCAGCAGGGGAGCGGGGGCTGCCGCAGGTGCGGGTGAGTGGCGCGGCTCCAAGCCACAAGGGACGGAGGGGCACCGGACGCGGAAAACTGCGGGACTGACAGAAGGGCGCCGAGCTTTGGCTCCCGTAGTCTTGTAGCGGGCCAGGAGCGGAGCCCAGAGTAGCAAGGAACCTACACTTCCAGGCGGGAAGCTCAGGGAAGGAGCTGCGAGACGCCAGGCGTGCGGTCCAGGAGCGGCGGGGCAGCGGGGAGCCGCAGGGGCAAAAGAGTGGGAACATCAGGACCCTCGGCTGCAGCCGCCCACGCGCGGAGCGAGCCAAACCAGAGCACCGGCGCTGCCCAGAGCCCGGCGGGGCGCGGGAACAGGGGCGCCCCCGTGCGGAGCTGCTGGGCCGCCTGGGAGAGGCGGCCGGGGCCATGCTCAAGCCCAAGGACCTGTGCCCCCGAGCGGGGACGCGCACATTCCTGGAGGCCATGCAGGCGGGCAAAGTGCACCTGGCCCGCTTTGTGCTGGATGCGCTGGACCGCAGCATCATCGACTGCCGCGCAGAGCAGGGCCGCACGCCGCTCATGGTGGCTGTGGGCCTGCCGGACCCCGCGCTGCGCGCGCGCTTCGTGCGGCTACTGCTGGAGCAGGGTGCAGCAGTGAACCTGCGGGACGAGCGCGGCCGCACGGCACTCAGCCTGGCTTGCGAGCGCGGCCACCTGGACGCCGTGCAGCTGTTGGTGCAGTTCAGCGGTGACCCGGAGGCGGCCGACTCTGCGGGCAATAGCCCAGTGATGTGGGCGGCGGCGTGCGGCCATGGGGCGGTGCTCGAGTTCTTGGTGCGCTCTTTCCGCCGCCTCGGCCTGCGCCTCGACCGCACCAACCGAGCGGGTCTCACGGCGCTGCAACTGGCCGCCGCCCGCGGCCACGGGACCTGCGTGCAAGCCCTCACCGGGCCCTGGGGCCGCGCAGCCGCCGCCGCCGCGGCCCGGGGCTCCAACTCCGACAGTCCCCCTGGCCGTCAGGCTCCCGCGCCCAGCCCCGAGCGCCGACGACCCAGTCCTCGCCGCTTACCTCGGCCTCTCCTGGCGCGCTTTGCGCGAGCGGCGGGCGGCCACGGTCACAGCGGCGAGGCTGGGTCAGGAGGCAAAGGCTCCGGCCGGCACCGAGCGCAGGGCAGCGACAGGCCCGAGCTGGGCCGGAGCATGAGCCTGGCTCTGGGTGCTGTAACCGAGGAGGAGGCGGCTCGACTGCGGGCAGGAGCCCTGATGGCCCGACCACACTCGCCCCAGTCTTCGGGGACCGGGAGGTGGCGTTCTCAGGAGGTGCTGGAGGGAGTGCCTCCGACCTTAGTGCAAGCCCCCATTGGCCTTAGCCCCCATCCGGAGGGTGGCCCCGGTTCTGGCCGTTTGGGTTTGCGCCGTCGCTCCACAGCTCCAGACATCCCCAGCCTGGTCGGGGAAGCACCAGGGCCCGATAGCGGCGTGGAATTAGAGGCCAACGCTCTGCCCCATTCGGGGCCTGGGCCTCAGCCTTGGCAGGCGGGCACGGAGGCCGTGGTGCTGCACGCTCAGCGGTAAACAGCGTCAAGGTTGAGTCCTGCTCTCCCTGCTCTTAAGGTCTCTCCTCCACTGGGATTTCTTTCTTCCAGGTCCTTCATTTAACTGGCAGTTTCCCGGCCTGTGATCCCAGAACCTGTCCCCACTGCCAAGGCAAGACCTCTACCAACCCTCTCTCTGAAAAGAGCCCCTATTTTATTTCTTTTTTGTGCTTGTTGGTATTCCCTGCCTAGGTCTCTCACCTTCCCTACAGCCTACCTTTCCTGTCCTGAAAGAGGAAGAGTAGAAGACTGGTTCCATATGCTACAGCCTTCCAGCCAGGAAGATGGACCCCCTACTCTGAGCCCTAAGGCTCAGTTCTGAGTCTTAGGGGACTCCTGCCAGGTCACTTCCTCCTGGCCAGTTTCCCACACCTTAGTAGCCAGGCAGCAGAAGAGTTGACTTGTAGAACAAAGGCCTGGCCTCTGCACTCTGCCTAGTGATATGACAGTAATGCTGCACGTGACCTAAGTCTCCCTTCCTCTTAAGTGTTGGAGAAGGAGAGCAAGCAGACCGGCCTCTGAGCCCTTCTTGACAGAAGGGCTGATTGGGAAGGAATCTTAAGGTTATGTTTTTCTGGGGAGACACTTCTGCCTTGAGACAATGAAAGCATATTTGCGGGCGACAGAGGCCTTGGTGTTGAATACTGGTTGTCTCCTAAAACAGCTTCTGGGTGAGTCCAGCTGCCTCTGTCTTTGGCCGACCCAGGACTCAACTTCATTGATGATGTGGGGTCATTGCCCACACCAACCCCTATCCAGCCCAGCTCCTGGCAACTGAGCCAGCCTGTTCTTCAGCCCGGCTGCATTTGAGTTTTATCTTTGAGGTTGTGTCCCTCCTGGCCCTGCCTTACTTCTGCTATTAGAGGTCTGAAATGAAAGAACTTGGCACTTCCCCACCCCCACCACCTCCCAGCTCCCACGTCCTGCATGTGGGTGCTCCCGCAGGGTGGAAAGGTTGCGAAGGCTTGGCTTAATTGTATTTCTTCCAATCCTCAAGGAACTCGTGTTTTTAGTCTTTGTGTATGAAGCAGAAAGCAGCGGGTCTGATCCGAGGCTTAAGAACCTGACAATGTCTCTTTAAATAGAAGCTCTGCGAGGGGGATAATTGACTCAAGTGTTTGCCACGTTAAACGGCGGCGCGAGGGAGTCGGGAAGCCCACACGAGCCGCAGGTCCGGGTTTAAATTACATCAAACTCTGGCGAGAGCTGGAAGGGGACTGTTAAAGGGCTCCTGCTTCTCGCTGGGCTGTTAATGGAGGGCAGGGCGGATGATGGATGCTGGAGGTCGAGACCAAGGACCCCTGCCTCTGCCCCAGCGCGTGGGACGGAGGCCGGGCAAAGCTTCATTACTGGGCAGATTAGTGAGTCAGAGGCAACCGTGGAGAGATAGTTAAATGCCCTTTTCCGGCGTGGTCCTTCCTCTCCTCCCCTCCCCTGTCCCTCCCCTCCCTCCTCTTTGTGCTGGCCTAAGAGGGGGATTCTAGGGGGGGGTCTGACGAACGCGTACCCTAGGACCCTGCGGAAACGCTAGCACAGGTATCTGTGCACCCAGCCCGCGGGATGGCGGCGCTTGGGGGCTCTTTTTGTGGACTCCGAAGATTGAGCGTGCAGCGCCTCACCCGTCTGAGGTGGGGGCTTTTCAAGACGTCGATCTAAAACGCCTTTGCAGAACGGAAGGTTTCTCACCAGTAACTCTAAGGCAACTGCCCAGAGAATGATCTCTGCTGAGAAATTGGGCCTGGGGGTGAGCGGGCCTTGTGTAGATGTCAGACACCTCCCCAATCCTTCCACCCCTCAAAAGTCGGCAACGCAGCCCCCCTCACCCCACCCCGCTGTGGACGTGATCTCTGGTGCCCCCTGGTGGCAGCGCTGTGCTTTCCTCGCGGCGCCCTGGCTCGGAGTTCGGACTTCTGGTTTTACTTGGGATCACGGCAATGTACTTCTCCCTCCGTGTGCATTTACCCATGGAATCCTCTTCCTCTTGTAGTATATTAAATCCGGATACTTGAAGTCATTTCCCAGCGTTGGAGTGAGGGACAGTAAACAGAAAACTCGGATTTGGAATAGCAGGAGCCCAGACCCTTCTTCACTAAGGACCCCAAGATCTTCCAAATTGAGGCTCCCAAGTCCAGAGAGTTCCTGCTCTCTTCTGAAAAACAGGGGCTTCCAACCCCTTCTTTATAATTTCTGAACCTTGGGACCTGCGCTGTTTTCTTCTGATGAGATTTGCTTTCATTTTGGAGGTGTATTGCCCTCCCCTCACTCCTTTCTCCCCAGACATCTGCCTCTCCTTAGTCCCACTGTCTGGGTGGTGGGTGAAGGATACAGAAGCACCTGGAAAGCCACATGGAGAGGATCTGGGGTGGGATGGGGGATAACTGGACATCCCAAGTGCAAACTCTTTTGTTTCCCCCACCTGATCCCTGCTTGCTCACTTAATTCCCTTTCTGTGTTTAATTTCCACGGAGTTTTTAATGGTGTAAGAATACAAGTATTTTGGCTTCTTCACAACACTGTAAGGTCTGGGTTGAACATTAGGTTGATGGTGCTGTCATCTTTCAAATGTTGCTGACCTGTGGCTTTCTGGTCAAATGTCACCCTGGGCCCTCCTTAATGATTAAACAATCATAGGGCTCCTCTCCACGGAGGTGCAAAGGGCTTGGTGGTTGAAAGTAATGGTTCTAAAAAACCACAGCAGATCTTTCCTGTCTGCACTGAACTGTGTGTGACTGACTTGCTGTTCTTGCAGATTTCTTACTAGGCCCAGCTCTGTGCAAAACTTCTATGTCTCAGCACATTTTGCTCTCCTGCACTTCCTTCTCATTGTCAGCCCCAGGGCATTGAGGCTGGGGTCCTCTCTAGCTCACTCCACTTAAGAAGAGAACTTTCTAAACAGTTTTCTGTTCTGATCCTTGTTGTTTTCATCATTGTGAAGAGTTACCCGGGCCACTGGAGCTAAGTACCCTAACATCAAGCTCAGAACTAGGCTGTGTGGGAGGCTAAATGACGTCTGCACATGCTTTTGGAATGACACTGGGTGGTGGAAGGACTATTAGAACTCAGAAGAATAGTTAATAAATCCAGTATTATTCAGTTGCAAGAAGTGGCCTCTCTTTGCCTCGCCAACTGCTCCTGATTCTGGGCTCCCTGTGGAGTGCCAGGAGGGTGTGCTTGCTTCATGTGAAGGTTCTGCCTTCCATCAGCCTCCATCTCTGCCTGTCCCACTGTGCACTGTGGCCGCCTGCTGAAGTAAGGACTCAGGTACCGCTTCCAACTGAGCTGATGGGACGAGGACCTTCAGACCAGGGCAGAGGTCCGGGTGGGGCTGGTGTGGAGAGCAGGAGAGGGTCTGCATGGCTCATGGAGGCTGGGTAAAAGGTTTCAGTGAACCATGGGGCTGGGGGTGGGATGAACTCTCAGGAAGGAAGGGCTGGAAAGTGTCAGAGCTAGACGCTTCAAGATCATGCCATCCACCTCCCCTTCCTGCAGGACTAGAACCAAGGTCTATCGATTTCCAGTTACTGCACTGCTCCTCCACAACCCGCAGTTCTGAGAACCAAAACACAGACTGCTTTCTCCCTGGAAGTAGTTCCAGGCCACTTTCTATGGACAGCTGGAGGAGAGGAGCCTCGGACTTTCTATGGAGTGGGAAGCAAAAGGGAGAAGGGAGACCCCAATGCAGAAAGTGGCTACCAGCTCCAGTGGCTGCCCGCAGGGCCCCTGTGGTACCACCAAGCAGAGCACATGGCTGTGGTTTTCCTGGCTGGGTTCTTCTCCCCTGGGAAGGATAGCTTTGTCTCTGTCTCGGCTCTTTCAGTCTCAAGGGCCTTTTACTTCCGGTTTCCCTCCTTATCTGCCCTCGTGGGCCCACATGCCACCAGGGAGTTGGGTTTTTTGTTGACTTGAGTGACCGCTGGGGAGCTCATATGGGAGGGGGGCACACCAGACACCTGCTTAAAATGTCCAGCTTGAAGACTGCCTGGTTCCGTTCTCAGAGACAACAGCCCAGAGGTTTTGAACACTCAGTTTAATTTAAAACAGGCACAAGTGCAAACAATCCACAAAAGTTTCTAGGGAATATGCTTTTGTTTTTAAAACTCTGACCCTTAAAAAAGTCCTTGCCATTTTTTGGGGGGCCCCAAAGCAGGCCACTAGGGAGCAGAGGAATCTAAAAATATTATCTAGATAGGGTCCTGACACCTGGAGTTCTTCCCTGGCTTCCCTGACTCACAACATCTCTGAAGGTAGGGAGGGAAGGGGGACAAGGAGACAGGTGTCTGAAGAGGCAGCTAGGGCAGCTTTGCACAAAGGGGGTACCCATTTTCTTGACAGGATGGAACCTCAGGGGGTGGTTCATCTCTCCCAGATCAAGATTTTTGAAAAGAATGGGTCCTTGATGACCTGGTTATTGGGATGAAGCTCACAGGCAAAACAAAGTTTGTTCCTTTACCATTCCCATCTCTGGCTCTCAGACTCCACAATGCAGGAGAAACTTGGAAATCTGTGAGGCTCCTGAGATGCATCAGGTTCGATGCAGATCTCTTCACTGTTCAGGTCAAAACACGGGACTTTGGAGGTGGGAAGCCAGGCCAAGAAAGCAGGTCCCTTCAAAGTAGAATTTAGTGGCAGAAAGGATGGGAAGCCTTACTGAAGTGAGTGACCTGCAAGTGACTTGAAGGGAGCCAGGCTGTCAGGGTGACTGTCCTCTGCTTACACATACACACACACACACACACACGATGTTCTCTCCATCCTGTAAAGTGAGACCATGTTTACCACCAACTCCATTCTTTCTCTTTTACCCAGAAAAATGCCCTTTCTCCTCCCCTGGCCGGAGAGCAGGCTGTTCACAGTTTGGAGCAGGCTGTGGCAGGGAGAGTGATGTCAGTGCAGGTGGGTCGGGAAGCAGGTGCAGGTCAGACTGTACCTTCAGGAAGTCAGACATAAAGAAGGAAGACTGCTTCGGCCAATAGCAACCTTCCCTGTGGCCCTCCTGAGACCCCAGGGTTTAGAGATGGAGCTGAGAACAGCAGGTATTCTGGTGAAGACAGGCGGTCTGCCCTCTCGGGTGGCCTGGGATGCTAGTGTACAACTACCTTTAAAAAACAGCAGCAGCGTGTTCTGCTGTGTTGGCCACAGTGGCCAGGAGTGCTGGTCTCCACGTTTCTTAGAAATATCCCTGTGCAAATAACAAAGGGTCATCCTGTAGAAGGGGGTCTCCACCATCCCAAAGGCAACTGGGGACTCTCTTGGGAAGGAGAGAGACCGAGGGGCAGGTCCGGCCTGGCCCAGTGGGCTAAGGGGCAGAAGGGTGTGGGTGGGGTTTCACATTCAATCTTTGGAGAGAATACTGAGAGAATGAGGCAGGCAGGCCCTGCCGGCAGGCTGGCTGCTCAGTGTCCCCTGCTTGTGGGCATAGGTGGCAGGTGCACCCGGGGGGGTGGGCTCAGCAGGTGGAGGTCTGCTTGCGGTAGAGCTGGATCAGGGGCACCAGGCACTCGGGCAGCCCCGTCTGCAGCAGGAAAGGGTGGTCCAGGAGCTCCTGAGCTGTGGCTCTCTCCTGGGGGTCCCGCACCAGCATCCGCTCCAGGAAGTCTCGAAGCACTGGGGAGACCTGTGGAGACAGGGCATCACTGAGAGGAAGCCACAGCATGGGATTGCTTTGGGGTGACTTGTCTGCCTGGCCCCACCATCATTTGAAAGTCTTGAATTCTCTCGTTTCTTACTTCCCGGTAGTAGCTCCCAGGCTCAGTACTTTTTTGGATTATGGGGTAGGTAAAGAAAATTGGTATCGGTCCTGGAAAAGTGGCTAGATCACCTCTAGGGGGTGCTACTGAGCAGTGGAATGAAGAAGCCTGGCATCCTGGGGAGCTGGGCTCCAAATACAGCCCATTCCTCACCTTGCTTCTCAGGGCTCTCAGCCTTCAGGCTCTGTGGCTCCGTGGAAGGGATTCGTATTAGTGATCCAGTCCTGGGTCTATCCCTGATCTTGGGCAAGTTGAAACTTTCTCTAGACCTCAGTTTTCTTACTTGCCCAATGGGCTAATGATAAAATGTGCTCACCCTGTCTTTAGTGAAGATAAGAAAGAGGTCAGGGATGAAGTGTTTTGAAGAATAGAAAAGAACAATGTGGGACCTGAAAAGGAAGATTTCTTTATTGCTCTAAGCCTTAAAGTCTAAGTCAGGGGCTTATCTTAGTTCATTCTGAGCCAGTATCTTGGGATTAAGCTAAATCCTGGGCTGTTACAGAAGACTACCTCCTCTGGGGGATTAGCCAATTGGAAATATCCCCTATTTGTTAATCTTGGGGCTGGTGGTGAAGGCTCCAAGGACCAGTTGTCCAAGAAGGTGTCTTCCTGTCTGTTCTCCCATCCAGCTGTGGTGGGGCCACAGAACTATTATCCTTCAGGGACTGGGCTTCAACCCTCTGGGACATTTCTCACTCTGGCCACCAGATGGCAGTGCCATTTTGCTGCCCTGTGAGGACCTGCCCACCAACAGGGAGTGTCCACTGGTAAGGCCTGTGAGTTTGGGTGGATTTGGCAGAACAGGGTTAAACACACACACACACACACACACAGACACACACACACACACACACACACACACACACACACACCACCTTTAAGGGAAAACCTGTGGTTCAGGTGTGGTCAGGATGTGCACCAGTGGAGGACAAGCCAATTTGCTAGGACACACTCCTGTCTGTCACTGCACCATGGTACGGCTCCCCTGACAGATGGGGTAGAGGGGTTCCTGATCAACTAGCTTCTCTAGATTCCTCGCAGTCTCGCTTTCCCTTTTCTCAGGCTCCTGTCATTTGCCTGCAGGTGGAAACTTGTCTGAGTGACCACAGGAGTTTGTGTATAGATGTGGCTCTACACCCAGGTGCAGGTTTTGTATGGGAGAAAGAGGAGCCTTTCCTGGGAGCCTCTGGCTTCTGTGGAAGGGAGAATCTGGGCCTGGGAGCCCAGGCTCTGGTCCTCTAAGCCTCAGGAAGAATGGGGTCATCAGGGTCACACCCTGTGCACTGACTGACCTTGTGAGAGTTTTTCAGCCTGGGTGGGGGGCTGTCTCGGAGCCTCTTCATGGCTTGCACTGGGGAGTCGCTGAAGTAGGGTGGCTCTCCGTCCACCATCTCAATCACCATGATGCCCAGAGACCAGATATCCACCTGCAGGAAGAGAACATCTCTGACTCCGCTGGCTGACCCCCTTAGTAGCAAGGTACTGTGGGCGGATGGGAGTAGCTGGTTCCAGCTTTCATCAGTGAGCTAGCCTCCTTTCTGGCCACCTGCCTTGGGGTCAGTTCCTTTCTGCATGAGTGCCCATTGACTGCAGGGACATAGCTGTTAGCCATTCTCTGAGAATGGCCATCACACATGAGTAAGCCTGGCTGTACCCTACCTTGAGCTGCTGGAGGAGCATTTTTGGGAAGCAAGGTAACAAGTGAGAGCAGACCCATCTAAGAGTGGGCAGGGTGTGATGGGCAGTGGAGTAGGGCACTGACTAAGTGGGAATCTGAAAACTAGGGCTATTTTGAGGGGGGGGGCAGGTCTCTGCAAGGGCCACAAGGGCTGTTTGTCCCCAAGCTGCTTCTGGGAGTTCTGGGGGATTAAAGACCGGTTACCTCAGTCGCGTACAGAGACCTGGAGATCACTTCAGGAGCCATCCAGTAGGGGGTGCCTACCAGGGACTTCCTCTTCGGGACATCTTTGCTGATCTGAGCACAGAATCCGAAGTCAGAGAGTTTCACCTGCGGTTGAGGTGAGAGGGGCGGGGGTGGGAAAGGTAGTGAGTGGTGCAGCAGGAGCAGAGCTGGGAGTAGGGAAGCAGGGGGTAGGGCATGGCTGTACCAGGTAGGGGAAAGCCCTACCCTGCCATCCAGGGTCAGGAGAATGGAGTCACTCTTGATGTCCCGGTGGATGACACCTTGGGCATGCAGGTAAGCCAGGGCCTGCAGCACGGCCTCACACACAGTGGCAATCTGTTCCTCGTTCAGCCTGGACGGGGAAGGCCAGGCCACAGGCAGAAGAGAACGTTAGCTTTGGTGGGGCTGCAGGGCAGCTGGGCAGGGCAGATTAGGGGCCCCTGGTACCAGGCCCCACAGCTCCTGGGCAATATGTTCGGGGGTCCAGTCAGGCCAGAGCCCTGGTGAAAATGGGCCTGGAGACATTCTGGTGTTCCCGGCCCCACTCCCCTGAACCCCGTGGGTCATCCACCCAAACAGACAGGGGGGCGCTCACAATGACGTGACAGGCACCCCAATGTCCTTGGCCTGAGGCTGCCCAATACTCCTTCCAGGACAGTGGGGGGAGGGGGCAGCCAGCTCTCAGAGCCCAGCCCTCCCAGCTGCCCACCTGACTTGGGAGACGATGTCTGTGAGGGCCCCGCCCTGCAGGAACTCCATAAGCACCCACAGCTCCTCGCCCACCAGGTAGCTCTTGTACATCTCCACCACGTTGAGGTGCTGATAGTCTCGCATGATTACCACCTGGCGGGGGAGGGGGATGCCTGAGTGTCAGGCACAGTCCCCACTGCCCCTGCTCCCAGATGTTCATCCCGAGTGCCCGCCACGTCCTGCCCTCTCCCCCCACCTCATTAAAGAGCAGCTCCCTGCGCTGCTGCTTCCTGAGGTCCATCATCTTGACGGCCACCTGGCGGCCTGAATGCCTCTCCCGGGCCAGGCAGACGATGCCCGTGGAGCCCTCGCCGATCTTCACGTAGCTGTCCAGCAGCATCCGGGGGTCACCCTTGTCAACCACCATCCTCAGTGCAGCCTTGAACTGCTCGTGTGTCACAACACCCGTGTCCTCGCCAGCCAGGGCACCCTTGGCCACTGCGGGGTCCTGGGGCAGGTACAAGTTGCTGGTGCTGATCTGGGCTTGCCTGGTGCGTGGGGAGCCTGCAGGGGAAGACCGGCCTGGGGGTGGGCCGGCAACTGGGGCTGTGCGGAGGGACTTCTGGGGGCTGCTGGTATCCGAGGTGGTCAGAGGGCTGAAGGTCCCTGTGGGCTGGTCTGAGGGCAAGGACTGGGCCTTGGCCACCAGGCTTTGGGCGGGTTCTTTCTGCAGCGGTCGAAAAGAGGAGGTGGGCTACAGGGAGGAGAAAAGAAATAGAAAGGGGTTTGGCTATGGGAGTGTTTGCTGCGACCTTCCCAGAGGCAGGGGTTGACCTCTGGACAGGGGCAGGTCTGGCAGGGCGACAGACCAAATAGGGTAGGTGCTCTGGGCAAGGGTTTTCAAATGGAGCAGAAGCCAAAGCTTGGTCCTGCTCTGCAACCCAGCCCCTAGCATTCCCAGGTGAGCAGTGCAACAGCAGCTCTTTATATCCGCTCTGCCACGCCTAGGAAGCTGAAGAAAGCAGAGTCCCTGGGGTGTCCTCTGCTGAGTATTTCTTCCTGGGTAATTGACAGCTAGACCCCAGGGAGGCCATCCAGAGGCCGTCTTCCCTCTGTGCTGCTGCGCTGTGCGGGGAAACTGGGTCAGAGGCATTCTTCATTCCCGGGGCGCTCCCACCTGAGGGGCCACGTGGATGGAAGAGGCCCTGGGGGACGAGGTGGGGGTGTGGACAGTGGGGCAGCTGTGACTGGCTCCCAGCACAGGACAGGGAAGCCACAGCATGGGCTCTGGTAGCCCCACTTGTGCCTGACAGCAAGGAGTCTGTGTGTCTATGCTGTGAGAGTATGTCCCCAACAGAGGACCACAGAGCCATGTTACCATCTGAGGGTTCTCAGGTACGCTTCCTGGGCTAGAGATCTGAAGTCAAGAGGGCAGGTCTAGCCAAACCCAAGCCCTAGGGCCCGGGATGGGGAGGTTGCCTGGGGGCTCCACAGAGCAGCCTCTCTACTTGCTCCCAAGCATGAAACTCCTGGCAGATGACCCCCACAAGGAAGGGAAGGCAGGGGGCCTATCCTTTGGCCTCTGGTGGGAAGGGAGGGGAAGTGCAACTGAGTGGCATGCTGGACCTCAGTGAGCCCAAGCCCCAGCCCTGGAATCCTCTGAGGCTCTTGCCTTTCAGGGCCCAAGCCCTCCTGCCAGCCCGGCAAGAAAGGGTCCCATTCTTGGGTTTTCTCCGAGGAGCTGGAGATGTGTAATACGACTCTCCCCAGGCATTATATGATTTTAAACGGGGCACCCAGAAAGGGCCAAAAGTTACCTAACGAGGGGACACTTCAGGAGCTGCAGAGAACTTCTCAGAACATCTCAGAACCCCTCATATAGCAGCTGTCTAGGTGCCCGGTGGGCCCTGGTCCAGATCCCCAGAGCTCCATTGACCAGGAAATCTGGCACAGGGGTAAGTGCCCCTGCCGGCAGAGAGCCAAGCTGTGGCTGACTCTGCCCCTTCCCCCCCACAAGTGTGCCGCAGGCCCCGGCATAGCCTGCACAGTGAAGGAGCTAGGAGAACCTCTCAGCACCTGTTGTGACTACTCCGTCCTGACCACCGAGCACATCTGGACAGTAAATAGATCCTCCCACATCTTTGCCAGCACCTGACCTGCACCCACCTTTCCCCACTCTGTGTGGTGGAGTAGTGGGACCTCTGGACTGGGGGGCACGATCTAAATTTCATTACTACACTGCTCTGACCGGTGATGAGCCTTAGGCACCTCACACTCTCTGAGCCCCGATCTCTATAAATGCACAGTGCTCTGGGGAGCTGGATAAAATGTAGATTTCTGCCTTGGTAAGTCCCTAGAGCAGTGACTCTGCATTTTAACGAGGCCCCTGGGTTCTGATGTAGGAGGACTGTGGGCTCTGTGATTCCATGGCCTCAGGGGGATTGTGGGAGGACTGAGATGGCAGTGGACGGGGCAGGGCCACTGCTGAGGCTGTGAGGTCATGTCCCAGGAGGAGACAGTTCACAAGACTTCAGCTTGCACAGCTCACTACATCAAAGGATCACCAATCACAAGGTCGCCCCCGAGGCCCTGTAAAAAGGCTGCCAGCTGGCCTGCAAGGTGTGGCTCACAGAAAACATGCTCTCTGAGCATCTGGGTGGGGCTGGGCAGAGCTTGGGGGGTCGAAAAACACCTAGAGCTGCTCTTGAGGTTGCTCTAATGGCCCCGTGACCTCTCTCTACCTGGATTTCTAAGGAAAGCTGTAAAATGATTCCCTTCGCCTTCTGGCCTCTTGGCCTCCTACACAGTCTATCTCTGCTCTGTGGTTGAGTGGGCACCATCAGTGGCAGGGGTGGGGGGAGTGGGCATGGTAAGGACAAACCATGTGGAGGGGCCGAGGAGGGGCTCTCAAGGCCGCTGTGGAGAAACTGCTGCAGGTGGTGGCTGAACTCAGGGGCTAACGGTGCAGAGGTGGGCGGGTGGATCGAAGGGTAGGGATCCAGTATGGCCTGGAACGTGGGATAGGGGTGGTGGGGCTGGGCTCAGTCTTCATCTCAGCAGCCTCTGGTCCCAAGCATCCCTTTGTTGGCCTTGCTGCCTGTCTCCACAAGAGGGGAGCTTTTACTTAATGTCACCACAAGGAAAACTCAGAGGAAACCTATTAAGCCACACCAAGAAAGAGAAAGGGGGACAAAAGATGGAATTCACTATTGTGGGTTCTAGAGTTCCTTGTGTGATGGAGACGTCTCCTTGGGCAGGAAGCCACCAGAAGAGTCATGTGTAGTTACAATGATGCCTCATTTTCCCTTCCTGGGCCATGGTGACAGGGCCAGGCTCTCCAGCCATGGGCTTGGGGGCTGTACTGTAAGTGCCCCAAAGGCAAAGGCCATGTCATAATATTTTAAAAACAATAAAGCCACTTTTCGGGGGTGTACCACTCTGACAAGGCCCTTAAATGCATTTTCTAATTTAATTCCCACAACCTTGTGGCTTGTTTTATTATCCCATGAGTACTATTATTATCTGTATTTGTAGATAAGAAACAGGCTGAGAAAGGTTAAGTAACTTGCCCAACCTCACTAAGTAGTAAGGAGCAAGGCTGATGTCAGCCCTGGTCAGCCTAACCCCTTAACCCTAAGCTGTGGTCCTACTGGAGGTCCTTGGCATATAAGAGAGTACAGGGTACACAGTAGGTGTTTAACCAAGGCTTGCTGATTCTTGAGGTCTTCTAAGTGGAACCACTTCTAAATCCCACAAGTTCCTGTCTTAACTCTTTGACCTCCAGTCCCCACTCAGGGCTCGAGGTCTTTTGCTGTTCAGCCAAAGTGAGTGATGGCAGGCCAAGCTCCCTGGGGCTGGGTACAAAAGCCCTAGAGCCACAGACCCTCCTGTAGCCTCTTCTGGCTGGAGGTGACAATTGGTGGCTGGAACTCCTAGGGCACCAGTGCATGGACAGCTGCTGTGAGCTTCCTGAGCTGGCCCCTGGGATGTGCTGAGGTGCGGAAGGCTGGCTGCTGGTTTGGTCTGGTGGTTCCTGGGGCTGTGGGGGTGGAGTAGGAGGCCGGATGCAGTGGTTCTCAAGTGGGTCTGATTTTATCCCTCAAGGCACATTTGGCAATGTCTGGGGGGATTTTGGGTTGTCCCATCTGAGAGGTGCAACCGCCATCTAGTGGGTAGAGGCCAGAGATGACATTAAATATCCTACAGTGCACAGGACAGCCCATACAGCAGAGGATGATCTGATGCAAATGTCAATAGTGACGGCGTTGAGAAGCCCAGAGCAGCTCAGAGGAAGTCTCAGCCCTGCCTTTTAGAGGCCTGGCTTGAAAATGTTTATCTAGAAATGCATGCCCAAGGTGCCTGGAAGGAAACTCCTCTCCTGGATTTGGAACTGTGGCATCTCCAAGTCCAGATGACTACCACCTGCCTCTGGTGCAGGGGTGGCCTATGGAAGATACCTGGTAAAGTATGCCGGATGGACAGGCCGACAGAGGCTGCGTAAACAGCCTGCTCCCTGCGGTGGGGTGCTGGAGGGAGCTTGGCAACACGCATGGCAGTGCCCAGCCTGGGGTTGACACCCCCTTTTCCCAAATCCCTGAAGCCCTACCACAGGACTCCCAAGAGGCCAGAGAACGATCAAGTTCCAGTTCTCACCTCCTGGGCAGTGTGCACTGTCCTGCTCCCGCCTTGGTTTTCAAGGAAGTGTCTCCCCAGGGGATGGCCTTTCAGAGACCTCTCAGCTCACAGACATGTTCCTCATATGGATACATCAAGCCACATCTCATTTGTTCTACCCCTAAACCCGCACCCCACGTGGGAGTCCAGCTCACATCCTTCTTTCCAGTGAGTGCGCAAAGCCTAGAACCTTCCTTGGATGCCTTGGGCTGGCAGTGACTTGGAAAGGTTGAGGGTCCAGGCCACTCTGCAAGCTCGGGCTGGACCACACTCATGTACCACTGACACTGGAGGAGCCAGCTTGCTTTAAAAGCCCTCCGGGGAGGGGAGCTGTCACTCTTGTCACTGTCACCAGTTGTTTCTTAGGTCTGACTCCCCACCTCATGCTGCAGTGTGAGCTCATTTCCACCGGCTCCTCAAGAAGGAGCTAGAGATGCCATGATCAGAAACCTTTAGGAGCAAGAGGCCTGAACCCAGAGGGCCCTCTCACTGCTTCCTTCCCTGACTCATTCGAGACACCTGGGGCTTGTCCCACCCTCTCTGAGTCCATCTTCTCATCTGCCTAATGAGAAAGGCTGGTGCTGTCACCACAGACAGGACACCTAAGGGCATGTAAGAAGCAAACACAGTCTCCTCTGCCTGCCAAGAAATGTCACCGTTAGGGCTCCCTTCACTGTTTCCTATTTCACAGGAAAAACATGTGCATTTAAGGCTGTCACACATGCCAAAGGTCAGCTCTCCCACTGCTCCCTGGCCCAGGCAAGCTCATTCCTCTGGCTTTTCACAGGGCACATGGACTCCAGAACAAATCATCACAGAAATGTTCAAACAGCAACTAAAGGAAAAGGGGAGGAAGCAAAGCATCCTCACTGGAGAAGACGTTAATCTGAACATTTCTGATGCCCTAGGGAGCAGCAGTCTGGACAGGGAGCCTCCGCAGGACCTCAGGAGAGCTCTGGGGCAAGCAGGGGGCAGAGGCGGAGAGAAGCTGATAAGAGGGAGGCCGAGACCCTGCCCCTGCCCAGCACCAGAGCACCTGGCTCTGCTGGAGCCTGGGTTGGGGGTGCTGGGCGCTGGGGGCAGAGAGAGGTCTGGGCTTATGGTTAAAGATGTCTGCCTCCCAGTGTGGCCCACCTAGACACACCATGGAGTGCAAGAATGTAAACTGAGATGTACCAAAGGCCCCCTCTGAGCCCCCCCCCTCAAGAAAATGAGCTCCCTCACCTGTGCTAAGCCTTTGGCAGACCAGGGCTCACCTGGTTTGGGGTAGAATCCTCAGTTGAGGCTGAACTGGCTGCTTCATCACTGTGTTCCCTTATGCCCTCCCTAGCCTGGCCCTGTAAGTGGGAAAGGCCAGGCTCCTGGGCCCTGCTGATAGGGGCCCCAGAGGGTGGCCCCATCCCAACCTACCTTGCTCTGAGAGGGAGGGCCTGGCTTGCTGCTGCTTGCAGGGGCTGTGGCAGGAGTGGACAGGAACATGCTTCGGAACAGCCTGCGCTTCAGGCTGCTCTCCTGGGTCTTAGGGCTGGGGCTACCCTCCCCGCCTGGCCTGCCGGTCGCTGAGCCCACCAGGCAGGACTGTGGCCGGGCCTCCTCGGAACCATGCCTGGCAACCTTGGTCCCTCGCCTGCTGGCGGCCGTGGGGGGTGAGGTGCCTGGAGGGGAGCTCTGTAGGCAGGCGCCCAACTGCAGGCAGCGCTGTGTGGCACCCTGGAACTCGGTGGGGCCTAGTGACTGTGCCTTGGTGGCCAGCCCATTGGGTAGGACCCTTGGGCTCTGTGGCTCTGGCCACGGCATCTGCCTGCGGCCTGCTGGCGTGCCCCCGTTGCAGCTGAGGTAGAGGCTGTGGGGGTCAGTGCGCTCAGACTGGGGGCTCTGCAGGTACATGTCCGGGTCAGTGGCCCAGTGCTCATCCCCCAGCAGCCCCAGGGACTGTGCCCGCCGCCGGCTGGTGGGGCTGCGGCCACGCAGGGTGTTGGAGCTGATGACCGACAGCTTCTGGATGTCGTTGAGCAGCCCTGATATGTAGCCGTCCATGGGCACCGAGCTGCCCCGCACCACTGTCTGTAGGGGAGGGAGAAGAGCGTGGGTGAGCAGTGTGTTGGTGGCAGGGAGGGGTGGCTCTGGACCAGGTCAGACAGCCTTCCTGGGGGCCTTCGGGAGAAACACCTAAGGATCTTGCTTGCTGTATCATCTATCTGTTTCTTACTTTTTAAGTCACTTACCAGGGTCCACAGCAGGTTGGGCATGTGGTGGGGGGCACAGATACAGGGAGAAAGCCCATTATCATAGGGCTCTCAGTCCAGCAGGGCAGACAGGGAGTCAGCACACCACGTGGTGTGCATCTGAGCTTTGGGAGCTGAGAGGGCACGGAGGTGGGGTCCAGACCCCGCCTGGGGTCTGCTGTCATTCTCTGGCTCTATCTGAGTCCTTATGGGAGACGTCAGAGCTCCTTGAGGAGGGAGCAACAAGTCTAGGGCTCTCCTCCACATTAACTGATTTTGTGGCCTCCAAACCCTGGCAGGGCCCCTGACCTCAGCCCCGACCAAGCTCTTGCCCTCCTTGACTCACACAGCTAAATCCCCCTGGTCTGGGAGCTCCAGCCCCGGAAGGGCTGCGGGTCCAAATATTGTATGGGATACACTTCATATGGAAAGATTATTCATTGTAATCTGAAATTGGAATTTTGCTGGGCATCCTATATTTTTCTTTGCTAAATCTGGCAACCCTACCAGCCTGCAGAGAGGGACTCCCCAGGTTCCTCCTCCCTGGAAGTTGAATCCTTACCCAGGGTGAGGCTGATTAGCAGGGAACGCAAACAGCCGGCTAATTGATAGCTGGTAATTAGGTGGTTCCTCCAGGTGCCTTTGTGGTTTTGCCAGGCACGGGCTTCCGTGGAGTGGGAGAGGCCACGCTCCCCTGGACTGTCCCTGCCGCTGCCTCTCTTACCTTCATGGGCTGGAGCTGCACCCGCGTGATTCGAGAAGGGTCCACCACGGGCTTGGGTCGCCGAAGTGTGTCCAGGATGTTTTGCCATTGTGGTGGGAGGCCCACAAACTTGCCTTCTTTGGGGTCAAAGGAGGTGTGGACACGGTGCTGGAAGTTCTGTGGGGCTGAGATCTCAGGGCGTTTCTTCTTTTTCTTTCGGAACATGGTGCCTGTGTGGGGAGGGTCAGGCTGAGCTCCAGCAAGGGGCTTCATGGGAGCCTGGTCCGACGAAGCATAGCTGGGTGCTGCCCCTGCCCCCAGCCTGCTCAGCACTGCACCCTCCCCCCCAGCCCAGGGCTTCCCTCACCTCTCAGTCCTACTTCCTCAGGGAAATGGCCAGCTCCCAGCAAAGCAGTCCCAGAAACAACAACAACAAAAAAAAAACAACAACAACAACAACAAAAAAAAAGCCAGAAATAAGCCAACACAGACTACAAACAAGGAAAAGAGGTGTCTGTCTGCTTGTCTGTGCCAAGTCCCCTGCCAAGCAGGCAGACTCTGGGGGTGTGTTTTTCTAAGATCCAAAGCCCATTACAAATATCATTCCACCATCAAATAATTTAAAAAGGGGAAAGAGGGAGGAAAGCAGGCAAATGCATTTTATGAAGCAGGTACGTACGACCTTGATTCTTAAATCAGGTAAGAATAGTACAAGAAAAATAAAAGCTGAACCAATCTCACTTGTGAACAGAAAGGAAAATCCTAAACAAAACTAGTAAGTCGAATCCAACAGCATATTACAGTTTTTTTGTTTTTCTTTCAGATCCCATTCAATTCCCATTTGTCCCAGGATGGTTCAACCATGGAATCCCTGTTTATGTGATAAATAACATTCATAAAAAGCCAACATGTTATCCAGTCTGGGACCACTAATCATAGGACAGGAACCCCAAAAGGGCCTTTGGTCACCAAGTACTTGGCCCTAATTCCAGAAAGGTCCTGAGTCAAGGGCACAGCTGGCATGGGTAAGGACAGCTGTACTAGGAGTAAGTCTTCCCAGAAAGCAATCCCCGCCCCCCCACCTTGGGCCTTTCCCGGTGGATCTCAGAACTCTGTGTAAAACATCACTTGTAGCCAAACCTCCATTCTTCTCCTTGCTAATCTGGGCTTTGCCTAAGGCCCTGTGAGCAATATCAATAGCTACCAGGGACATAGGCACGCAGACGCAGACGCAGACTCGAGATGGGGAAACCCAGGGTATAGTGATGACTCCAGCCTGCCTTCAGGGAGCCCTGGGTGGGGACCACATGCTGATGGAAGACTGGTCGGTAGTGCTCACTGGAATGTTTTGGACCTGAAGTGGCTCAAAACAGCTCAATGTGGGTTTTTTTTTTGGGGGGGGGCTGATTTTGTTTTAATTTTTTCTTTATTGTGGCCAAACACACTCTATGGGTTCTACTGTCACCTGGAAAGGCCACTTCTAAGTTTCAAGAAACAGATGATGTTTGTTTCTTGAATTCAATGCTTGGATCATTCATCTATCTGGAGATTTGGTGTTGTGCTCCTGACCATTTTCTCTCTTTCCCTAAGAGCTCTTTTTTGGTATTGTGTTTTGTTTTGGTTTTGTTTGCAATAAACATAAATTCTTGTATATAAAACAAACAAACCCCAAAGATTTGGAATACAGACAGAGCCATGGCATTCTCTTTTGGTTTCTGCTCTGGAAATAGCATTTCCCCGGTCACATTAGCAGGCTCTGGAGGAGGTTGCAAAGCTGGGAGGCAGCTGGCATCCACTCAGAAAGGCGGGGAGCCTTGAACAGCCACAGCTTTCCCACAAGGAACTCACCACATGGGAATCAACCTGAGTCCATGTCACACCTCTTGGAATGTCAGCAACTTAGGGGACCTTGATGTTGGGAGTCTACCAAATACTTCTAGACAAAGCCACATGTGCAGGACCCCCAAGGACCAAGGCCTTTGGAATGAAATACACCTGTTGAGTTGCACGTGAATTGTAGGGAGTCTCCCGCTCATTTGAGGAGGCTTTGAGCAAGCTACCTAAGTGATTTGTGTGTGCCTCAGGGCTCTTCATTTATTAAAGGGGGTTAATAAAAGCTGCCTCAAAGGGCTTCGGGAGGCTTAAGTGAGCAGACCTCCCAGTGACAGGGGCTATTTCTTTTGCCATGTTACCTCTCTGTGCATCTCTGTCTCTGAGCTCAGGGCCCTGCAGATATTGGGACGTGAGCAGATACAAATCCAGGAGAGATGTCCAATACCTTTCTTCACGGATTCACTGGTCCAGGGACCATGGCTCATTTTGGGGGCCTGGACACCTCATCACCTCTCCATCATATAGACGCTGTGAGGTTTGGTAAAACATCCTCCTGCCGCTCAGCCTTTCGCCCCCAGAGTGTCCTGCAGTTCTGTCCTTACAGTCTCACAGACAGACCCTCTGCCCCTAGATTAGCTTCACTGATAGTTCCACTTTCCTGCCTCACTCTGTGAACTTAAATTCTTCTGCGGATGTAGGGACGCACCCTAGAGCTGAAGAAGAGCCAGCTAATACTTTTATCCCCAGAACATCCCTCTCCCTGTTACTCCCACCCCCCTGAGTGCCCAGCTTTTGCTGTAGGAATGTAAAGGGACAGCATCTTTAGCAAATGGTACATGGCTCTAGGATCCTCCTCCTGGGAACAAGTTTTCCCCAGAAGCAACAGGAAAGACGGGAGGAAAAAGGACACCACAGAGTCCTAGGACCCAAAACTGTGGTGGTGAGTGGGGAGAGCAGCTGGAAGCAATGAACTGAACTCAGGATTTGGAGGAGGGGAGAAAAGAGTCAGAAATCAGAGCCAGGGGCGCCTGGGTGGCTCAGCTGGTTAAGCATCTAACTTTGGCTCAGGTCATGATCTCGGGGTTCATTGTTTGAGCCCTACATCAGGCTCGTTGCCATCAGCTGGAGCCCTCTTCGGATGCTCTGTCCCTTCCCCTGCACTCTCTTTCTCTCAAAAATAAAATAAACATTTAAAAAAAGAAGGAAAGAAAGAAAATGGCTGTTGTAACCCAGCCATCACATCCAAATAAAATAAAGAAATCAGAGCCAGTCACTGAGCTAGTGGGAAACCCCTACCTAAAGAGAGGCTGTTAAGACTCATCCTGGGGTGGCTGGGTGGCTCAGTCAGTTAAGCATCTGACTTCGGCTCAGTTCATGATCTCATGGTTCGTGGGTTTGAGCCCCGTGTCGGGCTCTGTGCTGACAGCTAGCCTAGAGCCTGGAGCCTGTCTTCGGATTCTGTATCTCCCTCTCTCTCTGACCTTTCCCTGCTTATGCTGTCTCTCTCTGTCTCTCAAATAAATAATAAACATTAAAAAAATAAAAAGACTCATCCCAAATGTGGTGAGACTAACACTATCTGGTACAGCATGATTGTTTATATAGAAAATCGAGAAAGGTCTACATACAAATTGTTGGAATTAGATAGGTGAATTTAAGGTCAGGATAAAAAATTAGTTGTATTTCTTCATACCAACAACAAACAAATAGAAAATAAAATTTTAAGTGTGTACATGGAGCCAGCTCCATGTCGTTTAAAAAATTATTTTAATGTTTATTTTTGAGAGTGTCTGTGGGGGAGGGGCACAGAGAGAAGGGGTACAGAGGATCCGAAGTGGGCTCTGCGCTGACAGCAGAGCTGACAGTGAGCCGAAGTGGGACGCTTAACTAGCTGAGCCACCCAGGTGCCCTGAAAATAGAAATTTAAAGATTCTGTGGCACAATGGGAAAGAGATATTTTATTTTATTAAAAAAAATTTTTTTAACATTTACTTATTTTTGAGAGACAGAGCATGAGCAGGGGAGGGGCAGAGAGGGAGACACAGAATCTGAAGCAGGCTCCAGGCTCTGAGCAAGCTGTCAGCACATAGACTGACGCGGGGCTCGAACTCATGGACCTCATGGACCATGGGATCATGACCTGAACCGAAGTCGGATGCTCCACCAACTGAGCCACCCAGGCACCCCCAAATACTTGATTTTAGTTTCCTGTTCCTGGCACACAACTCCCCAAACCCTTGGAACCCCAAATGGAGAGAATGTTCAAACTTTCAGCCCTGCCCCACCTCTGGGGAGGGAGTGGGACTGGAGATTGAGGTAATCATCAATGGCCAATGATTTAATCAATCACACCTGTGCAATGAGGCCTCCATAAACCCCCTAAACGACAAGACTCAGGGAGCTTCCGGGTTGGCGCACCCATCAAGGTTCTGGGAGGGTGAAGCACTGAGAGGGCGTGGGAGAAGCTCGGTGCCTCCTGCCCCATACCTGGCCCTAGGCATCTCTTCCCTTTGGCCATGCCTCGGTTGTATCTTTTTTAAGTTAAAAAATATTGTTTAATGTTTATTTATTTTTGAGAGACAAAGAGACAGAGTGCAAGCAGGGGAGAGGCAGAGGGAAAACACAGAATCTGAAGGAGGCTCCAGGCTCTGAGATGTCAGCATAGAGCCTGATGCGGGGCTCGAACTCATGAACAGGGAGATCATGACCTGAGGTGAAGTCAGACGCCTAACTGACTGAGCCATTCAGGCACCTGAAGGTTGTTATCTTTTATAATTAATGAGTAATAGTAAAGTGCCTCCCTGCATTCCATGAGCCATTCTAGTAAATTATAGAACCTGAGGAGGGGCTCATGGGAACCCTCAACTTAGAGCCAGTTGCTCAAGCCTGACCTGTAGCCCAAGACTCACAACTGGCATCTGCAGTGTGTGGCAGGTGGTGGAGGGGGGTTTGTGGGACTGAGCCTGTGGGGTCTGTGCTGACTCCAGGTAGTGTCAGAATTGAATTGAATTGTTGAATACCGGACTTTTGGTGTCTGAAAGCTGGAGAAATGACCTCAGGAGGGAAAAAAAAAACCCTCATTTGCTAACAGAAGCATTACCAGGGAAACAGCCCCTCAGATACCATTTACCATTTTACATTAAAAATGTCAAATAATTAGGAATAAATCTAATCAAGCATTTGCAAGGTCCCTACACTGAGAAGTGTAAAACATTATTAAAGATATCAAAGAATGCTCACAGATTGGAAGACTCAATGATACAAAGATACCAATTATTTCCAAATTAACCTACAGATTTGTTTCAATCTCAATCAAAATCCCAGCATATTTCTTTTGGTAGAAATTGACAAACTGATTACAAAATGTACAGAGAAACATAAGGGGGCACTGGGTAGCTTAATCAGTTGAGTGTCCAACTCTTGATTTTGGCTCAGGTCATGATCTCAGGGTCCTGGGAATGAGCACTGTGTCCAGCTCTGTACTGAACATGGAGTCTGCTTCAGATTCTCCCTCTCTCTCTCTCTGTCTCCCTCCCCCACCCACACACCCTCTCTAAAAACAAACAAACAAACAAACAAAAACAAAGGAGAAAAACAGGCTTTGGGGCACCTAGCTCAGTTGTTTGAGAGTCCTACTCTTGATTTCGGCTTAGGCCATGAACTCATGGTTTGTGAGATGGAGCCCCGTGTTGGGCTCTGCACTGACAGCATGGAGCCTGCTTGGGATACTCTCTCTCTCTTCTCTCTGCCCCTCTCCTTCTCACACTCTCTCTCTCAAAAGAAATAAACTCTATAAAAAAGTCAGTTTAAAGAAAAAACAATGTACAGAGAAACAAAGAATCAGGAATAGTAGAGATAATCTTGAAGAACAAGGTTGAAGTATTACCCCTACTACATATCAAAGATTTATTGTAACAGTACAGTAATTGACATAGTGTGGAACTAGCACAAGGATTGACAAATAGCCCAATGGAACAGAAGAGAGAAGCCAGAAATGATCCAGTCATATAAGGTCACTTAATTTATGACGAAGGTGACACTGCAATATGGTAGGGAACAGATGATCTTTTCAATAAATGTAGCTGTAGCAATTAGATACCCATATGGAAAAAAATTAATTCATGTCATACCCCAAAATTAATCAGATCTAGATGTGAAAGGTAAAAAGCTGGGGGCCAATGATGGGGGGATGGGAGAAGGGGAAACCCACAGACTGGCCATTGCCTGCCCCAGATCCAGTATGGGTGTCTGCGGGGGGGTCCCAAGTTTGGTGGGCTCTCCTGGAGCTGTTGACCTCCTAAGGCCAAAACCTCCGCACCCATGGGTCCCAGAGATAAATTAAACTACCAAGGTTTCCTTTGTCCAAAGCATAATTCTTTTTTTTTTTTAATGTTTATTTATTTTGAAGGAGAGAGAGTGTGAGCAGGGGAGGGGCAGAGAGAGAGGGAAACAGAATCTGAAGCAGGCTCCAGGGTCTGAGCTGTCAGTGCAGAGCCTGATGCGGGGCTCGAACCCATGAGCCAGGAGATCATGACCCAAGCTGAAGTCGGACACTCAACCAACTGAGCCACCCAGGCGCCACCCAAGCATAATCCTTGATAGCAAAGGTTAGGAGTAAGGGATTCTTTCTAGGATTTCCTTCTTAAGAAAACAAAACATGTTTAAAGAGTGATCATGAGAACTGAGTTTCTAAGAGACACACTCATCCACTCAAGGGTCCAGTGTTGCCAAGTCATTGGGTATGGAAACACCTGAGACAAAGGCATCGGGCATCTCTCCACGGGGCCTTTGTCCTTGGAGCACACCACCTGCCCAGACAGGGGCCTCGGTTTGCCATTTCTAGGTCTCCATTTTCTACCCCAGTTTCCTACCTTCTGACTCAAGACCAAGGGCCCAGGGGCTAAAGGAAAGGGGTTGCTGCACCAACCATGAGGCCATAGTGGTAAACCAGCCCATGCCAGCCTTTAAAGTTGCCATCCTAGTATTTCCACCTCTGTGCATCCACACTCTAGTCACCCAGCAGATGAGCTTTCTTCAAAGATACCCCTGAGGAGGGAGGAGGGAGGAGGAAGAGGATGATTTTCCCTCTGAGAGCCAGCTCCTACCTTTCCTTCTGCCTCGCCCAACGGAAACCCCCTGGACCTGACACTCTGAAGGGCAAACAGGCAGAAGCAGAGCACCAGCTTGGGCTCAGGGTGGCCTTCCCTGCCCCCGCCCCCCCTGTCTGACACCTCATCCTAACACAGGGGAGGGAGAGGCTGAGGGTTCTTTCCTAGGCTGGGGTCCATCCTTGTGATTGAGGAATGCTTTGAACTTTTCTCTTCTTTTTTAAATGTTTATTTATTTATTTTTAAGACAGAGAGAGTGTGTGTATGGGTGCATGAGTTGAGGAGGGGCAGAGAGAAAGGGAGACAGAGAATCCCAAGCAGGTTCCACACTGTCGGCACAGAGCCCGATGTGGGGCTTGAACCCTTGAATAGTGAGATCGTGACCTGAGCCAAAATTAAGAGTTGGACACTTAACCACCTGAGCTACCCAGGCCCCCTGGAACTTTCCTTTTCTGAATGTCTGCAGACATCACCTGCTGGCTGGCTGGCCAGCCCCTGACTGGACCAGAGGGGGATGCCCAGCACCAGGAGTAAAGAATGCTGCCTAAACCAGTTTGAGAAGGAAGCTCTCCAGGCATAACTCCGGAGGCTGCTTCCTCCAGCCATAGTCTGGCAGATGGGAAGCCTGTCAGTTCCCAGCAGAGGCTTTCTGTAGGAAATGCTGCCACACCCAGTAAACCCGAGGGTGGAGCTGGTGGGACAGTCTGGGGAGCCACAGGCCCAGCGTCACTGATGGGTATGACTGTTATGTCAGAGGAGCGGGAGCCAGAAAGGGAAGGTGCTAGGCTCTTGCCAAATCAATTCACTTAATTCTCACTACAACCCGAGGGAGGCAGGAATTATCATTTTTAAAAAATTTTTAATGTTCATTTATTTTGAGGGAGAGAGAGAGACAGAGTGCGAGCAGGGGAGGGGCAGAGAGAAAGAGAGAAAGAGAGAAAGAGCCAAAGAAGGCTCCAGGCTCCAAGCTGTCAGCACAGAGCCCGACGCGGGCCTTGAACACACGAACCATGATCTCGTGACCTGAGGAAGTCAGACGCTTAACCGACTGAGCCACCGAGGCGCCCCCGAATTATCATTATTATCCACAATTCTAGATGAGGCTCAGAGAGGCTACATAATTTGCCCAAGGGGACCAAATCAGGAAATAACTGAGGTAGGGTCTGAACCTACATTTGGTTCCAAAGCCCCTGCTCTGTCCGCCGTGCTTGACCTGAGAGAGTTGGGCTGTTTTAATCTCTTTCCTGGGGGTGTCTATGAACAGGCATGGGGCCGAGCAGCCCGAGTAAACTCATGGAAGTGTGGAGAAGGGGTGGGCCAGGGCCAGCTCCCTCCATCGTGATTATTAGGTTTTTTTCCTGGGCCGATCTGTGAGTCAGAGACCAGAGGTAATTAGGGCTGTCCTGACTTGCAGGCTGACCCTTACTTTGGAAGCAGGTTTTGGTTTTGCCCTACAAGGGGTGGATAAAAGGCTCCAAAGAGCTCATGGTGATGGCTGTGATATCAGGGCCTGGCGTATGCAAGAAGAGCTACAGAAGCAGCAGGAGTGTATTCTCTCCAGCACAGAGTCTCAGCCTAAAGCCAGGCAACCTGCAGGCTCAGCTCAAGGAGTGGTGGGCAGAGCTTTGTGGCTGATGCTACTGTCCCATGCCTAGAAGGGGTTTGGGTGGTGGGCCCCCCAGAGCAGGGCACTGTGGCTAGGCTGGTCTAGAGTCCACGATGGGGATAAGCAGGACAGCAGCAGTGGGTGGGTCACCCTCGCAAAATGCTTCTCTAAGACATCCATCTGCTGGGGGGCGGGGGATAGGGGGGCAGGGCCAGGCCTCTCGAGCTGTTTCACTAGTGGTGAGGTAGTGTCCGACACAGTCACCTACCTTCCCTTCCACAGCCAGCTTTGAGTGGGTTTTGGCTGTTTCCACACATCAAATCCCTCTCAAGAGAAGGACCTGTAGCCTGCTGAAGGAATCCACAAGAATGGGCTGCAGGCTTGGAAGGCAGCTTCCAGAAAGTGAGTCCAAAGGAGTCTGTAGCGACTCTGAAGGGGGGCAGGATTTGGCTGGCTGTGTCAGTTCTGAGATATTGGTAAATTCTTAGGAATGAGGCTGGTGGAGGGGTGCCTGGGTGGCTCAGTCGGTTAAGCATCCGACTTCGGCTCAGGTCATGAGTTCATGGCTCATGAGTTCAAGCCCTGGAGCCTGCTTAGGATTCTGTGTCTTCTCTCTCTCTCTCTCTCCCCCCTCCCCCACCCCCCCAGCCCCCACTCATGCTCTGCCTCTGTCTCTCAAAAATAATAAACATTAAAACATTTTTTTAAAGGAATGAAGCTGGTGGGATTTCCCTCCATATCTGGGCGATGGGGAAGTGAGAAGGCAGCTGCACCCTGGGCCCCGCTCCAAGTGCTAGTGAGCCAGAGTGGAGAGATACATGGGCTTCCTCTGAGGGAGGCTCAGTGCCTGCTTATCAGAGCTGAGTGCTGGCTTGGTGTGGCCCCAGAGCATGGGGTTCCCAAGTTCCTTCTTGTGACTTGGCCTGCTCACCTCTTTTCTAGGCTGTAGCATTTCCGGTGGTGACAAGGGAGTGGACTTGTTCACCTCTGCCAGCTCACTACTCCAGGGGCGGTGAGGAGAGAAGCAGTCCGTGTTCCAGCTCAAGAAGCAATTTTAGGTATTTTTAGTAAATACCCACTCAGTCAGTCATCACTCAGGGAGTGTACCATAAGCACCAGGCTCTGGGCTGATCTTGTCACAGACAGGATCTCCTCACCACAAGCCTACAAGGCAGGACTATTACTGTACCCATTATGCAGATGAGGAAACCCATGTCACAGAGATTAAGCCATTTGCCCAAGGAGAGCAGCAAAGGAGGGGAGAGTTATGTCTATCGGACCTGATGTGACCGCTGCTGCAGGCAGCTGTCACCCCAGACCACAACACCCTGTGTCATTCTCAGGCCCATTCACAAGGCCTTGGGAAAGGAGCTATTCTAGAATCATGGTGCCAACATAGAAGTAAGCCCTCTGAGTTCTACAGCACTTAGAGAGGTACCGCCACCACTGCCACCATCCAGTCACAGAGTTGCCTTCAAAGGACTGTGTTACCCTCAGGGCTAGGCCCTTCCACCGAGGGATCTGTAGCTGGGTTCCCTGACCTCTTTATAACCCCCTCTGGGAAGTGTCATCCCACACATCCTTCTGTGAAGAATGACGGGCCTCACTGGCCCCCTGGTTGAGAAGACCATGGACAGAATCCAGCCTTTCACTGAAGGATTCTTATTGGCCAGGAATATTTTTTCTCAAATTTTACTTTCTGGAGTCTGTTTAGATATAAAATTATGTTATTCATTCACTGATGCAATAAATTAATTTACTATGCATTGACTCTGCTCCGGGATCTAGGGACCACGGTGAATAAAACAAAATCCTCGGTCTCAGGCAGTGTGGCTTGCTTTCCCAAAGAGATGTGGCTAGACCCTACCCTGGTCTGCACCGCCCGCCTGAAGAGATGGTGACCGACCTGCCACGGGACTTGCTCAAGGGGTCTGGCCTCCCCTATATCCCTGGCCAACTTTCACTTGTTCGGTGGCATTCCTGACAGGGAGGTGTCTGTGCCCTGCTCTTGTTCCTCCTTCCCGAGGCCCCCGCCCTCTGTCCCTCTGTCCCCTTGCTGCTCATCCTTTGTATGAAGCTGATCTCTATCCTCCCTCAGCCTCTAGCAGGGGTCTGGGCCTGCCATCTGCCCCTTGTCACATGACACGTTGTCAGGAGAGGTGGCATCCCAGCATCATTTCCTGGCCCCCAAAATTTCACCAGGGGGAAGGGCCTGAAAAGAATTTCATTTGGATTTCTGCCCAGCTGTCACCTGCAGGATGGGTGGGCCCTAGACCCAGGCTGTGCCCCTCACGCCATTGCTCGAAGCAGAGTGTCCCCAGGATGCTGAGCAGTCCCCTGAAGTTCTGCTGTCCCACTGGACAGGCCCAGAGAGAAGCTGGGTGTGCAGGGCAGAGGGCATTATGCACACAAGCCAAAATGTCTGGGCTCCCTGCTCTTGTCACCATTCCCACACTACAGGTCCCAGTGAATCCCCAGGGGAGAGATACAGGGACTGTTGTTGAAAAGAATATGATAATAAAGCCAATTCAATCTCTTGTGTCAACACTCCAACTGAATGAGAGGGCGAAGAGCCAGGCTGGCCAGCCAGGAAGGTCAATATTGACTCAGGCCCGCCTCGGAGTCAGCTCCAGCCTGCTAATGCAAGGTTGCGGTCCAGCAGCAGCTCAAGCCAGAGCAGCTCTCTGACCTGTATTCGGTGCCCTTAGACTCCACAGCACTGGGCTTTCCTGGGCATGGGGTTATCTCCAAGGGAAGAGTGAAGAATGGCCTTCCGGGGAGGGCTGCAGGCCAGGCATCTCTATCACTACTCCAGGTTTTCAGCAGCCTCCACATGCAGAGGCCTGAGCTCTCATCACAAAGTCGTTGGATCCCAGCCAGAAGAACCTCTTAGAGTCCCCTACTAACAGGATTAAGGCCCCTAATCACACAAAAAGACTGTTTTACAGCCCTTAATTTTCTATGTCTCTGTCCTGTTCCCCTCTTCACTTTATGCTTACAATACTGTGAGGTGACTCAAACCTGCTTTACTGGGTGCATCTTAAAGATGGAAGGAGGCTGAGAGAGGAAGGAGGAGACCAGAAAGGGAATATACACACATGCAGGTATAAAGTGCCTAGCACGTGTCAGACGCTGTTCTAGGTGCTTTTTATTGGCGCATTTCATGGTCACGACGCTACAAGGCAGATATTATGAGCTTTGTTTTACAGGTGAAGAAACTGAGGCTCAGAGAGAAAGATTGTCCGAGATGGTAAGCGGTGGAGCTCGTATTCAAACCCCATGGCTCTGGCTCCAAGCTCCTCTAACATGCCTGGTGCCCAGAAAAGTCAAACGACCTGGCCCAGATCACACAGCCACCGAGGACAGAGGCTCCCTCTGCCCTAGGCAGCCCTGTGGCAACAGTGTGTCCAGGGTCCCCCATGGACATGTGAGTACCTGTGACATGTACAGAACATGCTACTACCTCTGTCTCCAAAGCTGGACCCTCTTTCCAGAAATGGCCCCTTCCCTAGGCCACCTCACTACCTGCCCTGTATGGACTATCTACTTTTACTTTATTCTCATGGTTTGCTCTAACCCCTCCACAGAGCCAGACCATTCTCAAAGTTCTCCAAGAGGGGAGGGCTCAGGTGAACATTTCCAAAGCAATACCTGGAGACTGAAGAGGTGGCTCACTGCTGGGAGGAAGGGGGGTCTACATTAATTATTTATCACAGTGACTTCTCACAACTATCCTATGAGGAAGGCACGATTGCCTCGTTTTATAGGGCATTAAAGTTTAGAGAGAAGTAAAACAACATGCTTAAGGAATAAAAGGCCAAGTCAGAATTTGAACCCAGCTCTTTCTGGTTCCAAATGTGCTCTCAGCTACTGTCCTATGTATGGCCCGAGGAGAACTCGCAGTATGATAGTATTCGCTGCTCAATTCCAAAAGACCCGAGGATAGACATAGACCTGACCTCCCTCTCTTCCCTCACCTAGAAACACAAGTCAGGGGAGCCTAAAACACACTAGAAGAGGGCAAGACACAGAAAACACAGCCCACCCCCCAGAAGCTCTTCATGTCTCAGCTCTCGGTGTTCCTAGCAGCGTCTACATCCCAGATGGGATGCCACTCACCCATTGTGAGAAAAGCTGGATGGGTTTTAGCAGGCTGGCATCTGGGGAAGGAGCTAGCAGGCTGGGATGTACCAAACCGTACCTCTGGCTGGGGCTGTCTCCTGGCCTGCTCAGCACGGACACTGGGCCTCCTACTGCCCTTCCTGTTTGGGAGCCTCCTTCCCAAGCAAAAATTCAGCACACCAGCCTTGGTGACACTGCCTTGCCCCAGACAGGCATCACACCCGATGACCGCAGACACTGGGGCAGGGGCAGGCGGGGCATGTGGGTTGGGCTGGTGGAAGTAACAATGCACATCTATCAAGGATTGAGAAATGTCACCTAGAAAGAACCACTGCCCCTGCCTAACAGTACCAAGAATGGGCCATCCCAGGAGGGCCACCTGCCTGCCCACTGCCCCTTCCAGCCTGTCTCTCAAGGAGGTCTTGAGAAGGCTGCTGGACACCTTACCAGAGCTGAAGGTTCCCCACTCACCTCCTGGCTGCCTTCCTCACCTGCTCTTCCTCAGACTCCTCACCCTTCAGTGGGCAGAGCTCTCAGGCACCAAGGAGAGGGAAGACTGAGGACCTTCCCTGGCCCGCAGTCCGAGACCTGGGTGGAAACGGATCAGAAATTCATTGTGACAAATGGAGTATATGCCTCCATGGATTTTGCGACTGGCCAGAATTCGGAACCGCCCCAGGCCTGCCTCCCGACAGAGCCACCATCTCAGGTACAAGGGGAGGTGGCGGGCTCCCCGCGCAGCGCACGGGGAGGAGGGGCAGTGGGCGCAGCACCGCTTTGGACCCCTGTCCCCACCGCGCTCCGAGCCAGAGCGGTCACCGGCCCCACCTCGCGGGCGGGACCGGGGCGCCCTCTGGGACGCGAATCCCCCAGCCCTGCGCCTCGGCAACCGCGGCAGCCGGGCCGGAAGCGCCGGCGCACACGCGGAGGTCGGTCGCGCTCCCAGCTAAGCCCGCTCTCGGTCCCGGCGCTCAGGGCCCCTCCGCGCGGCGCCCTCCCCACCGCCGCTCCTGCGCGCACAGGGCGCCGGCCAGCCCTGAACTTCGGGGAATGAAAACCCGGGGAAAGGGGGCCGTGCGGCCGGGAGGACCTGTCCGCGTGTCCCGACCCCAGCCTGGGGAGGGGTCGTCAGCCTCGCGGGATGGCCGGGGCACCCACCTGCCGAGCGGGAAGTCCCTGGGGAGCTCGGAGAGGCCGCGGGAGCCGGGCCCGCCCTCCGCGGGAGGGACCTCGGAGCCGGGAACGCCGAAGAGAGGCCGCCCTTACTTGTTTGTGCAGCGCCGACTTCACCTGGCCGCGAGTTTGATTTCAGGGTGTGGTCTCAGGTAGGACGAGGCGAACACAAAGCCCGGGAAAAGTCGACAAGGGACTCTCTGCCCGAGCGGCGCCCCCCTGCTCGACCCTTTTCCTCTAAGCGCCCTGCTCCAGCTCAGGCCGGTACTTCGCCTCGGGGTCCTGATCCTGGTCTGGCCGGCTGCGACCTGCCCGCGCCCCCATGACCCCCTGGACGGCCGCCCAGAGGCCTGACCTGGATTATCCACCGAGCGCCTCGCTGTGCAATTAGCTCATTAATTTGCATTGCAGATGCACATCTGGAGGCCGCCGTGCCGACTCCTCCCGGACACTCAGAGGTGCAGCGGGGCCTGAGCGCACCCACCTAAACCCCCTGGGGAGCCTCAGCTGGAGGCCTAAAACCGGGCATCTTGGCCTGTCAGTCCCCTCTGGACAAGGCCCTAAGACTATTTTGGGGTAGTTCTCTTGAGCAGGCAGGAAAGCCAGGATTTAAATAGATTCCAATTCCCTTGATAGAACCTGCTCAGTTCTAAGAACCTGTGGCCTCAGGATTCCCTGGTAGGGGACCTCTGGGAAAAAGAAAGCTTCCAAGAGCCCTGCCCTTCCAGAGGATGGGCCTGGTTATAGAGCTGGCATCCCCTGGCTGTCCCCAGCGATCCCCAGCAGTGCCCTGGCCTAGGAGCAGGATGGACATTGAGAGTGGCTCACTCCTGCGTGTCCTTTACCCTGCTTCTTTTGAATTAGAGGGTAATTTGTTGTGGGGGAGGGGCACGGGCCACATGCCTGTCGCTTTCCTAAACAAGGGACTTGCTGTCCTAGACTTGGGCCCTGAGAGAGGGCTGTATCCGACTGAGTGCTGAGGGCATTCTGGCTTGGAAATTCAGTATATTTAGACGCCAAATGGCTGCCCCCAAGAAGTGGCTGGGTGACTACCTGTGTCACAGAGTGGGACCGAGGACAGGGCTGGGGTTATTGTCATTGTTGGGTGCCTCAAACTTTTGTTATTAATCGAGGTCACTATTACCACGCATCATTTTTGTTCCCTGATTCTTTAGCTATATCAGTGTGATTTATAGATACAGCATTTGCACATGGGCTCTATTGCGTATCCATGGTTTACTATAGGCTCCTGCCAAGCCGAGTTGAGGTGGCTAGTGGGAATTCGCCAGCCCCAAACACCCTCACTCTGTCTGGCTACACTATGCCCCCCACCCCCGACCCCCGGGGGAAAGCACCGTGGTGGTGCCTGTGGAGATGTTGTCACTGGAAGCCCTGGGTTAGTGGTGTGAAAGCTGGGCGGCTCACTGCTCGTACCCCTGCCGCCCTCCTCCATGCACTCTGCTCCTCTCCTTACCCTCTGTCTCCCCTCCTCCACTCTGTCTTTCCCAAGTGTTCTCTTTCCTCCAACAAGGTAACACTGAGGCCTGACCCCATGAGCCAACTTCCTGTGGCCCCCCAGGAAGCTGCCTGCTGAGCCCAGGCCACCAGGGCCATGTGGTGGGGCAAGGGCAGCTGTACACTTACAGCTTTCCCCATAGATTAAGTACCTAGCGATGGAGGAGCGCTGGCTGATGCTGGCTACTGGAGGCAGGGGGTGCTGGGTGGGAGGGTTGGGGAAGCGGTTGTTGAGGATTTGAAATGAACCGTGAACAAAGCTAGAATGAACTGCGCTATGTTGTTGAACCTAGAATCAACACCCTGAATTATTTTTCCCCCCACTTACAAATGCACGCATGAATTCTTTTCTTTTAATATGAAGAACTTCTATACCCAAACCAGAGCTCCAAGCAGTGCTTTTGAACTGCTGAACTACAATGAAGTGTGAGCATTAGAATATTATCAGACTTGAACTGGTATTTGATTTGGTTTGAATCCAAGCTTGGGTGTCGCAGAAAGGCTACTAGTCAAGTCCCATCCTCACCCTGTAGGAGTGAGTCTAGGAAACCCTGGTGTCCTTTGGGAGCAGAGATGGGGTTGGGGGCCTTAAGAGGAGTGGAGACAACCAAATATAACTGAGCTGGGAGGCGATGAATGCCCCATCACTGGAGGTATGCAAGAACCCAGATTAACTATCAGTCAGATATTCTAGAGAAAATGTTCCCATCCTGGATACTAGATAAGACTAGGGGGCTTCTTGGGCCCATCCCTACCCCAAGTTTCTGCACCTCCAGTCACATCTACAGGTGGGTCTGCTGCACTGGGTTCAATGACCATTTGCTAATTGGGACAACTGGTACAGAATGGATCCTGAGTGAGTACCACCCCCGCCCCATCCTCTCCTGATCCACGTCCGAATCAGCCTCACCCAGGCGGTGGCAGGAACACTCTGGGGGACAGTGTCTCCTCTAGCGTCCATGTGCCTCCCTCTGGCCCTGTTCCCAGGTTGCAGTGCTGAGCACAGGGAAAGGGACCCGGCACACCCTTATGTGTAGAGCCCTGGTGGCTGGCATAGCCTTCTGCTTGTCCATGCACTGCCATTCTACAAATCGGGCAGGAGCTCTGGCTGGGGACACTGAAAACTGACATTGCACCGTGGGCAATGCTGCTGGAGCCTCGCCAGCTCTGGGGCATTGGCCGAGCAGTACTGTCTGAGAGGGCATCAGGGCGGGCACACTGGGCTAGGCAAGTGCTTCCCAGCTAGCTAGCTCTCAGCCTTTGGCTGCTAGGGCCTGTTGTTAACATCTGAGCACTTATAGCTAGGGCCGCGAGCCCAGGTTAGGGCCAAAGAGGAAAGATACGGATCGACTTGTGGTTTAGAAACAAAAACACATTATCCTTCCCCTGCACCTTTCTGCTCCGTGACTCGAGAAGCTTCCCGGGGATCAAGAATTGCTGACAAGCTCACTTATTCCTTCCAGGGCTCCTTTCTCTGGGTGACTCTGCCCTCCTCTAATAATAGAAATAATAATGCCTGCCAATTAGTGAACGCTTCCAATGGACCAGCCCCATGCTAAGCTATTCACACATACTATCTCACTCAAGTCTTTACAACAGGCCGGCACAGAAGTACTATATTATATAGTGAGTATTATAAAGTGAGTATTATATTCTCACTTTACACACAAGGAGACAGGCTCAGAGCGGTGAAGGAACTAGCTCAAGGTCTTGTAGTCACTGAGCAGTAGAGTCAAAATTTCAACCCGAGTGCACCTGCCCCTGGCCTGTTCTCTTATCTGTGCTGCTCAGAGGTCCCTAGTTCCGAGGACTGTCTGATATGACTTAACCATGTGGGGTCAAGTGCCAGTGAACAGGTGGTGGGGGAACGTTTGCCTGCTTGTGCCAACTCTGACCACCACCCAGAAAGGGCCAGTCATGTGACACAGAGCGTATATGGGCAATATACCTGCCCCATTCTTGATCAGGGCATGATGACCCCCACATGGCACTGGGCGTGTTGGGTAGAGGGGGCTTCCATTTCCCCTACCCTGTCACTGAGTCCCCTGCTAGGAGCGAGGTGCTAGATTTCCCCAGTCATGAACCAGCCTTCTGCCTGAAGTCCTTACGTCAAGCCATCTGTCCTTCGCAGACCTGGACAAGGCCTGGCACCATCAGGCCCACGTGCAGCCCCACCGGGGCAGCAGGGGCCGGTGTGCCTGCCTACTACTTGGCTGGAGGAGCTTCTGGAGCCTGGGCTCCAGGAAGGGTGGCTGCATACTCACCCTACAGTCCTCAGCCCTAGAAGATAGGCACACTTGGGCAAAGACCCCTTCCTCTCCCTCTCTTCCAGGGGATCCGACCCCTGCACCTTCCTGCTTGTGGGATGACCTGGGCCAGTGCCCCTCACTAGATGGGACTGCCCTCGTGTTTCTGCCAATGGGGTCAGGAGGCAGGTGCAAACCCCCGAGGGAGGGTCTGGGAATGTGAATGGAGGGAGCCGACATCACCGAGCCCTTGAGGCTGCTAGGCGGAAGAAAGGGAGACAGCCTCTCTGCAGAGACCATGGGCTCTTGCAGGATTGGAGCCCTCCGCCTCTCTGGGCTTCCAGCATGCCTCAGTATCGGTTTTGTTGATGCGTAGAACAGGGGAGACAGTGTCCTTCTCTCTTGGGAAGGTGATGGAATGATGAGATCCAGAGCACTGGGGAACCAGAGTCCCAAGGACCTGCACCTCCTGGTCAGGGTGAGAGGTGGCTGACCCATAGCCCTGTAGCTGCTAAACGGACCACATCGGACCCTTCCCTCCCCCATTCCATGTATGCACCCAGCTGCCACAGGGAGCAAGAGAGCCCCGTTTTGGTGCCAAAGGGACAGAATCCCAGGGATCTTCCAGGAGAACTTGCTACTACAGCAACCCAATAGGGGTATCCACTACAGATCCCAGAGAGAAAACCCTAGCCCTAGGTGGCAGCACTGTCTGGGCCCAATTAGGTGTTTAGGAGGAGCCCATCTGCCCAGCTGCTGGGCAGCTGCTGTGCCATCCTGAACCTTAGCAGAGGGAAACCACCACACCCAGAGGCCTCCAGCCTCTCTTTGCCTGCCTTTTTCTCAGATTCTGCATCTGTACTAGGTTTCCTATGCCACTGGGAGTATTTAGGCCTGTCTGCCCCAAATGCAGACTGACACTGGAGGCTGAACTTGCCTGGCAGTTCCAAAGGGGTCTGGTGATGTGTACAAGCCACCAGATACAGAGGCCACCATCCACCCATCTCAAGGGGCTGAAGCAGGGACCCAGCAGGCTGCGGCTCCCTTTCCAGTTACACGGGGGCACAAGCTACTCTGGGCAGGGCTGGAAACAGAAAGAGCCACCTCGATGCTAAGGACACTCATTTTAGAGACATGATGAATTCATTTAATATCGTCTCACTGTGATCACTTTGCAGCCCTTGCTCTTAATGGGCTCCAGAGTTCCATACAAATGTCTGTTGCTGGCAGTCCAGCTCTCCGGCTGGCATTTGTGCTGAGAATTAACAGCTGGAAGCTGCTTGAATGGAAACCCTTCATTGTCCTTTCCTCTCTCCTCAGGGCCTGTGGAAGTTGTCCCTGGTCCGAGGCTGGGGCAGGGCCATGATTGGCACCCATGTCCTAGATCCCAGGGCCTGACATTCAGGAAGGCCAGGTGAGGGGGGCGGGGAGCAGAAGGCTTGTGCCTGAGGGGGTGAGGGCACAGACCAGAGCCCCAGGAAGGGAAGAGTCTGAGGAAACATGATGTTGGTTGCCCAAGCCCCATCCACAACCCTCTGGGGATAACACCTGAGCTCTAAATGCACACATTCTGGGCCGTTTGACCTCTTGGGAGCACTGGCCATCTGGCTGTAGTGCTCTTATAACTCTGCCTTCTGCGTCCACCCTGGGTCAGTGTTAGAAGGTGTGGCCTATCTAACTGCCACTTGGCTGGGCTGGCCTGTGTTTAGAGGGGCCTGGAGGGGCCCAGGTAGCTACTGCCGTCCCTTCTCAGGATCTTTCCTTCCTTAGTCTCTGGCCCACACCTTGACTACCGCAGGGATGGTGGCCCATGGGAACTTTATGTGAACACTAACATGGCGGGGTCCTGGTGTGTACTGTCCCGTCCTCCCTAGAGGCTGCCACAACAGACTTTGCCAGGATGATGGACTATGTGGGGGCAGCTCCTCCTGTCTGACCATCCTCTCCTCCATAGGAGCTCTGCATGCACGCTCGCTCCTGGCCTTGCATTCTTGCCCCCAGTCCTGGCTTTGTCCCTCCCCAGGGTATGAGACCCCAACTTTCTCCACCTTTCTGGATCCCAGACACACCATCTTCCAGCAAGACCCACTATAGTGGAAAACAGAAGTCTAGCTTCGGCCTGGTAACAGGGTGACAGATGACAGGCAACAGGCCTCTTGCTTCTGGGATCTGATCTCTAATGGTGGCCAATGGACATTTAATTTCCTGCCTGTGGTCATAGGATATGCTGGTGAAAAGACCACCGGAAGTAAAGGGTCTCCTGTGTGCTTCCCCTGACTTCTGCCCCAGAAGCTCTCATTCCTAGACACATTCATCATTCCTGTCTTCTTTGGCTTAAGACGCTGCCAGCCTTATGGTTAAAATGTAAAATGCTTCCTGGGACAAGGAGAACTTGAGTCAATCCATTTATGATTAGCTGGATCTGTTTATCAGAGAGTGTCCAGAAGGGAGCAGTGCTGGGGGGGGGAGGGGCAAAGCCTCTCCTTGGGTAGTGCTGATGAATGAGCATGGGCTGAGCTGGGGCTGCCTGTTGAATAAGCTGCAGGAGCAGAGCCGGGCAGCCCGGGTGGTGTGTGTGTGTGTGTGTGTGTGTGTGCGCGCGCGCATGCATAGCAGGGCCAGGCCCCTGTTAGGGAAGGAGGCACAGAGGGGCATCAGGACCCGGCCGGCCTCCTAGTGTTTAGGGCCAGACTGTCTCCTCAAGCCCCTGCAGCTTTTGTCTGCCCTTGCCTGCAGGGTCACCTTTGATGTCCCTGGTGATAGAAAGGCAGTCTGGGCAGTGAGAGAGTCCTGGCCTGGGAAGTGGGGACCCTGAGTTCTGAAACCAGGGCTCTGCCACCAGTTAGCTGTGTGATCTTGGGACCCACTTTCCTTCTCTGGGCCTCTGCCTCCCTCTATAATATTATGGGGCTTGATCAAACAATCATAGGGACTCCTTTTGGCTTGAATGTGCTACGGCAATCTAAGGTGGCCATCTCCTTTTGGGGGCAGTCTTCTGCACCCCACCCCCCTGACCCTAGACTGCACTCTGGATGCACGTGAGGCTGTGGAATAAATGGCCCCCTGGGTCCCTCTGTTCTCTGTGCCTTCCTGTGCAATTGCTCATTTGAAGCTGAAAGAAAGAAAATGGAGGCTGAAGGCTCCAGGCCAGTAAGCTGAACCAGAGAACCAGTCCTCCCAGTTCTAACTCTGCGGCTGCTGCTGCTGCTGCTGCAGCCTCCAGGAGCTGGGGCATGCACGCAGACAGCAGGAGGCCTTGAGTAAAGGTGACCGGCTTGTTGCTATTTGCCCTGGGGTGGAGTGGGCTGGGTCCCTGCTGTACTGATCAGAGATCAGAACAACTCACTAGCTGACAGACCTTTCTGGACCTGCTTCTCTGAGCACCCAGAGGCCCCCTTCCCACGTTCCAAGCAGCCTGAGTGCTCGTTAGCCAGAGGCCTAGGGGCCTGAGTGCTTTGACACTTGGGCAAACCAGAGCCAAGCAGAAAGATGCCAGTGTTGGCTGACTGAGGGAGCCCTTTGAGGGGGGAAAGGTGGGACAGAAAACCCACAGGTGTACAAAAAAGGTCATCGTCCTCCCTCTGTAAAGACCTGGGTCTCTGCACTGCCTGATGTGTTATAATGAGGTTTTATAGAAAATACTGGCCAGCATGCATGTCCCTTTGCTGGGGCTAATGTGGCTCCATGCAGTTATGAGGGAACCCTTTTTTGCACACTAATTCCCCCCAGTGTATGAAAGTATGTCGTGTTTTGGATTTACCTTGTTCCTTCAGGTGAAAAGAACCTGGGATTAACTTTCTTAAATCCATAGAACTTTAGCAGAAAAAGCAACAATTCTCTGAGTCTGGACCTTATGATGGCTGGGCATTTCTGAGTCATTTGCCAGAGTGATCAAGAGGTCCCCTAGCGGGGCGCCTGGGTGGCTCAGTAGGTTGAGCGTCCGACTTTGGCTCAGGTCATGATCTCGCGGTTCATGGGTTCGAGCCCCGCGTTGGGCTCTCCGCTGACAGCTCAGAGCCTGGAGCCTGCTTCTGATTCTGTGTCTCCCTCTCTCTGCCCCTCCCCTGCTCACACTCTGTCTCTCTCTCTCCCCTTCAGAGATAAATAAACATTAAAAAAAAAAAAAAAAAAGAAGTCCTCTAGCGTCTCTGGTCTGGCCCCCTGCATGAAGCCCCTCTGAGCTTGTGCTTCAGGTGGGGCTCATGAATACACAGTTCCTCAAGGAATCGTGGCCACCATGTGACAAAATTTCAGGTGTAAAGAGGAGTGGGACCAGGCCTCTTGATTCCTTCACTGTCTACAGCCCGTTTTAAGTCCTTAAGAGCTGAAACAAGATCTCAGAGAAGGAAACTCAAGTTTCCTTGAATGACAGACTCCAGTCATTCCTTAGAGAAACGCAGTGGCAGACAATTTGCTATTTAGGAAAAACTGGAGCTTGGACCGCATTTCTTTCCAGCCTTCTCCCTCTTCTTGCTCTTGCAGATCTCCTTGAGCATGCATCCTCTGCCCATTGCTGTTCAAGTGGCTTCTTCCTTTGCTTTACTCTCTCAACCAATCTGTCTTTGTCCATCTTTGTTAAGTTCTATGTTAAGAGCCATCTCCCAGGATTGGTCTAAATTTATAAATGTTCTGGACTGGATGGGTCACCGATGACCACTCTGGCAATGAGTCTGGGGCCCAGGGTGGGCAAGAGGACGCCACCACCCTGTTGCTGATCACGGGTCTGTAGCCCAGCTGGTTTCTGGTGGGGTGGCCTCCATGCTCAGCTGCCCTTTCCACTCGTGTGTGGAAGAGCTGTAAGCTCCCCAGGGCAAGCAACCTGGTCCTTCCTTTGTCACCACTTTCCCCTACACCCTGTCCCCACCACTCGCGGTGTTTCGTAGTGAGGCAGTCCTGTTCCATGCGTGCAAGCAAGTGAGCCAGATCCAGGTGCCAAGTGCCATCACCAAGTGTTGCCTGGAGCCCATATCTTGCCCAGAAAAGACAAATTCCCTTTTATCTCACATCTCACGCATCTCACCTTAGCCCTGAGAGGGCCCCAAGGCAGAGCTCAGAAGGGGACAGCTTCTAGTCAGTCTGCTCACCCAGAGCTTCAGAAAGGTGAGAGCTCTCTGCTTTGAAAGCTTCCATTTTCCATGCTCCATTCCAACCTGTTGGCTAGCCCACCTCTTTTTGGGGCAGGCTGCAGAATGGCTGTTGATGAGGTCTGCTAGTACTGCCCACATCAGGAACTGCTCCCAAATCGTGGGCCTTCCCACGTAGGGTGGGGAGGACCCCCTCTGGGGAGGGCTCTGCTTCAGGCCACAAGACACTTTCCCAAGAGTCCCCCCTGCCTTCTGCATCCAGGACACAGTGCATTAGAGGCATCTCTGGGACTGTTTTGGTACAGAACACAGTCCCTCAGAGTCTCTACCTCCTCCCTGCCCAGCCCTCCCATAGAGGTGGGCAGGGATAAGAAAGCCAGCCAGCCAGAACCCTTCCTGGGCCCTCTTAAAACCCCAGGCTGCCTTTTCCTCTCCTGCTCCCCATGCCCTCGCCTCTATCCTCTGCTCCCTCCTAGCCCAGCCAGCTGCCACTTGGCTAGCCTGCTATTTGGCACTCCATAGCCTCTGGACTGGTGCTCAGCTCTGCACACAGGAGAGACCCCTAAGCTTGGAGTCATCTTTTGCAAGGAGGCAATACCCCCACAGCTGGGCCATTTTCTTCATACTGGAGCCAGGTATGAGAACCAATTGAATGGGAGACACTTCTGGGTTCATCCCAACTCTAGTCCCATGTGCTCCCCTAGGACACAGAGTGCGTTCCTGGTCATCCTTGGGCTTTGCTGTGGCCAGAGACCTCAGACCTGCCTGCACCTTCCTTCTATCTGGCATGTCCCAGAGAGCGCAGCTCACCAAGAATTGATCTTGTCGGGGCTCCCCTGCTCCCACCTTGCAGCCATTATCGGGGTGCATGGGGCTTTCCATCCTAATCAGGTGCTTTGGAAGCTTTGCTCCTAAGTTCCAACACCCTCCTGACTAGACACCCTTGTCAGTGGGGTTTACAGGCTTGCCACTCCTAAGCTGCAGAGGGGACCCCTTGCTTGGCCCAAAGGCCTTATTCCGAGCCTGATGAGCTTCCATAGGGGCTGAGTTGGGCGGCCCTACCCGGGTCCCACCAGAACCAGCTTGGAGAAAGACCACAGCATGCCCCTCCAATCTTGGTGTGTGACACCAGGGAAAGAAGAAGCTGCATATGCAGTATTAGTCTTGCTTCTTGGTGGGGCCCTGGCACTTTAAACCCCAAGCACACAGGGCCTGGCCCCCGGGAGCCAACCAGATCATTAACCCTGCAGCAGAGGTGGGGGGCCTGAGGCCTGTGATAAGGGATGGTGCTCAGCCAGGCAGCCCCCTGAACTTGACCCGACTCCAAGTTTCAGAGTCCGAATCTCTGGTGGGTCAAGCTCTGCAGAAGGGCGTGACTGGGAGCTGGGTCCCAGCGACGCTCCATAAATATTTGTGGGCTGAATAGGTGAACGGAGTGTCCTGGGGGTGGTGGGGTGACAGGGGCCTTCCCGAGAGGCGGCCTGGTGGCACCACACCAGCTTGGCCCAGCTGGAGGGGGAGGTAAAGGCAGAAACAGCAGAAACAAGCATTTCTTCCTATGGCCGGGAAGCCAGAAATCAGCTTGCGCCGGGCTGTTTCAAAATCAGTCTGGAAAGGGAGCGGCAGGTCCGGTGCGGCACAGGGCTACCGATCCTAGAAACTGGCAGCGGCCGCCCCTGTCCCAGGTGGTGGGCAGCCGGACACTTGGGTGCCCTGGCCCCGCCCCGGGAAGCCCGAACCCACAGCGGCAGCAGGGACCTTACCGTGGCCTCTCCTCAGGGCTGCTGGGCCTCGAGCTCCTCACGGCAGGCTGGTGCTTGTCAGGAGCCCAGGAAGCTGCACTCCCTTCAGGCAAAAACAGAGAAAAAGGAAAAGAAGAAGAAAACCTCAGTGCCTTTCTCGCCTAGCCGCTTCTCCTGAAGGCTTCTGGATGGTGTCGTCCTGCCTCTGTGGGCACCCAGCCTCCTCCCTCTGGCAGCTTACTCACCGGTGTGCCCGTGAGGCTGCCAGCTGTCCGGGGGAGGCGGGGGGAGGTGGCCTACGCCCCTCTGCCTGACACACTGGAGCATGCTCCGTGGAGGCCAATGGCTCCAGGGTCTGGCCTGGGTGGCAGGTGGCCCCTGGCTGGGTCCTGAGTATGGGGAAGCCACGTCCTGGCCAGTCCCTATGGGCTCAGCAGAGGACGCACATAGGTGCCGACTGGTGCTGCGCGGCCGAGTGACAGGATTCCTTGATAGGAGATCATCTCCTGAGGACCCGGGTCTGTCACAAGAGGGGGCAGCCGGTGAGCTGTCCGGCTCCCTGGCAGGTTGGCTTCCATCCTTGGGCTACCCCTCTGGACCATCCCCTATCTTGAAGTCCTCCCGTGTCTCTGTCCTGTGGACTCACACGGGCCTGGGTCTGTCTGAGCTGGAGCTGCTCCTCATCCTGGGTAGGGCCAGGAGCTTGGTGTCCCTTTTCCACAGCACCCGTCTCAGAGCCTGGGTGGGCCCAGCATCAGGATGTACTGCTGCCAAGTCCTGCTCTCCGTCCCCAGCAGGGGGATGACACACATGCTCTCTCTCTCTCTCTCTCACACACACACACACACACGTGGGGCCACACCCAGCACAGAGCCACCTACCTGCCCCAGACAGCCTAAACCAATCCAGCCTTGCTTTCCAAATGCCACTCTGACCCTAGAAGCCACTCATGTACAGCAATATCCTGTGGGAGGTGAGTTCAAAGCCAGCCCAGGAGGACTCCAGTTAGCACGGACCAGCCTCCCCTTCTCTCCTGACACCTCCAGAGGACACAGCAGCCTGATCACCATATCTGCTATTGCACTTTGCCGGCCAGCATCTCTCTCCCCGAACCTCGGACCCCCACAGCATCTTCCGTGTCCTTGGCGGGTGGCAGCAGGCTCCTGATAGGTCCCATCTTCCTTGCAGCCCAAGGTAGAGAGGGGAGAACTAGAAGGGGCGGGACTCAGGTGCAGCTCCAAGTTTCCAGCTCCCAAAATAATCAGATGCGAAAGGGAAGGAAGAAATCTCTGGGCCAGCAGGTGACTCAGTGCCAGTGGGCCGGCTTAGTCACCTGGATGGCTGCTCCCAGCTCCTGGCACATCAGCCAGGGAGCAGTGCCCTCCCCCATCTGCTGTCGACAGCAGGGCTGTCAAAGGGAGTGTGGCCTTGGCCCAGGGGCACCGGCTGGCCCCAGGCTGCCTGGCAGGCTGCACAGGCGGCGAGCTCCAGCCTCCTTCCCAGCCGCAGCACGCCCCTCCTCCACCACGCACCCAGGCTCACTTTGGGATTTCTCCATTAAATCCTCAGGCAGCGACCTGCTCGTTTGGGGCGCTGAGCTGCTCCAACGTTGCTTGGCAATTTTGATATCGTCGGGGGTTGCTATGGGGAGGAGGGTGATGTCATTGACACAAAAAAACCCACTGAATTTACAAATCAGCTGGGGCTGGAGCTATTTATAAAAACACGTTTTTCCCTGCCTTCCTTTACTGAGGGGGAGGGAAAGGAAGGGCTGCCTGCCAGGCTCAGTGGAAGCCTCCCCCAGACCCGCAGAAGCCAGACCCTCCCACCCAGGCTCCCCACACCACAGAACTGGCCAACCCTGGCCACAGCTGGGCTGAACTCCCCTTTCAGGGTCTCGGCTGGTTTTGCTGTGAAGGGCGGGGAGAGCGGCATAGAGTGGGTGGGTGTTGGGCAGGGTGGGAGCCAGCTTCGTGGGCTGGCAGGGGCTGGAAGGCAGCCGCTCAGCTGGACCCTTGAGGAACAGGGTCATGTGCATGTAGGCAGCCTGAGCTCCTCTGGGTGCCTGGAGGCCAGCACCCCTGAGCACACCAGGTGGAGCCCGGCCCTCCTGTCTTGGCCCCCTGCTCCTCTCTTACCACGCTCGCTGAAACACCATCTCCATGGCTTTGACCGTCAACCTGGACATGCTCCCGGAGAGCCCATGTCTGGCTACCCTGCTGCAGCACCCACTGTTGCTGACAGAAGGAGATGCTCTCCTTGGCTCTTTGCACCGTTAGCCCCTTAGGTCCAAGGTGGCACCAGGCTGCTTATATTATTATTGAGAACTCTTTCATACATCTTCCATAGTGAAGCAATGTGATGTCTGGTTAAAAGCCCAGGTTCTGGGTTTTCACAGTCCTGAAGTCACCTCCCAGCTCTGCTGTTCATCAGCCGAGTGACCTTTGGCATGTTATTTAACCAGCTGAACTCAATTTCCTCATCCATAAAATGGGGATGATTTCACCTACCTCACAGGGTTGTGGGAATTAAATGAACAAAACTCCTGGCGTAGGGACTGCTCATAAACATTAATCTTTTCCTCCACTTTCATGACTGTGTTTTTTGTTGCTCATCCTTAACCACCCACCAAATGTTGGTGGGCTAATCTTCCAAAACCATGACCCCCTAGTCACCTCCCGGGCTAAGGTCTCAAGCTGAACACATTGACATGTTGATTGAACTGCACTGTATCGGACCTCATGGCATCAAGCATAAAAATTTTGATTACTTAGGTCCTCCAACTACCAGCCATGGTCCATCCTAAGCAGGAAAGGAATTCTTTGATGGCTATCAGGTAACTAACCCCCAGCACTGATGAGAAGCCTGGAGAATCAAGTCCAGGGCAGAAGCCAGTGCTTGAGGCATCAGGACTGACTCTGTAGCCTCCATACTCTCTTGTACCCGATGGAAGGTGCCCCGACCACATGCTCCACCTGGGGCAACTCTGTACCTAGTTGGCAGGCTCAGGGCACGTGCGGAGGGGAGGGGATGCTGGGCATGGTGCTTCTGTTACCACACATGATGTGGGGAAGAAAACTAGGGTGCTATTACTGAAGGAAAGGGGAATGGGTCCTGGAGGCCAAAAACCAGCTGATGTTCGAAGCAGCACCTTTGCTATTTTTTCTATTCATTTTCGATTCCTGAGTGTGATAATCAGTAATTGTTGATTCCTTTATTCTTCCTGTCCATAGACTTCTGAAAACTGATAGTCTGCACCAACTGAGACCTGTTCCTCTACTCTATCATGTTGCATGAGTTCTTGATTTGGTGAGACGATCTGCAAACTGAGATCCGTCTCTTCGGTAGGTTGTAGAAGGGGAAGGGGGGACGTGCCAGCCATTGGAAGAAACCCTGCAGAGCTGGACTGCCTGTTGCCGGGGACAGGTGGGTGGATGCCCAGTTGTTCCTGGGCCAGTGGGTATACGCCCTGTACCCTTCTTTATCCCTGCAGGGCCGCCTCTCTGCTGGTTCCAGCGAGCCGTGAACTCTCTGGGGCAGGAAACGCAGCATGGTGCTTGGCACATGGTAAATGCTTCTGTAAACTTCGTTGAATGAATGAATGAATCTGAAGAGGCTCTGTGCTCCAGCCATCCTTACTGAGAACACGGTGAATCGTGGAGCTGAAAGGGACTCTAGACTCACCCGCCCTGCCTACCCCCCACCCCCCACCTTCTACAGGTGCGAAGACAGAAGCCCCGAGAGGCTGAGTGACTCAGCAAAGCCACAGGGGCAATGAAAGGCAGAGTCAGGACTGGAACTCTGCTTCCCCTCCTCACAGGCCCAGATTGTTCCCTTCGCTGCCCACACAGGCCTGTTCTAGCTCAAGCTCTGAGTGTGTGACGTATCCGTAGTTCGAAGGCAGTGGCCAGCACCGTCACCATGGGCGTTCCTGCCTTTGAATCTCGGCTCCCTGAGAGCTGTGGCCGATGTGGATCTGCCAAGACGATGGCCTTCCAATTTCTCAAGAAAAGGTTTTCACTTTATTCTTTTGTTCTTGAAAGTGGAGACATCCTTACAGCCTCAAAAGTAACTTGCCTCAACTGCACTAGTCTGGTTCCGCCAGGTTCAGCTGGAATGACTGCTTACATCGACAGTGCCCTGCTGACTGCATGGTTTACGCAAATCACTGGGGATGTCCTTGGAAAGGCCAGGTAACAGCGAAGTCCTAATGTTTTTATGAACGAATGCATCCTAGGTTTTGCCAAAGAATAAACATTTTCAGAAACCAAGCCTCGGGCTCTCGTGTGTGGTAAATTATTCCTTTTTACAGACAAGTTTTTCTAGATACTTAGGTTCTTCCCCACACTTCCTGCCTCCCCTTCGTGCTGCGTGTATACAGTGTGATTTACGAAGACCTTCCTGATGGCTGTGCGGGCCTGTCTCTACCTGCCTACACTTGTCAACACCTCTACTGTAGGGCCAGGAAGGGAGGGACAGATTTTTCCCACTTCTGGCCCCTACCAGGAAAGGAAGGGCTTGCAGTAATGAGCAGGTGTTGTCACCGGAGGCATGTGTATCCTGCACTCCAGGACTGGCACTGCCTTAGAAGTGCCCCTAAGCCTCGGCCCTCCGAGAGAACCAGACCAGAGGCAGAGACCCACCTGCAAGAGATTTCCCCAAATGGTCCTGCATTGGACCTGCCCGTCCTCCAAGGTGTGGGCAGCAAAGGGGAGGTTGACCAGGTCAAGTCCTGGGGGTCCTCAGTGGGAATGAAGCTTCAGAGTTTTGTCAGGTAGGGATGCTCTGGGTCCCTTTTGTGCCTACTCCTCTGGCCCTGCTCCTCCGTCCATCCTGTGTGTGTGTGTGGTGGGGGGTGGGGAGCCCAGGGCAATGAGGTGCCCTGGGGGCTGGGCAAGGTGTGTGGGGGATCACTGGCAGGGGAATTTTCTCCACTATGCTCCAGGGGGTAGGAATGCCTGCTGGGCTGCAGATTGGGGAATTTCTCTAGGAACTCTTTTCCTCAACAGAAGCAAATGGGAAAAGCCCAGGAGGTGTCACTGTTGCTACCGGCTGACAGCCTTGCTGCCTGGCCACTGACCCTCTGGCCCAGTGCTGCCTAAAAGTGAAGAGGGAATGATGAGGCCCTCCAATAGCCCAGTATGGGGCTGCAGAACCCACCCGGATATCAGTGGGCAGGGGAGTGGGGAGAGACCAAGGGACCATAGTGCATTTTGAGGGAAGACAGGGAGGACTCCCTGAGAAACTAACTGGTTTAGCATTCCCCATGCCTCCATCTCCATCTCTACAGTGCCCCTGCCTCTGGGTCAACCGGGGGAGTCAAGAAGAGAGGGTGACAGGGGCATGGCCAGTGGGGAGACGGACCCAGAGAAGAGGCCAGTGTCAGCAGATGGCCTGAGAGGACAGAAGGCGGGCGCCATTCTGTGTGGTCTTCCCTTCTTGCCATTATGCCCTGTCACAATGCTCTAGGGAACATGAGAGAGGGAAGGACAGATCAGGATCTCAAAAGGATAAGGAGAGACCCTGGCTAGGGACTCTGTTGTCTTGCAGGAGTTTCCCTCAAGAGAAATAGGATGCGCCTTTCCCAGGAGCAGCTTCTATGAGAGGGGGTGGCCCACCTCCGTCAGAAACGGGCTGGGACTTCACCTGAGACAGAGCCAAAAGGAAAAGCCTTGGCAGAGTGTAACAGGCGCCCCCCCCCCTGGCCACAGGGCCTTAGAAGTGAGTTGAGCTGGTCCCAGCGGGGGGTTCAGGGGATTGACCCAGAGGAGTTAACAACAGTGTGAAGGCTGGCTCAGATACCGTCAGAGCTACAAATACTTGGGACAGAGTCCCATACTTGGGACTCACAAGCGTTATCCCCTCTCCAGCAGAGGATGTGACTGGCATTTGTCGTCCTAGCCCCCGTCCACCGGGAGCAGAGCCTTCGTGACCCACCACGGCTTCTGCATGAGCAAGGGCTCAGTGATAAACCTGGCACCCAGGTGACACAAAGCAGCAAAAGGACAGGTGTGGAGGAGGGTTCCCATTGTCTCTATAATGTGGCTAAAAGTTAATTTTCTTGGGTACAATCTATGGTCTATGCACTCTGCTAAACCCTTCCTTGCCATGTATTAGCTCATTTCACCCTCACAACCATCTAATTTATGAATCCCTTCACCAAAAATCTATTGAGTACCTGCTAGGTGCAAAGCTCTGTGCTAGTGCTGAGGGTGAACAAGGGAACAAGACAAGTCACTGTCCTCAGGAAGTTTACAATCTAGGTAGGAACCATCATCCCATTTCAGAGATGAGAAAACTAAGGCCTCCCGAATTTAACTTACTTGTTCAGGTCACTAAGTGACAGAGCAGGGCTTTGAACCCAGACACTATGTTTCAGTCTGTCTCAGAGCTACCAAATGCTTCCTTTTTTCTTCCCAACACCCCCCATGTGGCAGACACTATTGTTTGCCTCTCTGAACCCATCCCCCTTTTTACTTGCTGGAAGAAACTGAATTTATATGGATGTATACTTTTATACCCATGTACTCAGGGAAGGGCCCCTTCCCGGCTCCAGCCTCAGGAGTGAATCTTGATTAGTTTGAACCAATCTTCCTAATTCCCTCCTTTTGCTAGGGATTCATGTAGGCCCCAGGTACGCCCAACAAGAAGGGAAGTTTGCTGGGAGGGTTTTGGGGCAGAGTTTTCCTGTGCGATTCCAAGTTGTTGATCTTGGAACTGTGGTAGCCAACTGGGTTCCATAAGGTGACCAGCCTGAGGACAAAAGCCAACGTGAAGATGGTAAAATAGAAACTTGGGTCCTCTACGAGTTGCTGAGTGCCAGTGCTTGTTGTTATGGGAGAGAACAGATATTCTCACCTCTTATGAAATTTTGGATTCTTTGGGACTTTTGTAGCTGAAAACTACCGGATACAAACTGGCTCCAATCTCTGCCATGCCAAGACACCCCCAACCGAGGCTGGCCCTCACTTGCTCTGAGTGTCTTAAAACACATATTCTCTACTCCTTTGACCCTTGCTTGCTTACGATTGAGATGTCCTTCGACTTATCTGTGTATCTCTTGGCTTTTAACCTGTAATATCCTGTTTCTCTAACTAAATTATAAAGTCCCTGAAGGGAGTAAGCATCCTTCCATCCCTTTATGCCCTTCGTGGTGCCTGTCATTAATACGGAACAACAGTAGAGTGTAATAAATATTACTTGGCTCATCTTCTTTACACATTCCAAGAGATTGTTTGCCACCCCGGAGGGGTGAATGAACATGTTTCAACAAAGAGCAGAACAGGCGCCAGCAGGTTGCGGCTGGAGGCCTGAGTGAATAAGAACGTCAGGCACCTCCAGGCTCCATTGTGGCTTAGGTGCCATGATGGATCATACCAGCTCCAGCTGCCTCCTGTGCACCCAGCTCTGGGCTCCTGCTGGGGGCACAGAGGAACCTGCTGCTTGCTACGAGCCAAGCAACGTTCATCGTTAGCAACCACATCTTGGGTTTTAATTCTCACAATGGCCCTTGGGGTAGGAGCCATCAGCATCAGTTTCTAGATGGGCAGATTGACCTGCCCGGATCAAGGAGCTGGCAAGGAGCAGACCTAGGGTTTGAGCCCAGGTTTTCTAGTTCCTGAATTGAGTTTATAGGGCTCCCTATGCTCCCCCTTTCCTTTTTCTTATTAAGCAAGTGGTCCTCTTTTGGTCACTGGCACAGGAGAGGGAGACAGCAGAGTATAAAATAGAAATCGTTCCAAAAGCCTAAACTCTAGCAGGAGGAGAGTCAGAAAGAGACGAAACGTCTTGGCCTTAAGTGGGGTGAGTAAGCCCTGCTCCTGAAGCCAGACAGTCTTTCCCCTGGTCAGAGACAAGAGTGAGCGGCATCTGTCAGCAGCTAGAGGGAAAGAAATCTGTGTCCTGCGTCACACACTGTGTCCTTAGTCCACCACTGAGGGCGGCAACACTGCCTGAGGGGTCAGAGCAAACTGACCAGAGGCAGGCTTTTCAGGATTCTGTGCTTTGAACACTGCACAGAAACAGCAGAGAACTGTAAGCTGGGGGGAGACCCTCCAGACTGAAATGACCTTGTGGACTGAAGACTAGGGACCAGACCGACCTTCCTGATAGCTTGGTACTTGGCTGATCGTGAGACTGTCTTAAGGACAAAGATTTGGTTCCCTAAAGGGCACATCCAACAGAAACAACTCCTTTCCCCTTATCTTTAGATGACAGACACCATTCTTCTTTCACCTACCTTTATCTTACTACAGATTTGGCTACATGCTATCCTATAAATTGACTTTTAAGACAGTAAAGCTCCAACAAACTGGCTGGGATCCCAATCTACTTGAGAGGATGCCATGGAACTTTAGACTGCTCAAGCAACATTAGAACTAAAACAATACAAGTATGTGTACTGAAAACTTTAATTTGCAACACTGGGTAAGGTAGACAGGCTGTCCTCATTTTACAGAGAACACTAACTCAGAGAGGGTAAGTAACTTGTTCAATGCCACACAGCCAGGATTCAAGCACGGGCATTCTGGCTCTAGAGGCTACATTTCTAACCACCACGCTAGTGTTTGATTTGGGACCATAGGCAGGGAGCCACCTCAGTCCTGAGGAGGTAGGTACTAGCAGAGCCTGGGCCTGTGCAGTTGACCCCTTGTAATGTGAGCACTGCATGCAAGTTATAACTAAAGTGTATATATATATATAAACCACAGATCTTGCCCCAAAGAGCTTATCTGAGTGAGACAGGTAAGGCACGTACATGTGCCTGTCTGAGGCAGCTAATAACATGCAACAGGGTAAGGCGCGGGCAGGAGCTACCGGCGGCCCCTAGTGGCCTATCCCATGGCACCTCAACCATTGGTCCACATGCTAGGATACTGGCGGTGACTGGGCGAGGTCTTGAGCACGTGGCATGGCCTCTTTATGTGTTTGGTGATGGGGTGCAGTTGATGTGTGGAAGGTCTCTCCCAGCAACGCTAGTTACCGTTCATCTACTCTGCCCGGCTCCTATTTCTGCCCGCCTGACCCCCTCGGGTTGTTGGGACTCCTCGACTCACTGTACCACACACGTACTCATCCTTAGCTCGTTTCCTTGAACGAGACAATCTCACTGAAAGTTCATGTGTCACCTTTTCAATGTTTTTATTACTTTATTCTAGCATTACCAGATTTTTCAATTTTGTTTGAAAAATGCAAAAGCAAACAAATCAATGTATATTCATCTTTTAGTTCACAGATTTTAATGGGCATTTGGTTTTTATGAAATGTCATCCTTGCTTTGCTAATTGCAGGACTGAGCAATTAAATAAAAATGTATCACATGACCAAGCAAGATTAAACTACTTTGAAACTGCAGCATACGCTGATTCAACGCTGATTCACATAATGTTTCAAGTGAACGTGAGGCTGGATTAAACACACGTGGGAAAGAAAGTACACATTCCAATGGAATAAATACACCTGTGAAAATAACATTTAATTGTGAAAGTAGTAAAGAGGACAATGAAGTGTATCATGATGTAAGGTCAGCCGTCAATGACAACAGAAGGTTATAGAAACATACATAAGGTGACACACTAGAAAGTGAGATTATGATTCCACGCATATCTAGAACCTATGATAGATTTTATCGCCTTTCACCAATGCTCGGGTTTAACTAGTTTTTGAACTTGTAGCTGCTCTTTCCCAACATTTTAATTCACGACTTATTTTTGACAACCATGTGCTAATATCTGGTATATAAAATTAGTAGACACATTAGTCCTTTGTTCACAAGGAGTTCGAAAACTTGCAGTCTGGGGAACCACTCCTTTCCTGTGGAGAGACCAATGTGAACTTCTGGGACAATACGCTCAGCAGTTCGAAGTCAGCCACAGGAGCCTCTAAGGAACAGGATTATTGGTAGTGGTGTTCTTTGATAAAAAAAGAGGTATAGGTTTATAGAAGTTTAGCCTAAGTTCATCATGGTCTGTCTGTTTCTTTCATAATCATACAATGTCAAGTTTGTAGAAGCTCAAATGTTAATATGAAAGTCATAAAATGAATTTTGTTTTGTAAAAAGTCAAGTTTTATGTAATTCAATTCCTCGTTCACAGACATAGGAAATTATAAGGAAGATGGTAACCATGGAAAATATATCGAATTGAAAAATTATAAAATATTTGAATATATATCAATTCTTAGCATACTAAAAATAGAAGTTTAGATATATTATCTTTAATGATTTAAAATTATTTTCACTGTAGGGGTGCCTGGGTGGCTCAGTTGGTTGAGTAGCTGACTCTAGATTTCAGCTCAGGTCATGATCCCAGGGTCATGAGATTGAGCCCCGTGTCAGGCCCTGAGCTGAGCGTGGAGCCTGCTTAAGATGCTCTCTCTCTCCCTCTGTCTTTCTCCTCTGCTTGTGTGTGCACTCTCTCTCTCTCAAATAATAATAAAAAAATACATATATAATTATTTTCACTTTCACATTTTAATTCCAAATTAATCTTGCTTTGATATTTAGATGATAAACTCTCCAAATGTCTCATTAAAAAAAAACTAACACTTATTAGCCTTTTTATTTTTTAATAAAATAAGGGAAAGGATCACAAAACCATGGCCCATAATTTCTTAGACAACAGACAGAAAAGAAAAAAGCAATACATGTACACGGTCAGAAAATTCAAAATGTTTAGAAATGCACTGAAAAGTAAAAGCCTTCATTCGTCTCCCCAAAAGTAATCACTTTTTCCCTTCTGTTTCTTTTTTTTTTAACCTAAGCTGAAAATGTCTGGAATTAATCTCTCAAAGCCTAATGCAGGTTTCTGCCATCCTTATGTGCTCATGCCAAATTGGAAGACTGGCTTTCAGCACCAATGCCAAGGCACCCCTACAATCTACAAAAATGGTCTGATGTCACCTCTGTGTTGGTTCTAGGATTCACATTTTCCTGGGGTCTGTCATATTGATCATCCCTTCGGGACTAATGAGCCTTGGAAGCAGGGAAGACAACAATATAAACAGTGCTTTATCTTTAAGTACCTGTGCCAATGTTTCTTTAAGATAAATTCTTAGAAAATTTTCTCAGCTGGAGGGAATATTTAAATTTAATAAATATTGCCAAATCACCTTCTAATAACATACAATTTGTACTCTAACTAACAATATAAATAATAGGAGTACCTGCTTCCACTCACACTCACAAACACAATTTTCAACGATTTCCTATGTGAATGATAAAAATTTCAGGTTTATTTTGCATTTTATTTAATTCAGAATGAAGGGTGAACATCTCAGGTAAGTTGGCCATTAAAATGTTTTTTAGTGGACTGTTCATGTTCTTTGTCTATTTCTACTGGTTTTCAAAAATCTATAAAGAGTTTCTTTGTACTTTAGGGTTAAATAGTGCTTTGTCGTATTTTATTCATTCAGGCATTGGGGTTAAAACGGGAAACAAGTAAATCCTTGCCCTTAAGATAGTTAAATTCTGGTAGCGGGATACAGAAAAAAAAATTTACACACACACGCATGCACACACACACGGTTGTGATACGTGCTTTGGAAACAACAAAGCAAGGCAAAGAGGGACCGAAAGTAGCAGCAGTGTGTGGGATGTGTTTATAGAATGGCCAGGGAAGACCTCTGTGGTAAGGTGGAGATTTGAGAGGACTCCTAAAGGGAAGTAAGGGAATAATCCATGTGAAGATACAGGCAGGAGAAATGGTAAGCAAAAAGGCCATGAAGAGAGAAACTAGCTGGCATGGTTAGGGAGCAGCAAGGAGGTGGACAGGCTATAGAGGAGTGAGCGAGGAAAAGGAGAGTCAGGGAATAGTGGGGTCGCACTGGTAGGGTCTCGTAGGTTGTGATAAGGGTTCTGGAGTGGGTGGGGAAGCATAGAGATCAGTTATGAGACCTGGAGATAATGCAAGTGAAAGATGATGAAAATTTATGTTGCGAGAAATTTTTCCTAATTTCAGTTTATGGTATTTTTTAAGTGCGGGTGGAAATCTGGTAAAGCTACAGTGCACTGGGAAGTACAGAATCCACTAGAGGAAGGGGTCTTTTTCTAATTTGCACAGAGGTATGAACTAGTGGTGGCACCAGTGATAGAGTTCAAACTCGAATCCATTGTTTTCAAGTTACTGAATACCCCACCTTTTCTTATACTAATTTGAAATGGCACCTTTATCCTTATATTCATGGCTTCTTGTGTCTTTGGGTGGAATGAAGGACCTCATTAAGGTCAAAGTTTACCATGTTAAGAAAAAAAATTTCTTTAGAGGCACTTGGGTGGCTTAGTCGGTTAAGCGTCTGACTGTTTAATTTCAGCTCAGGTCATGATCTCATGGGTTTGTGGGATCGAACCCCACCATGGGGCTTGGGATTCTCTCTCTTCCTCTCTCTCTGCCCCTTCCCTGCTCTCTCAAAGTAAATAAGTAAACTTTAAAAATTTCTCAAAGTAAATAAGTAAACTTTAAAAAAAATTTTAAATACATCTTCCTCACTAAGGAGGTCTATTTTAGGAGCCAGACTGGAAGCAAATTTTGGCATGTTAGAAAGAGCTGGTGCAGGGGTGCCTAGGTGGCTCAGTCAGTTGAGGCTCCAACTCTAGATTTTGGCTCAGGTCATGATCTCACGGTTCCAGAGATCGAGCCTGTATCCAGCTCAGCACTGGCAGCGGGGAGCCTGCTGGAGATTCTCTCCCCTCTCTCACACCTGCATGTGTGCTCTCTCTCTCTCTCAAAATGAGTATATAAACTAAAAAAAAAAAAAACCCTGTAATCTCCTTAATGGGATCATTTCTACTTAAAGAGCTGTTGCAGTTGGGAGGAAGAACTCCACCTTTTCTGATGCAATAAGAAAGGAGCCTTTCTTTGGTGTCTTTGCTTAAAAACTTTAAACACATCAACAAGAGTCATTTCAAAGAGGCTTGTGCTAACCATCTGGAAGGCTTTCTTATCTACCCTGAGGTAATAGCTCAACTAACAGTCTAAAGTCCTACTGCTATAGGAAGTCTTTTTAGTTCCAGATTCGGGTTTGGCATCAGTTAGAGCACTTTGACTTGGGTGGAAGGTTTTTTACTCAACTGGCACAGGAAGATGAGGGCTCTAACAATGGTAGAAGATTAGTGGATGCATACTTTGTGAATGGTGAGGCACTATATATTCCATGGTCTCTTTTCAAACAAAAGGACTCTTTTCAGCTGTTTCCCCTACCAGGTGCATTGTTATGCTACTTTTGCCTTAGTAAAGACAAGAAATAAGAACCATTTGAAGCTTCTGCCAAAAGACAGGCTTCCTTCTCCAAAGATGAAAACAAGCATAAAACACAAGGGAAATGGAAATATGCCCACTGTGTGGTTGTATGCTCAGGCAAAGAAAAAACTAATACATCACAGATCCTGATGCCTGGGTGGCTCAGTCGGTTAAGTGTCCGACTTCAGCTCAGGTCATGATCTCACAGTTTGTGAGTTCGAGCCCTGCGTCGGGCTCTGTGCTGACAGCTCAGAGCCTGGAGCCTACTTCGGATTCTGTGTCTCTGTCTCTCTCTGTCCCTGCCCCGCTCATGCTCTCTCTCTCTCTCTCTTTCTCAAAAATAAACATTAACGGAACATCCTCAGATTCTCTCTCTTTTCGGAGTGGAATTTCAGAGACAAAGCTTTATCTATAGAGCAGTGGTTTTTCAGGCTTGCTGTCAAAGTTCTTAAAGAATTCACTAGATGTTGGCTAAGCCTATGTTAAGAAAAAAATCTAAATTTACGGTCCAGACTCAGACTAATGATTTTAACGTGTCAAAGCGGTGGATTGAGAAATGAGGCGAGCAGAGGTGTAGAAGGGCCCAATTACAATAAAGATACAGATATATATACATATAATTTTATATCATCAGTTGTATGAGAAGCAAACATGAAAATGTTTGAAAAGCTGTATTTTGGTTAAGAGCAAAAACTTCAAAATAGATTATCTTTCAGATTCAAGTCATATTTCAGTGCTTCAACTATATATGCTTAAATATTTTTAGTTCAGATATACTTAGAATTTTCTGCTTTCCAGCAAACTTAGAGCAGTAATAGTGACAACTAGAGTAAAAAACAAAACAAAACAAAACAAAAAACAGAAAAAAAATCAGGCACCAAGGCCAGGTATAATTCATGCTTCTGTTTGGGGGTCCAATACTTCATCTAAATCTAGTCTCTCCCAAATTACTACATGCTTCAAAGTTATCTCTTTATTCTGGTCTTCTAACTCTTCAAATCTTCCAAACAACAAAACTTGCTTCCATTCTTTCATCGAGCCCCACCAAGTCATTCTGCACATCACAGAATGGTGATTATTCCATTTCTGAAAGGCTGCTACACCCTGCTCAAAACCTTTTCTCTTCCTTTCTAATAGCCATAATCCTGATCAAGAGACTTGATAGCTACAGCACCACTAGAGTATATACACAGACCAAAGTGTCTGCTGGATAAAAAATGAGAACATTAAAACAGAAACAAAACAAACAATTTTGCCACTTGAAACAAGAAAATTTGGACTTACATAAATAATTTTATCTACTTTTAAATCTAGACCACTTAGTGGAAGGTGAGGAGCACCCGAAGGAATGGTTGGCTCTTGTGTTTTCTTATGATTCTATCAGAGCAGTCCCATGTCTAGGATACATACATTTCCATGGTAAAATAGCTCCTGTCTGCGAAATCAAGCCATTTATTATCTTAGTTGGCAAAAAGTAGATGAGATGTTAGAAGCACAAATTCAACAAATACTATTTTATTGCTTAAAAATACATAGCGACCATTAGGGTACATGTCACAAATTACAAAAGAAAAATGTACCGGGAAAAGTAGAGACAAATGTATTAAATGGTAACAAGGTACCCATTCATATGGAGCCCAGTAAGAATAAAACAGATCTTTTTTAGTTAGACAAGCCCAAGAGCAGATACAGTGCTATGTAAAAACTGTGAGTTACCCTAGAAATATACCTCTACTAAAAAGTAGAAATGTGTTGGTAGTGTATCCAAATGTGTCCTGAATTAAATTACAGCATACACAGGCCCAGTGTTGCACCATACAACCATTGGTTTTAGGCAGGAATCTGTGAGAGACTTGATTGCCTATCTTGCTGAAAGAGCAAAGCCCCAGGACTGATTAACTTCCCTACCTTCCACAGAGCTTTGTTCAGGTGATTTTGGAATGCGGTGTCAAACACCCCATTCATTGCTGCTGCAAGTTCCCTCAGAACAGACACTGTGGACTCATCACTGGCATTCAGAATCCGCACAAAGAATTTATTCCACAATTCACCATCCTTTAGCCTAAAAATATATAAAACCATTTCCATCAAGATTAGGCACATAAAAGAATTCTGGGTTAAAATCAGTGGTGCATTTATGCACTAAATAATTTAAGGTAATAGCTAGAGCTCTAGGGTTAGAGCTCATTCAAGTAGTCCTTTCAAAGCCCAGGATGGAACTTAAAAAAAAGAAAAAATAAAAGACTACCGTAGCGGGAAAAGCCATAACACAATGCATGTAAAGATAAAGTCTCTGATCTGAATCTATAAATTTCTTCTGTGCACTAAGATGCAGCACCATGGTACAAGAGAAAAAATGCGAATTTTCCTCCTCTCCTCTAACTTTCCTAAAGTCGTCATTACAGACACAGCAGTTCTCCCTCTCCTCTGACCCAGTGTTTTTATTATCTTCACAGTCTTCTGAGAATATTAAGCTGGACTGCAGTCACTACTGCCGAAGATTATGATGTCTGTAACTTTTTTTTTAATCAGAGAAGCTTCTAATAAGGCAGGGTTATCAGGCAACCCCAGCTGCCTCTAGCTGTTTGTGTTTGTGTTAGACCCACCTAGGACCATAACCAACTAGAGATACCTGAATTTATCCTACACATCTTATATTTAAAACCTATTTTTAAAGTACTTTTAAGAGACAAGACTGGCTAAATTCTGAATTAAATAAGAAAAAAAATACAATTCATTTGTTGGGAGTAGGGAGAATGGAGAAGGGGTGTTGAATTCTCAACATTGTCTTTTTTTTTGTTTCCCCAAAGAACATACCAATAAGTGATAGATTGGGAAGCTTATTCTGGGAAGTTATTAGCTATGATAAGCTAAAGTGGAACAGGGGATATTTAATAAGTTTTATGAGTAGGCTTAAGGGAATACTAAGGTCCTAAGACCAAGCAGCTCTTATTAAGGAAGCATTTACTTCTCCAAGGAGATTCAGTTCTCTGGTTCTGACCATTCATTAAATAAATAATAGCCTAAAATTAGTATATAATTTGGAAATTTAATTCTCTTCAAGAAATGCTTATTAACTTTGCTAACAACAGCTATTAAAAAGGACTAACATCAATTGGTTAGAAAATCATTCTCACAAAATGTTTCTATTAATACTTTTAGATTGAGATGCTTCCTTATGATAGTCACAGTCTCTATGATACATCTGGGTCCAGAATGATGTCCAGAGTCTGAATAGTTCGATTCTGATTTTTAATTAGCAATTCCTTTGTTCTGCACCAGATGCTCCACTGATCTTCTAATGGAAACTGGGTGAAATTCATGGAATCATGGCATTTGGACTAAGAAAACTAAGGCTGCCCAAGCAGAGGACATCCAAGAGAAAGAGAAAATTATTTGGACAGGCAAAGACCCTGAAATCACCAATACTTACTCAGAAATATTTTGGCTAAGTTTCCAGAGGGACCCATCCCAGAAGACCTGTAGGTGTTCCTTGAACAATAGTAAATGTGCTAAATCTGCTATACCAAACAGATCTACCTGAAATCACAAAAAGCACCATCAGCTAAAATAATTCTCTGCTACTGTCATGGCAATTTATTTATGTAGAAAGTTGAAAGTTATTATAATGTTTATCTTATGACATACATTTTAGTAGACTATTCTCTACCCTTACCGTAAAGGGAGAAGCTCCCCAAAGAAATGATTGACAGAGCTAACTCTAGGAATACACTTAAGAACAAATGATGAGAACAAAATTATCCTGAAGAACAAAAATGTCTGGACTGTCCAACTCAAATTTTTAGACCTACTGAATTTGTGTGGCCTGTAGCTGTGATCTAAACGTGGTTCACATGATAGTTTAAGTTCATGCTACATATTCCATCAGCAAATGCCATATGTTCAGAGATGAGTCAGAAGGGATTTTTGTATATAATGCTAGCATATAAAACACTTTACACTCATAACATTCCTTTTATACACATTATTCCATTTAATCCTCACAATTCTGACATTCACAGAGCAGACTGCTCTCCTTATTTTACAAAGATTACAGAAAATGACTTATGAAAGACCACACAGATAAGCAATAGAAATGGTCCTGCCATTTAGGTTACTGAGTTAGTCATGTGTCTGCACGTGTATGTGTAGAGGTTTCAATGTTGTGACAGAAAAATGGTATATTTTGCTTGACTTGGTGCTATTTGAAAACTAGGTCATCTATTCCAGGGGAGACAATATGAGTAAACACTAGCTTTCATGGCTTATCTAGATAAGAAAGAGATTAAGAAACCCTTTCCATATTTGCTCAGGCTTGTTTCACACTTACCTGGTAGGGAGAAGAACAGTTAGCCAGGATCTTTTGTCCTTCCAGGATTTGTACAGTCCGAAAGCCGCTGAGGACAAAAACATCTAGCTGCGCCCTAAGGTCGACACTGTAGGAAAAGTCCACTATCTTCAAAGCTTGATTGTTCTTATTACAATCATAGGGATCGTGGAGTCTAAGCCCAGATTTAAGAGAAAGAGATAATAAAAATAGGCCATGAAAGAAGCTGCAGAGCTGGTCTTTAAAAAAAAAAAAAAAAAAAAAAAAAAAAGGAAAGAAAAGGAAAAGAAAAAAAAAACAGGTACTGCAGGTGTGTCTTAGCTATGCCAACAGCTCCCTCAAGTGGTTAGCTATGAAAATGCACCTGTAAGAGCAACAGACGTGTCCACCCAAGTGGGGAATGTTGAGATTAATCCAGTGACACAAATACAGCTAAACCATAATGTATACCCATCACAGAATATTTATCATATTATGTTTATTACATAAAATAAGTACTGAAAGTATAGAGTACAATCCTCTGTCTTACTAGACACAGTAATACATACAATAGCAATGCTTTACACACTGATGAGAATTATGATGGAAGAAATTAAGCTTTTATAGATGTCATAGGCCTTCCCTTGTTCATTACTACAGATTAGGCTTTCCAAGTGCCATTCAGATTCCTCCTTCTCAGAATTCAACTGAAACAACAATATAAGGCTGTTTTTTTTGTAAGGTGCCACTTATACTGTAAACTATCCTGTTTTTATCAAACTAACACCATATTCTCTTACTCTTATCTGTAATTCCAATTGTTATTTACTTTTAAAAAAACCCAAAACAAACAAAAAAGACAATTTTATCACACTAATTCACTATTAATTATATTTTCCTTGTTATCTATTCCATGCAATAAAGCTATCCTCCAAAGAGACACAGGAATTATGTACGTGAGAGAAAACAATGAATTATTTTCACGTGTTCCTTTTGTCTCTGCTTTTCTCAGTTCCTTCAAATCCCTGACTAGGATCAGTGATAGGTGCTATATTCTTAAATATAGGCTTTGACTAATCCCATCACATGATTTATTTTACTTTAAAATTTACATTTGCTCCCATTTTTCCTTGGCACAAGATACAAGGTTTTTTGGCCATCATAAACCTATATATTTCCTGCTCTGTGCTGACCCCTTGAACGTGATGTCTAAACTGGGTTTAATTTGAACACTAAGCCCTTTTTCTTGGCATAGTTTGCATTTGCACTCTGGTTTTATCCACTTTTCTTGACAATTACCTCAGTCAGGCTTGGCTTAATTGAGCTTTGTTTTGAAATCAAGAAGTGCCTCAGTTTTGCTAGCATCTTCACTAGATCTGCACTGGCCCCACTCAAAGAAAGACAACACAATCTACTTCACATTCCTCCAAATATTCATATATTTTCTATCTCTTCTTGACAGTAATCATCACAATACTTAGAGGTTAATTCTTTTTTATGACTAATATGTTTCCTCAATGTATTTTTTCTTTGAATTTTTTTAAACTATTCCAAATGATTATTGACTTTTACATAGCAAATAACGCTCTTAACATACTGTGTTCTTCAATATGGCATTTATCAAAAGGTAAAAGAAATTGGAAACTACCCATATTTTTAACGTTTATTTATGGAAGAGAAAGAGAATGCTCAGATGTGTGTGGGGGTGAGCGTGGGGAGGGGCAGAGAGAGAGGGAGACGGAGGATTAGAAGTGGGCTCTGCACAGACAGCAGAGAGCCTGATGCAGGGCTGGAACTCATGAACCATGAGATCATGACTCAAGCCAAAGTCGGCTGCTTAATTGACTGAGCCACCCAGGTACCCCAGAAACTATATTTTAAGAGAAAGTTGACAGAATCACAAGGGAATGAAAAGGACCAACCTGTTTCTAAGAATCAGACTCCTTGGACTCAAGTCACCATGGACTATTTCTGCTCTGTGTAGTTTCTCCACTGTTGTCAAAAGGTTATAAATAACCAACACTATTATTTCATGGGTAATAAGTTCACTGTGTTGAAGAAGATCCTGGAAACAAAAGGACAGAAAATTCACTACTTCTTAAGTTGGGGTGACTGTACTTACATTCAATACCTTGCTACTTGCTGCTTTGTACTCTTCCTTGTTGTTCTCTACTAGAATTTGGGCTCCTTTGTAGGTTGGGTCTTTGTCCCAGTGTTAGCATTGCTCTCCTATAAGGCTGTTAGGGTTTAATGAAATAATGGATGAAGAACATCAAGGATTAGCCAGGCTCATAATAGGTGCTCTATAAATGGTAGTTTCATTCCAACCATTTTAGAGAATTCATATTACCATCAAAATATGCATAAGAACCTTTTTAAGAACATTCCAAAGAATAGAATGTTATATTGTGTTTGGGTTCTAAAAATAATCTAGTGGGGGATAGCATACATAAAACAAGAGTAGCAAAAATAGACCATTCCTTATGTAAGGAGTTTGGAAACTGCCACTCTGTCCTAACAAGTAAAAAGCTTAACAGACTGAAAAATCAGATCTTCTAGGATCTATAAGCATGAGGGTATGTGTGGTGGGGGAAGGTCCCTCATACTTCTATGAGTTTTATGTCTAGGAGCTAGAGCCGGTTGTCACACTAAATATCGGAGAAAAATCCTCATTGCGCTTCTAGTGGGGGAGCAGAAGAGGAACCATTTTGAAATAGGCCAGAGCACTCTGTTCTTAAAAAGCTCTGTCTCAGGATGGGACGCCTGGGTGGCTCAGTTGGCTGAGCGTCCGACTTCAGCTCAGGCCATGATCTCACGGTTCGTGAGTTAGAGCCCCATACCAGGCTCTGTGCTGACAGCTCAGAGCCTGAAGCCTGTTTCAGATTCTGTATTTCCCTCTCTGTCTCTGCCCCTCCCCCACTTGTGCTCTGTCTCTCTCAAAAATAAATAAACAATAAAAAAAATTAAAAAGCTCTGTCTCAGGAGAAACTAGTTGACCAGAACCTAACCTGCTGGAGTATTATCAGAGCCTACTTGACCTGTGGAAGGGAACTACCCAACTGCAGCTCTAGCCATCCTGTCCCATCTAAGGGAGGAGAAATACTTGTGAAGTACACAGTCCAGAGGCACAGGCTCACTATAAAAGAACATAAATCATAGAACTATATAATGCTTTCCTTCCCCTCACACCTTATCACCACATTATTAAAGGTCTATTTATAAGAGTTCTTTTTACCCAGTACATCATGTCTGGCTAGCAAGAAAAATTATAAGACACACTAAAAGGCAAAAAACACAATTTGAAGAGACAAAATGAGCATCAAAATCAGACATGGAAAGAATATTGGAATTATCCTACCAGGAATTTAAAATAAGAGCAGTCATGAGCTGATGATGATCATACTTAGATGACTGGATCATTGCACAATTCTATTTTTGTCTGTGATTGAAAATTGACATAATAAAAAGTTAACAAAAATACCAAAGAAGTTCTTGGTCAAGATAACTTGGGAAAGGAAAATGATCTATGCTTTTAATCTACAATTTTTTTGTTCTGAGAGAGAGAGAACACACACGAACAGGGGAGGGGCAGGGAGAAAGAGGGGCAGAGAGAATCCTAAGCAGGCTCCACAGCCAGCGTGAGCCTGATATAGGGCTCAGTCTCACAACTGTGGGCCCATGACCTGAGTTGAAATTAAGAGTCGAAAGCTTAACCAACTGAGGGACCGAGGTACTCCTTAATTTATAATTTAACTGATCTATTTCTAGAAGATTAACAGGAATCTTGGACTAAATTCATTTGATAAATAGAACATGTTTCTATATTATTCAAACCTGAAGGGTGAAGCAGTTTATATACTGGTGCCAAACAATACAACCATCTTGGTATTGGTAACAGCTGCACAAATGATCATACTCCTCCTTTAAACGTTCCTTTAACTTGAGGTTGATATAAAAGTCCCATGGGACAGGTTGAGAGGACACCTGTAAGAAATTTTAAAAATAGGAGCTATCAGAATCTATGGTTATGGTTGGCAGATTGAAAACATTCCCTCCGGCCCTTATGATACCGCAACAGAAATAACAATAAAAGAATGTTTTAAAAGTCATAAATCTATAATAAAAAACACAGCAGCAACCAATTCTGAAAACTGGGCAGTAAGAGGTAATCCACTTAGCGGACCCAAGGAAAGCTGATTCTAGCAGTGGAGAAAGCTGAGAGCAACCAAATTTATGCTACAAGACCATCTCCCCACAGTATAAAACTGATGGCACTAATTACCTACAGAAGTAAGGGTGGAGGTGGAGCCAATACAGGAGGGGATGAACTCTATTAACGTGGAAGTTAGGCCCCAGATTCCCCCTGCTGCTCCTGTAGCCTTGCCTAACTGCCTCTCCTCCATTCTAGAAGACTCAAAGTTAACCCCTAAAGAGTATAAAACAGAAGGGCTCTGAAATAGAGGACACCAGGCATTGTTGAAAATCGGGTGGAAGAGGAAAAAGTTTATATATCAAATGTTAAGATGCACCTTTCCACCTCTCCACTCTCCAGACTAATTTTCCCACTTAGTTTTCAGGAAGCTAGCAGCCAGGATTATATGATCTGGGCAGGAAATTAGACGTTTTCTCTGAAGGATCTGATCAGCTCAAAAGAAAAGACCTCAAGGATTGAGGCATTTTATTGAATGGCCATGTGAACTCTTCTTATAGTGAGGCCCAACAGATGTCAAGGTCCTATAATAAAGAGCTTTCAATTAGCTTTTAGAGTCCCACGCTTATATATGAATAGAGAGTCAAAGACTTGAAGAAAGCTTCTAATATGAAAGACTGAGTTCAAAACAGACAAAAGGAAACATGATGCAGGGAGAAAAAAAATTTAAAGCATCATAAATATACTCAGAGAAATAAGGAATATTCCACCTTTGAAATGAGAAACAATGTTACAAAGAAGAAAAATTTGAGAATAAAAAAGAGCTTTTACAAATCAAATGCATGACAAAAGAAATGAAAAAGCCAATAAAAATGTTGACAAAACATTCCAGAAAGAAAAAAAAAAGAGAGAAAAAGAGAAAAAAGATAAGATTTTTAAAGGATCTCTAAGAGATCCCATGTCCTAATAAAAAGAATTGTAGAATGAGAGAACAGAAAAGACTAAAAAGAAATAATTTATTCTTTGAAGAAAATTTCTCAAAACTGAAGGAGTTTACAGATTGAAACAGCCATCCAGTGTCTAGCATATGGGTGAAAATAGATTTTCACCAAAACATAACATACTTGAGGAATTTCAGAATAATGGGGACATAATATCCTACGAGGATTCCCAGAGAACGAAAAACAGTCTCACACAAAGAATGGCAAAAGACTTTATAAAGCAAGGCCACAAGCCAAAAGATAATAAAGCCTATCTTCAAAATTCTAAGAAAAAAGTTTTGAACCTAGAATTCTAATATCCAGCCAAACTACCAAACAAGACATGGAATAAAGAGTTTTCTGACATGGAAGATTTAAAAAAAAAAAAAGTCTATTGTATGCATCCTTTCTCAGGAAGCTACTAAAATATGAGGGCTTAAACCAAGGAAGAAATAAAAATGGGAGCCAGTATTACTCGGTATCCAATATAAGAAAGAGGTAACATGAATCCCTAGGATAATGGTGAATGGAAATGTCAAGGTAATACTGTTTGAGTGTGTGTGTGTGTGTGTGTGTGTGTGTGTGTGTGTGTGTGTGTGTTAAGCACAGAATGTAACTTATCCAGACTGGAGCAGGCCAGAAAATTTCAGAATATTTCCTAAAAAAGATAACATTGATAGAATACTTAGTATGTTTGGACATATTAAGAGATTTACACAATAGCCTCTCATTTTTGATACCTCATCCTGGTATATAATGGTGAGTGATTTTTTTGGCATCTCACTGACTTTTCTATCAGGAAGCTGATAGACTATTCAAAGGATCGGATGGTACCATGGGGCCACAATTACTGCTTCAACCCACATTTTTTTTTTTTTACAAGGTAACTGAAATGACAAAGACTCAGTCCCACCTTTATTATAGTTAACTCTGCAGAGTTTCTTGGTGTCACCCAGAATAATTTATAATCTTCACATATTAGGTATTCTTGTTTAATGCAATAATCCTCATGACCTGTTAAAAAGGTATGATTCCATTTAAAAATCACTGTTAATATGTATAGCCCCTTAACTTTTACTTGTTTTAAGAGCTGAAGGCACTTAGTATTTGCCAGTTAGTAGCATCTAGAATACTTTTCAAAATCATTTGTTACAAACTGAAAGAGGGGAAGACAGAATCCCTATTGTTACTGGGACATGAAGTTATCAGTGTGTCAACTCTATAATGCTGTTTTTTTTTCTATGTTAAAGCAGGAGTTTGTTTTTTTTTTTTTTTTTTTAATTAACCAAACTCTACCCCCAATGTGGGGCTTGAACTTATTACCTGAGATCAAGAGTCACATGCTTTACTGACTGAGCAGGGCAGGAGCCCCTATAATGCTGTTTCTCATAATCTAAAAATATTTATTGTGCTCAAACATCAAGCTCAAGTAAAAATAATTACTTGCTTGTATGCTGTCATACAAAAAACCCCATGCATTCAATGATACTTACCTAATTCAATTTCCTTTTCTATTTCCAACGTAGGCATTGGTCTATCTTCTACAAAAAACTCTGCAGAGGCCTTGAGCTCTGATAGAGATTTTAGTAGTTGTCTGCGATACTGTGGACACCAGGGTGATTGAGTAGGATTGTCTGGGGGAAAAAAGTTGACAAAAAGATCACACCTAAATGTGTATTATAAACAGAGGAGGTGGGTGTGGGGGGAACAAGACTGCACAGTGAGCACTGCTAACCTAACAAACCACACTCGTATTTCAGGTCTTTACGGTGTTCAGTTGGTAGCGATTCATTCTAGAAGTTTCACAATTTATGGCAACTTTTCTAGAGAACAAAATATAAAGCTCAGTTTGCAGAGATAAGTTAAGTGTTCACTAGACACGGATGCGGATGTATGTTTGCTTACAAGTGGGATATATGAAGCTACCTGCAGTCTCATTAGTAAGCTCCAGTTTCTCAGGAATTTGAAGACATTTGATGGAGGAGGAACTTGTGACTGAGGCAGAAGACCCAGAGAACCCAGAGGAGTGTGTGGCTTCTCGGCTGTCTTCGATAATTGGGCTGAAAGAACCACAAATAAGTAAGTCCTCACAGGGATAATATATATTAACTAATCTTTGTTATTTTATTTCAAATATATATATTTTATATATATATATATATATACACATATATATTCATTAGTTTAATTTTCAAAGTCCATTATTTTCCTGTAACAGATACAGATTCATAATCAGAAGAATCTAGGTGACTTTACCTCAGCTGACAAGCAATGCTCAGCATTAGATTTTCTAAATTGATGCTTTATTTACCTATTCCATATTAAATGCCTAATCTACATCTATTCTAAACTACTGGGAAACACTGACTAAGATACCAACTTTTTTCCTGTTTATCATTTCTGTGGACTTCTTACTCTTCAATAAGAAAAGGTCAAGAGAAAAAGAAACCCAAATCACTCAAGGTAATGCTAGCAAATATGATAAAAAGTTTGTTGGGAAAAAAATCTGAAAATGCAGTTTTAAAAGTATAAATTGGCAAATTAAAGAATATTCCTAAAACTAAAATTAGTTTGTTTAAATTTGCCAACTTTTAAATATAGTTAGTCCATGGCTCTTTATGCCATTCCCTCAATACCATTCTTTATTCATTTCTACCTCTCCATTAAAAGATACTTTAAAAAAGCACATTTCTACTTGCTTATCTGAAATCAGTGTATCAAGCTATTCTACCATCATTTAAAAAATTTTTTTTTAATGTTTATTAAATTTTTTTGAGAGAGAGAGAGAGAGAGAGAGAGAGAGAAAATGAGCGGGGGAGTGGCAGAGAGCAACGGAGAATCTGAAGCAGGTTCCAGGCTCTGAGCTGTCAGCCCAGAGCCTGGCATGGGGCTTGAACTTGTGAACTGCAAGATCATGACCTGAGCCAAAGCCACCTGCTTAACTGACTGAGCCACCCAGGCGCCCCATATTCTACCATTATTTAAAACTCGATATTAAAGGAAAAACAAAATCTCTCCCAAACAGGTACACTTTGCCAAGTTTCCTCAAAGACACCACAGTCCTCCTGGGCGTCTCAGTCTCATAACCATCACAATTTACTTCTTCTGACCCTCATATTCAAATCAGTTATTAAATCCCACTGACACTTTCTCAGGGGGAGTCTTACTGTCATGTAAAGCACTGAGCACAGTACCTGGCAGGTAGTAAGAGCTTGATAAATGATCGCTATCGCTGACAAGCATACACAGAATAAAAGATCAAACAATCTGGTTTGTGCAACCTACAATCACCTGAGCTTCTTGATGCTGAGACTTGGATTATAGATGGTGCCACAAGCAGTCTGCTGGTCCTCAGAGATTTTCACATCTAGATCCTCCTCCTGCAGCAGTCTCTCAGGGTCAGAAGGGAGATCTTTCAAGGACATTATCTCATGAAAAGGAGTGGATACAAATCGAGCTGCTCTGGCAAAGTCGCAAGTGTCTTCTGGGTTAGGGCATATAGTTACATTCCTGAAACCTGTGATAATAGCATCCTCACTCAAGGGCTCAATTCCTGTAAATTCATCCTGAAACAAAAAACACATAAAGTTTAGCTGAAATATTTCAATGAGCATATGGAGGACCTATCTTTTTTACTTAGAGAGACACACATTAGATAAGTGATTTTCAACATAGGGTACAGAAGTAGCATATCAGAATCTCTAGGAAAGACTATTTTAAAAAGCACATCGTAACTGAGGAAAAAGGTTTTGTATCATGAAAACAGCAAACTATGTAGTACCAAAAAATACAGTGAGGATTCTTCACACAAAGGAAAAATAATGGACAATATTTTTCCCCAACCAATTTCATCTAAGAACTAGAGGAATAATACTTTATTTCTGCTGGCTTTGGCCTAGAAAATGTTCTGATAATCCTCTATCCTCCTACCTTTTAAGTCTTCTTCTATGCTAAATGTTGAATTTTTATTTTATTTCTTAAGGATAATTCACAGTCATAGTAGAAAATGTGGAAAACAAAGCATAAAGTATAAACAATGGAAAATATTTAAAATATTCCTTTGTCTTTAAAAATAATACCCTTACGGGCGCCTGAATGGCTCAGTCAGTTAAGCTTCTGACTCTTGGTTTCGGCTCAGGTCATGATCTCACAGTTAGTGGATTCAAGCCCCAAGTCGGGCTTTGCGCTGTCACTGCAGAGCCTGCTTGGGATTCTCTCTCTCTCTCTCTCTCTCTCTCTCTCTGCTCCTCCCCAATTCGCTCACTCTCTCAAAATAAATAAATAACCTTTATTAAGAAAAGTAATGTATATGGTTTAAAAAGTCAACTAGTTTAAAAGGATATATAGTGAAAAGCCTCCCTCCCTTACTTGACCCCCACACTTCCACACTTCAATTACTACTCCCCAAGATGCAACTGTTGTTACCATATACATCTGGTAGGTAACATGCATAAGCATATTTTATACATTTAAAAAGGAGTTTTACATAAGAGACTCTCAAATACAGAGAACAAACTGAAGGTTGATGGGGATGGGGGTGGGAGGGCAGGGAAAATGGGTGACGGGCATTGAGGAGGGCACTTGTTGGGATGAGTACTGGGTGTTGTAGGTAAGCGATGTACCAAGGGAATCTACCCCCGAAGCTGAAAGCACACTGCACACACTGTATGTTAGCTAACTTGACAATAAATTATATAAAACAAACAAACAAACAAAAATAAATAAATAAATAAATAAGGAGTTTTAGGGGCGCCTGCCTGGCTCAGTTTGTGGAGCATGTGACTCTTGGTCTCAGGGTCTTGAGTTTGAACCCCACGTTGGGCATAGAGGCTGCTTAAAAAATAAATTAAAAAGGGGTTCTATAACAAGTGAAATTATAGCATATATGCTACTATGTATTATTCTTTCTCATTATACTTTTAGCCTATTTTCTGTGCTATTAAAAAGTCTTTAAAAACATGATGGTCACACTGCTGGTCTATCAGAAATTAACCAACCTTTTTAGGTTATTCCCATGTTTAACTATTATAAAAAAAACTATTTTAAATATCCCCATACATTTAAATCTTTAGGAATATCTTAGTTTTCTGAGGGAAAATTCCTAAAAGTAGAATTATCAGGTCAAAAAGGTTATGAGCAATAAGATTCTTTATATATATTGCTGAGCTACCTTCAGGGAGACTGTATCACTTTATCTAATATTTACCTGCAATGTATAAGAGTGCCTATTTCATTTAACCCTATGAATACTGGATATGAATTTTCTAGATTATGAATTTGACATATACTTTGAATTTCTGACTCAATGTTAGTAAACAGAGGTGAGAGGTACATCTAGACGAAACAATAAAAGTAGCTTAAAAATTTTAAGATCAAATCAAGAAAGATGTCTATGGTCTAGGAATATATTTTCTGCAAATACTACTTATATGCTCTATTAGTTTAGACATTTTAAATAGAAGTGTTTTCTTAAAGGAGAAATTCTGGTAGGCATCTATTTTTTTTTTTTAATTTAAATTCAAATTAGTTAACATACAGTGTAGTCTAGTCTTGTGTTCAGGAGTAGAACACAATGATTCATCTCTTACATATGATACCCGGTGCTCATCCCAAAAAGTGTCCTTCCTTAATGCCCATCTCCCCTTTTAGTCTATCCCCCCACCCACCGACCCTTGGTAAGCACCTATTAACAAAATTCAAGCAAAAGGCTTAAGACAAAAAAAAAATTAAAATTGACTCCTTTAATAATTCAGTCCATCCCTGAGTACCTGAACCCAGAACCAGTGTCTCCAAATCCCAGCAACCTATTCATTGTGTTGTCTGGTGTGTCCCCAGGACACAGTATGCACTTCATTAATCTCCTACATCATTTTCTTTTTATAGCAGTTGGTGGACGAACAGAATTATTTGGGAAAGTATTAAAAATAAACAAAAATCCATGTTTGGACTTTATCCCTAGAAATTCCAATTCAGTACAGTGGGAATAGGGTCTCAGCACCTTTAGACATAAGCAACTGCCTAGGCTTTTCTGGGTTACTGGACATGTTCTGTATCTTAATCTGGGTGGAGACTGCATGGATATTCACATATGTAAAAATTCATCTAGCTGTACAATTAATATTTGTGCAGTTTATTGGATATAAAATATATCTCAATAAGTAAGTAAATAAAAAGAAAAACATGTTTAAAAAAGTGACCCTGAGGGATTCATTCCTTAGGATATAGAGAACACATTGCTTTAAATCATAGCTACTGATCACACCTCCCCTTAAAAGTCTTCAGAAAAAACAATCAATTCTCTTCAACCTCAAGACAAGTTTCTGGATTCTGGTTTGAAAGCAGAGATGATTTGCTTCCCTAGAACTTTAATGAAATGTCAATGATAAAAGTTCTTTGACTTGAATTCTATGCAGGGTCTTTTTACTCTAAGGATTATCATGTCACTAGTCCATAGTAGTAATGTTAAAATAAAACATTACTAAAGAAAAATGGTTGGTCCACATAACTCTTCAAATGCCACAAAAAACATCTTCTATAAAAAGAACAAAGATCCTTTGCTATGTTGGTTTAAAAAAATGCTAAAGGCTTTTCAAAGACAGTGATTTTTCTCCCCACTTAAAAAAATTTATATATAATTTTCATTACCAAAAAATTCACCCCTTTAAAGTATGTATTCCATGGTATTTAGTATATTCACAAGGTTGTGCAACCATTACCACTATCTAACTCCAGAACATTTTCAACACCCCAAAAGAAACCACATACCCAGTAGCAGTCACTCTCTAACCCCTTCTTTCTAATTGTCTGGAAATCCCTAACCTACTTTCTGTCTTTATGGATTTGCCCATTCTGGACATTTCATATAAATGGAATCGTACAATATGTGGTCTTTGTGCTTGACTTCATTCACTTAGCAAAGTGTTTTCTTTCTTTTTTTTTTTTAAGTTTGAGAGAGAAAGAGTGTGCGCATGCTCACATGTGAGCAAGGGAGGGGCAGAGAGAGAGGGAGAGAGAGAGAATCCCAAGCAGGTTGCACACTGTCAGCCCCACCTAGGGCTTGTTCCCACAAACTGTGAGATCATGACTCATAAACCGTGAAGTCAAGAGTCGGACGCTTAACCCACTGAGCCACCCAGGTGCCTCAGCAAAGTGTTTCCAAGGTTCATCCATATCCTAAGATTTATCAGTATGGCCTTTCTTTCTACGGCTGAATAGTACTCCACTGCATGGATGTACATTTTGTTTATGCATTAGTTGATGGACATTTCACTGTTTGTACTTTTTGGCTATTCTAAATAATGTTGCTATGAACATTCATGTACAAGTTTTTTTAAAATGTAAGTATGTTTTTTAATTCTCTTGGATATATACCAAGGAGAGAATTGCTGGGTCATATATATGGTAACTCTACGTTTAACATTTTGAGGAACTGCCAAGCTGTTTTCCAAAGTGGCTGTACCATTTTATATCCCTACCAGCATTGTATGAGGGTTCTAATTTCTCCACATTCTCACCAATACTTATTATTTTCTGTCTTTGATTATAGCCTTCATAGCTATCGATTACAGCATGTGAAGTAGTATCTCACTGTGGTTTTGATTTGCATACTCCAATGACTAACGATGGTGTCTGTTCACGTGCTTACATTTTAAGCCAGTGATTTTAATTTTAACCCTAACCTTGTGAGAATTGAATGAAACAATTCACCAGTCTGTTTACATTAACTTAGGAATACTGTTCCTTACACAAACATCTGGAGACACATCTTCATTTGAGTTGATGCTTTCTGAAGTTTTGAGAATTGCGAGGGGTCTTCGTTGGGCTAAAACCTGCGGGGGATCTGCAGGAGGACTGGAAAAAGACATTTAACAACTTAACAATTTAATTTACCCCATTAAACAATTAACTTTTCTGTTAAAGTAGATAAGAATAACCCCCTAATTCATCCTTATTTATAATAATAGTAGACTTTTAAGTGTCCAAACAAAACAAAAAGCTTCAAACCTGTTATTTTTTTTTTCTGAAAGAAGGAACTCATCAAAAATGGAGAAAGGTAGACTGGGACCTGTAGAAAAAGAGAACAGATTTATACTCTTAAGACTACACACCTATTCTTCAAGACAACTAGGTCAATTAATATTTAGTGCTATTTGGAAGCAGAAAGGTAATCTGTCTTTTATAATGAACAATTTCAAACATATAAAAGTAGAGATCATTTAAAAACAATAATCTAAACATGGATGATTGTGTTTCATCTTTATTCACTGCCACTACTTCCAAACCCAAACCCACTCTGGATTATTTTATTTAAAGAAAAAAAATTTTTTAATGTTTATTCATTTTTTAAGAGTTTTTATGTTTATTTATTATTGATACAGAGAGAAACAGAGCATGAGCAGGGAAGGGGCAGAGAGAGAGGGAGACACAGAATCTGAAGCAGGCTCCAGGCTCTGAGCTGTCAGCACAGAGCCCGACACGGGGATCGAACCCACAAACTGTGAGATCATGACCTGAGCCGAAGTTGGACGCTTAACCAACTGAGCCACCCAGGCGCCCCAGTGTTAATTCATTTTTGAGAGAAAGAGAGACAGAGCATGATCAGGGGAGGGGCAGAGAGAGAGAGGGAGACACAGAGAATCTGAAGCAGCTCCAGGCTCCAAGCTGTCAGCACAGAGCCCAACGTAGGGCTCGAAACCATGGACCATGAGATCATGACCTGAGCCAAAGTTGGCCGCTCAACCAACTGAGCCACCCAGGTGCCCCTGCTCTGGATTATTTTAAAGCAAATCCAAGATATCACATCATTTCATATGTAAATACTTCAATATGTATTTCTAAAAGAGAGATTGTTCAAAAGAGCATAATCTCAAAACACACCTATAGAATTAATAATTTTTGAGTATCATATATCTGGTCAGAAGATTCACATTTTACCAAAATTATTTATAAAGTTGGGACTGGGAACGCAAAGTAAGATTTATATACTGTGGTTGAAATGCCTCTTTTTTTTAAATTTTTTATTTTATTTTAGAGAGAGAGAGAGTGCTCATGAGTGGGGAGAGGGGCAAAGGGGGAGAGAGAGAATCCCAAGCAAGCAGTCTCTGTGCTGTCAGTGTGGAGCCCAAGGTGAGGATCGAACTCACGAACTGTGAGATCATGACCTGAGCCGAAATCGAGTTGGATGCTCAAGGAACTGAGCCACCCAGGCACCCCTAAATGCCTCTTAAATCACTTTGATTCTATAGGGCTTGTTGGTTGTTTTAGTAATTTTTTGTTGAAGAAACTACATTGTTTGCTCCATAATGCTGGATATTTTGCCAGTTACATCTTCCTATGTTGTTTAACATATTCCTCCAGGCTTTGTATTTTCTATACATTAGAATTAGAGGTTAGAATTAGAGGTTTAATCAGATTCTTTTTTTTAAAACTACTTATAGGTGGATATTTATCTTTTACCACTTTTAACATACTTTTAAATGAAAAGAGAACAAATGTGAATATAAAACAGCTTTAGCTTTAAGCTTTTTTTTTTTTTCTTTCTTCCAAAATACTTTCTTGGCTGTTGGATCCTACTGATAGCTCAGTGTACATTAGCTAAGGTGGAAGATTATTTAGTAGTTAATATAAATGTAAATTTACATTTAAACTAAACATTTCAAAGCACTGAAGAATCTTACAAAAACACTCTCTTAAATGTCTAACCTATCCTCAATCATATGCTTATAATTGAATTCCATGGTTCCTGTCTTCTTACAATTCCCTTTACCATAATTAAGAAAAATATATACTACATATTACATAATGTGTTTGTTATCAGCAAATTTTCCATGAGATCATCAAATACAACTCACCTGTAGAATGAGGTTGTTCTTGCCAAATGTTTTCTGCAAATGAAGTCTCCCTGGAAAGAAACTTGTTTTAAAACATGTGCTAAGTACCCACAGAAAGAATTATCTTAAAAGTCCAAGAGGGTTTTTCATCAAATATAATCTTCTTCACTCTATGATAAAGAAAATATTCTAGTACTGTCAATCCAAATTCTTTAAGAAGATAAAACCTTCAGTCATTAAAATTGTTATACAAGTATATTTGATAATAGATAGCAAACATTAATAGTATAAGTAGATTACAAAGTGGAAAACTCTCATTTTCGTCAAACAAAAACAAAAACAGAACACAGAAGGATATACTTAGGTTAATAGCAGTAATCTCTTGGTGGTAGAAATGGGTGGTTTTATCTTTTAAAAATTATATTTGATTGGGGTGCCTGGGTGGCTCAGTCGGTTAAGCGTCCGGCTTCAGCTCAGGTCATGATCTCACGGTTCGTGGGTTTGAGCCCCACGTCAGGCTCTGTGCTGACAGCTAGCTCAGAGCCTGGAGCCTGCTTCAGATTCTGTATCTCCCTCTCTCTCTGACCCTCCCCTGCTCGTGCTGTCTCTGTCTCTCAAAAATAAATAAAAAAACATAAAAAAATTATATTTGATTGTTTCTTTAAGAAACATGTTATTTTTTTTAACAGAAAAAAGTCTGTACACCCCGTCTTCCTTCATCAGCATCAGAGCGTATGTTGTGACAAAGATTTGCAAAAGTTATGTCTTGATACTATAAAAGTCTTCAAGTCACTATAGTCAGAGATTGGTTCCAAACGCCCTCCTATAAGCATTATCCCATTCGCCAATGTGGTCCTACCTGGCACAAGAGTTTACTGGACAAACAGAATTGGATAGAGCCATTCCTGGTATTTCCTGAGACTCTGACGCAATTTGCAGTTCAGCTGTCTCCTTTGTAGGCATCTTCTCTTCTTGCTATTTGCATTAAACAGACAAAATCAATGTGTCCCTCCTATCTAGACAATTCTACCTATTTTCAAGTGTTAGCTCCAAAATTAGGTTTACCATACTCTTCCCCTAGATAGCCACTAACCTTATCAAATATCTATACTATAAAAGTTCTTTTCAATAATTTATGTTCCTAGTATAAACTGGTTCTGTTTTACTCAACTGAGCAGTGCCAAGATATACTAAATTCCTTTGCGTAACCCCAATCAGGGGAACATAACTAGAATAAAAAGCTAAAGTCCAGAAATTACAAAATAATAGTTTAGAGTATAACTAAGAAGTCAATAAATTGTCACTTCTAGTGACACAATTTCCATTTGAGGTCTTCATCTGTTATTTCCTGATGGACTTAATTGCTACTAATAGCTATGAAACTACCAGAAACTGAATGGAATTGGAAGGACTTTTAAAACTTCTATGTTTTTCTATTGTCTAAATTTGTTTCAATAAGCATAGTTTTCTGTATTAAAAAAAAGAGAAATGACCTGATCACCCATTCTTTCTTGGTGAGTAGTTTGAATTTCTTTTAGCTTCTTCTCCATCTCTTCAATCTGTTTCTGCATTTCTGCTCTCTTCTCTGCACTGGTCAGCAGCTCGGCTAGAAATGGTAAGGTGGGCTGATGCATTACTCCTCATAGCAATTTATTGTCAAAAACTGTCTTTGGAGCTCATGGCCTCGACAAACATACTAATATTACAGATTAGAAGAATATAGATGGAGCAAAGTCCTCTAACTGAGGTCTAGGTCTCTGTTCATTCATCCTAGTCAATAAAAACCAGAATATTTGTGATGTGCCAAGCACAACTCCAAGCATTTACATTTCAGTTGTCATTAATACAAAGTCCTTGGTCATGTGACACTAACATCCAACTTGAGGGACACACACACACACACACACACAAATTAACAAGAAAATCAGTGTTAAAAATAAAATAAACTAGGTGATGTGAGAATGTGTGACTGAGTAGGGAGATGGAGGTCAGGAGCTCCTTAAGACTGGTAAGCAGGGAAGGGGCGCCTGGATGGCTCAGTCAGTTAAGCGTCAGACTTTGGCTCAGGTCATGATCTCGCAGTTCACGAATTCAACCCCATGTCGGGCTCTGTGCTGATAGCCCAGAGCCTGGAGCATGCTTCGGATTCTGTCTCCCTCTCTCTCTGATACTCCCCAACTTGCACTCTGTCTCTCTCTCTCTCTCTCTCAAAAATAAATAAATATTAAAACAAAATACCAGTAAGCAGGGAAGATCATTTTAACATTATAAAATTGGGGCGCCTGGGTGGCTCAGTCGGTTAAGCATCTGACTTCAGCTCAGGTCATGATCTCATGGTTTGTGGGTTCAAGCCCCGCGTCGGGCTCTGTGCTGACAGCTAGCTCAGAGCCTGGGGCCTGTCTTCGGATTCTGTGTCTTCTTCTCTCTCTGACCCTCCCCTACTCACACTGTCTCTCTCTCTCTCTCTCTCTCAAAAACAAAAATAAAACACTAAAAAAAAAAAAAAAAAAAAAAAAAACATTATAAAATGCTCATCTGCTGTGAGCAAAATGGGCTACCGTAAGGCCAGGATGAGTGCAAAAAGTCTAGTTGCAATAGTCTACATAAAAGATGGTGGTTTGGATTAATAATGAGAATGGTGATAAAGAAAAAATGTGGGAAGTTTTTGGTGGTAAGTTGATAGGCTTATTCATTAGATGTGGGGGAATGGTATGGAAAGAGGGATCAGAGATGACATCTAGGATTTTTTTTGGCTTCAACTATCTTGGGTTCATGGTGTTGCCTTCTACTGAAATGGGGAAGCCGGTGGTATGTGTGTGTGCTGGGGTGTGGTTTGTGGCAGAAATCAGTAATTCTGTTCTGGCTATGTTGAAGTTAAAATGTCTATTAGAATAGCCCATAGTTTACAGGCAACTAAATATGAGTCTGGAGTTCAGGTGAAATGTCAGGGATGGAGATATAAATTTGAGAGTCCATGGCTTGTAAACAGTATTTAATCTATTACTTAGCAATACCTGTCGAAAGAAAAGATAACTAGAATATTCTAAGACTCTATCCTGGGCCTCAGGAAGAAGTCTTTGATGAGAAGAATAGCAGTAAAGGAAACTGAGAGGGAATACACATCAAGGAAAAAGCCAAGAGAAGCATTTTGTAAAGAAGTATTTCATCAACTGTGTCAAATGAAGCTGAAAGGTCAATAAATAAAGTTCAAGACTGAGAAATGGCCACTGGATTTAGCAAAAAGGAGGTTTCTGGAGACCATGATCAGAGCTGCTTCACTCGAAGAGAGGGAATACTTGAGAAAATAATGGGCAGTGAAGAAGAAATTTTGCTGTGAACTAGATCAATACACATACCTTCCCTTCGCTCTTTTAATTTCTTCCGGAAAACTTCAGCCCGGATCTCTTCAAAGGAGAACTCTCCTACTCCTGCATAAATCTTCTCCTTACAATACATCATCTTCTCTTTCTTCTCCTGAGACTCTTGCTGATGGCTTTGAACTCTTTGCAGGAGATCTCCTTCTTCCTTTCCAGGTTTTCTTGTGCTCAGAACGTGGTTTATACTGGGTTCAATTTTACATGGTGTCCTAAAGAAGCAAAATAATTATTATTCATTATACAGATCAAATGAATTATTTCTTATATGTTTTGACAGAACACAGGAACAATGTCAATGGCAAGACTATGTATACTTGATTTCAAAAAATAAAAACAAAGAAGATTGAGAAAAGAGCCTAAAAAATAATTCACATGGGTCATCAACAGTTATGTTCTGAGTACTACTCTGTTACAATGAGGAAGGAAATTAACCATAAGTTAGGGTCATCAAATAGTGTATATACCTTATAGGTGAAAATAAATCTGAATATCATATCTTAATCAAACCCAGTATATGAGGGGTGCCTGGGTGGCTCAGTCGGTTGAGCATCTAACTCTTGATTTCAGTTCAGGTCATGATCTCATGGTTCATGGAAATGAGCCCCGCATCTGGCTTTGTGCACTGTGAGAACGGAGCCTGCTTGGGATTCTCTCTCTCCCTTTCTCTCTGCCCCTTCCCTGCTAGCAGGTATGCACTCTCACACAAAATAAATAAATAAACTTAAAAAAAAAAAACCCAGATGAAAGAAAATTAACCTGTACATTACAACCCATTTTCTACCGTTTCACACCAAAAACAATTAGAGTTAGGAATACAGCATTTAGGGAATTGATGATGTGAAGTTCAAGGTTCTCAGCTGAGGGGGAAGAATGAGAGTAATAATATAGGTTTGAAAAGATGAAGCATAAAGTACTTCACACAAAATGAGGCAGACATTCTCAATTCTGGCTATGGATCAGCATCACTTTATATACCTTTTGTTTCCTTATGTGCCTTTTTACAAGTAAAGATATCTGGTCCTTAAACCAGATCCACTAAATCAGAATCTTTAATGCTAGGGTCCAAGCATCTACATATTTAAAAGGCTTCCTCAACTTGTTTAATCTGATAAAGGACATCTACAAAAACTCCCCACAAACATCATGCTTAATGATGAAAGACTGAATGCTTCTCCCCTAAGATCAGGAACAAGATAAGAATGTCCATTCTTGCCACTTCTATTCAAAATTGTACTATAAGTTCTAGCCAGGGCAATTAGGAAGAAAGAAAGAAAAGAAAGAAAAGAAAGAAAGAAAGAAAGAAAGAAGGCATCCAGATGGCATAAGAAGACCATAAAATGGTCTCTACTTGCAGATGACATGATCTTATATATAGAAAATCCTAAGACTCTATTATTAAAAACTACTAGAGCTAATAATGAATTCACCAAAAAAGTAGGATATAAAATTAATATATAAAAATCAATTGTATTTTATACAATGAATAATCTGAAAATGAAATTAAGAGAACATTTCTATTTACAACAGCACCAAAAGAATGAAGTATTTCAGAATAATTTTAAAAAAGTGACTAGACACCAAAGAAAATATACAGTTGGCAAACAAGCCATCTTTTATCAAGGAATTACAAACTAAAACAATAATGAGATATCACTACACATCTATTAGAATGGTTAAAATCTAAAATACTGACAACACCAAATGCTGACAAGGATGTGGCGGATTAGGAACTCTCATTCATTGCTGGTATGAATGAATGCAAAATGGTACAGCTACTTTGGAAGAGAGTTTGGCACTTTTTTACAAAGCTAAACTTAGTCTTAAAATATAATCCAGCTATATGAGTTGAAAACTTATGTCCACATAAAACCCTGCACTGAAGTATTTATAGCAACTTTATTCATAATTGCCAAAATTGGAAGCAACCAAGATGTCCTCCCATAAATGGATAAACATCCACACAATGGCATATCACTCAGCACTATAAATAAATGAGCTATTATGCCACAAAAAGACATGAACAAACCTTAAATTCATATTACTGAGAAAAGTCAGTCTGGAAAACTTACATACTATTTTTTTTTTTTTCCAACTATAGGACTTCTGGGAAAAGATAGAACTATAAAGACAATATAAAGATTAGTGGTTGCCAGGGATTTGAGGGAGGGATAAATGAACCACTGGAGTACAGGAAAGTTGTAGGGCAGTGAAACTACTTATGCGACACTGTAATCATGGACACATGAAAACCCACAGAACTGTAAAACACACTAGAGTAAATCCTAAATTAAACTATGAACTTTAGTTAATAATGTATCAATATGGTGCAAATTACAACAAATGAACCACAGTGATGCAAGATGTTAATAGGTAGAACTGTATGCAGGGTTGAGGAGGAGGAAGTACATGTGAACTCTGTACAATTTTTCTATACACCTAAAATAGCTCAGAAAATAACACTTTAGGGCACCTGGGTGGCTCAGTCAGTTCAGTGTCCAATTTAGGCTCAGGTCATGATCTCACAGTTCATGAGTTCAAGTCCCACATTGCACTCGTTGCTGTCAGCACAGAGCCTACTTTGGATCCTCTGTCCCCACTCTTTGCCCCTCTCTCACTTGTGCTCTCTCAAAAATAAATAAACATTTTAAAAATTAAAAAAAAATATTAAAGAGCGTAAAATATATATTCTGAAAACCATGAAATACTATTGAAAGAAATGAAGGGATATAAATAAGAGATATTCCATGTCCATGGATCTGAAGATTTAATATTATTAAGATGGCAATATTCATTAAGTGGATCTACAGATTCAGAGCACAATCTGTATCACAATCCCAGCTGGCGATTTTGCAGAAATTACCAAGATGAACCTAAAATTTAGATGGAATTGCAAGGGGACCAGAATGGTCAAAACAATATTTAAAAAGAACAAAGGGGCGCCTGGGTGGCTCAGTTAGTTAAGCGTCGGACTTCGGCTCAGGTCATGATCTCACTCATGGTTCATGGGTTTGAGCCTCGGGTCGGGCTCTGTGCTGACAGCTGAGAGCCTGAAGCCTGCTTCAAATTCTGTGGCTCCCTCTCTCTCTGCCCCTCCTCTGCTTCCTCTCTTATCTCTCTCTCAGTCTCTCAAAAATAAATAAATAAACATTAAAAAAAGAAAGAAAGAAAACAAAATGTGTCTGGTTACTTTCATCTCCACAAAGAAGGAAATGCCCTTGGCAACCAAGATAAGTGCCCCTGCTCACTCTTAATAATTCCCATCTCAAAATGTCTGGAAATCAAACTCACATAACTGGCTGTTGTGCAGTTTCTTCAACATATGGAGTAAAACTGGGAAGCAGTTCTGTCACAGAAGCCGTATTGCCACGAGGCTGGCGATAAAGAAGAAAATGAAAATTACCACAGTGTTCCATTCTAACACAATATATGCAGACCATGCCTAATTATTCAAGAGGAATTAAAAGAGATGCTGAAAATACTTCTATACTTGAAATGTGAAGTCCTCATTATGTGTGCAAATACACTGGATCCAAGAGTTCTCACCCTGTTTTCCAAAGGCCTGCCTGTGTTCCATGGGCCTGCTTGCAGCTCATTCTCCTTGGCCCTGGACACAGGGCGTGCTGTCCACGGCTGAGCTGTAGGCTTGGACAACTCTGCTCTGGAGGCTTCATCAGCATTTTCATCAAAAATAGTAATTCTGGAATTACTTTGCATCTGTTGAAGAACTGGATTTTGGAGCCCTCTGTTCTGGTCTGGAGCTAGGAGAAAAACATTAAAACTTTATGTAAAACCTTTAATTATCAATCTAGATGCCAGAAAAAGTATACCCAATTCTTCCTCAAATCAAGGAGATTATTTCTACTACCATAGAAACAAAGAGATTTTTAAAAAAATAATAATTGTTTCAAACCTTAAATGAATTGAATTACTAACTTTTTAATCCGCTCTGTTACTTATACCATCCCTCCTTTCCCCCATTTCCAATCTTTTATTTATAGATATTTTTAAAAATTCTACATCTTCCTTCAGTCAGCATTCTAACACTGTCTACTTTTCTCAGAGATTAACCTCACCTAAATCTTCGTTTTTCAATTTAAAATTTTTCTCTCAATGGAAATAAGCTGAAATGTGCTGAATCTAGAGAAGACAAATTAGCCCATTTATTAGGAGTGTTTTCTGTTATGTTCTCCTTCTTACGATCAAGCTTCAGTATGATGTGGATGAAATATTCTTGAGGTCTAGATATTCTCTATACCCAAATTCTAGGATACATTTTGAACACTGATAAGTTGATACCAGAAAAGGTGTTAAGAGATTTTTAAAAATTCTGGTCTATATTTCTAACTGCTATAAATGCAGTTAGTAAAAGCTTATTGTTCTCTGTACTTTCTGCCCAATTTTGCTGTAAATCTAAAACTTCCCTAAATATGGTGATTTAAAAAAAAAAAAAAAGCTTATTACTGATCATCTTTAGGTGTACAAAAGAGTCTAATTTCTGGCCCCCAAAAGCTTGAAGACCATGTTAATACAGTCTCTGAAGCTTTGATATATGTAAGTTTAATTTCACAATACTGGCTATATTATTGCATATCTTCTTTTAACTAACAACTCAAGTTCAGAAACTCTTGATGCTTCCTATATATTAGGTTTTTCTTAATTAAGATACAAAATTGCTGACATGTTTTGGTTTTACTGCATACTGTAATCTCAGCTCTCTGAAGACTTCCTTCTTTTGCTACCTAGTATTCAGAAAACTAGGACAGTGTCCACATATATATTTACACATTATCTCTTTACATAATTTGCCTATCACTGGAGACTAAGAGCTTCCCATAATAACACTTAACAAACTTACCCTTGAGAGCACCTCCTACACGGCTGATTGGAGCTCTTGCTGTCTTTTTCCCTTTGCTTTTTAGTTCAGCCAATGTGCTTCGTTGTGGTACAGAAGATCCAAATACTTCTTCCTCCTCTTCTTTCTCAAGTGCCAACACAGTTTGCCGAGACACTCGAGCTTGGAATTGTCTAAAGTAAGAGAATGGACAATTAACTTTTGGGGAGATGAACACCACTCAAAATACCTAATTTGTTAAAACAAGGGAGAAGAAATATAGAGAAATAGCCCACAGAAAACATTTATTATGTCAGAAATAAAGAAAGCTACCTTGAAATCAGAGAGAAGGTTTGGAATAGAATGGTTTAGCTTCCCCTTTAAATGTCCAAGTTTGACCAATTAGCATACTCTGAAGAGCACCAGTAGGTTGATCTGAGGATCAGAGTAGGGTGACTAAGATTAGAGAATTTATTAAGATCAGAGCTTCCCATCAACATTTTATTATAAAACTTTTTAAACTTACAAATTATTGAAAGCGTAAATAAGCACCCATATAGTCTTCACCTAGATTCACTAACTGTTAACATCTTGCCACATCTATTTTGTCCCTGTCTATGTCTCTTTCTCTCTCTATGCACACTGCTCCCCTCTATACCATTTTTTCCTAAACCATATCAAATGAAGCTGTATCCCACTTGACATTTTACTTTAGCAAAGCTGGCAGATGTTTGAAGATTAAACTTCCTGTCCTGCTGCCTTAAGTAATTATCAAAAGGGTAAAAACAACAACAACAACAACAACAACAACAAAACCCCAGAATAAACTGCAAGTACTGGCCAAAATGGACTATGGTCATGATAGGCTCTCTCTCGCTGTGTAGAATTAAAAACTCTAAATAAACTACAAAAAAAGTACCTGAGGCTTCTGCAAAGTAAACAAAAGCAAATGGACTGTAGAGAGGAGTCAAACTAGAAGAAACAACCCACACAGGGTTGTTTCCTGTTTTTTTCTTTTCTTCTTTTTTGTCTTGTGGTTTAAAATTGTTGCAATGATGGTGTGGGAAGCTAAAACCTCATCTTTCTGGCCAGAGTACTGGGAAAAGGGGACGCTGCGGGCCAACGAATGTGGGAGCGATATTGAAGAAGGGGATCTCCTCATTCTCTATGTGAAGCGGCACAAGCCCTGGACCCAGGTCTGAGCAACGCATGCACAGGGCAGGCCCAAAGCAGCACAGAAAAGGCTCTGAGAACTGAAGTATGATATACACCATTACCCAAGTCCTAGACTAACCCCTGAGCAGCCTACACATGGGATAGACCTAAAGGTCTTGAAAACTGAACTGACAATTCACATGAGAAAGAACTTATGATATCTGAAGGTCGGTTGCCTACTAAGACAAACATATCAACAATGCCCAGGGAATATCAACTAACAGAACTCAGAGTCTAATAACATAGTATCAGGATCAATGTCCAATGGTATAATCCAAAATTACTTGACAGACCAAGAACCAGTAAAATCTGATCAATTCTCAAAGGAAAAGGCAAGCAACACATATCAATATCAAGATGACTTAAGTGTTGGGAATTTTCAGAGATTTAAAAGCAGTTATTATAACAATGCTCCATGAGATAAAGGTAAAACTATTTGAAATGAATAAAAAAACAGAAGTTCTCAGCAGAGACACAAAGACTATAAAAAAGAATCAAATGGAGAATTTAGACCTGAAAAACACATTTTCTGAAATAAAAAATTTACTGGATGGACTCAATATCAGACTGGAGACAGCAGAGGAAACAGTAAATAAACCTGAAGACAAATCAATAAAAACTAGCCACTCTGAAGAACAGAAGAAAAAAGGTTAAAAAATTAAAAACTTAAACAACAAAAGAGACAGCTTCAGGGATGTATGGAACAATATCAAAAGGTCTAATATATAGGTAACTGAATTCCCAGAAAAAGAGATATAATAAGTACAGGAAAAAACATTTTTAAATAATGACTAAACAATTTCAAATTTTGTGAAAGGCATACATTTATAAATTCAAAAAGCTCATTAAACCCCAAATGGATTAAATGCAAGGGTAATCACACCATGACACACCATAATCAAACTTCTGAATAACAATGTTAAAGACAAAAATCTTAAATGCACCCAGAGAAAATCAACACAATACATATAAGAAGGAACCAATCAAATGACTACAGATTTCTCATCAAAAATCATGGAGTCCAGAAGATGGTGCAATCACATCTTTAAAGTACCAAAAGAAAAGAACTGTTTACCCAGAATTCTACATCCATTGAAAATACCCTTTAGGAATGAAAATGAAATGAAGATATTCTTAGATGAAGAAAAACTAAGGGAATTTATTGGCCATAGGCTCACTCTAAATGAATGGCCAAACATCTTTGGGCTAAAGGAAAATTACACTAGAGGAGAACTTGGGACTTCAGGAACAAAGAAAGAACTGAAATGGTAAGTATGAAAGACCATTTTCCTCCAAAGTTATTTAAAATATGTAAGGCTGTTGGAAGCAAAAATTGTAACATTGTCTGGTGGGATTTTCAGTGTATTTAGATGTAATAATACATATGACAAGTGTAACAAAAAAAGTAGGGAAGATAAAGGGACCTATATGGTTATAAAGCTTCTATAATTTTACTTGAAGTGGTATTATATTAACTCTAAGTAGACTATTGAAGGTTAGGCATGTTTATAATATACCCTAGAGCAACCACTAAAAAAAAGTAACAGACAAAAAAAGGCCAATAAAATAAATAAAATGAAATACTAAAAAACATTCAGATAATCCAGAAGAAGGCAGGAAAGGGGCAACAGAAGAATAAAAGAGAACAAACTGAAAACAAATAATAAACTAATAGATCTAAATCCAACAAAATTAATAATTAAAGTAAATGTTCTAAATAAACCATTTAAAAACAGATATTGTGAGAGCTGAGAAAAAAAACAAGACCCACCTATCTGCTGTGTGTAAGAAACCTACTTTAAATATAAAGACATAGATAAGATAAAAACTAAAGAAAATCCACACAAAAGCCTGTATCATGAATGTTTGTGGCAGAATTATTTCACAATAAGCAAAAAAATGGAAACTACCTAAACTCTCACTAATTGATGAATGGATAAACAAAATCTGATCTATCCAAAGAATGGCATAGTATTGAGCAATAAAAAGGAATGAAATATTAATATATAACACAACTATGTTCATCAACGATGAATATACTGTGATGAACCTTCAAAATATTAGACTGAGTGAAAGAAGTCAGTCACAAAAGACTACATAACGTAGGATTCCATGTGCAATACCCAGAACAGGCAAAGAGAAAGAAAGCAGGTAAGTCATTGCCTGGAAGTGGGTGAGAGGGTATGGGGAGTGACTGCAAATGAGTATGGGGTTCATGTTGGGGTGTTGAAAATGTCCTAAATTAGACTGTGGTGATGGTCACACAACTCTAACTCTAAAACTGTTAAAACACACACACACACAAAGAGAAAAGATATAAAGAAAGCCAGAGTGGTTATATTAATAATCAGACCAAGAAGACATCAGAATGTATATAACCAAGGATAAAGATACTGTAGTTATTATATCATGATAAAGGGACTGATTCTAAATGTGTATCCTTCAGAACTTCAAAGTATATAAAGCAAAAAAATGAAACTTAAATAAGAAAGAGACAAATTCACAATAAAAGGGAATTCAAAATTCCTCTCTCAGAAAACTGAGAAAACAAGTAGAAAATCAGCAAGGAAACAGAAGACTGCAACAGACCTAGATAACATTTAAAAGATATTACACAGGCAAACAGCACAAATCATGTATCTTTCAAGTGTCCATGGAATATTCACCAAGGACAGACCATATTCTGGGCCACATGACAAAACTGAATAAATTCAAAAAAACTGAAACCATACAAATTATGTTCTCTAACCATAATGGAATTAAACTAGAAATCAGTAACTGAGAGACATCTGAAAAATTTCTGAACATTTCCTAATTAAATTAATACACTTTTAAATAAGTCATGGATCAAAGGGACAACACGTGGGAAATCAGAAAATTTTGAGCTGAGTGAAAACAAAAATATAGTATTATATCAAAATTTGTGGGGTATAGCTAAAGCAGTGCTTAGAAGGAAATTTTTTATATTAGAAAAGAAAGATCTAGATCAGTGATCCGGGCTGTCACCTTAAACTAGAAAAAGAGCAAGTTAAAGCAAGCACAAAGAAGGAAATAATAAAGAGGAGAAATTAATAAAAATAAGAAGAGAAAGTCAATTGAGAAAAAGCAATAAAACCAAAAGCTGGTTCGCTAAAAAGATCAATAAAATCGATAAACTTCTAGCCAGACTAGGAGAAAAAGAAGACACAAATTACCAATATCAGGAATGAAAGAGGGGAGATCACTACATAACCTACAGACATTAAAAGGAAAATAAAGGAATACTATAAACAACTCTATGCTCATAAACTCATAGATGAAATGAATCAATTCCTCAAACACAAATACTACCATGGGGCGTCTGGGTGGCTCAGTCAGTTAAGCATGCCACGTCGGCTCAGGTCATGATCTCACCATTTGAGAGTTTGAGCCATACATCAGGCTCTGCACTGCTCTCTGCCCCTCCCCCCCTCAAAAATACTTTCAAGCTTACTCAAAGAAATCAAAGATCTAAATAAACAGAGAAATACACCAAGTTCATGCACAATACTAATCAAAATCCCAGAAAGCTGATTCTAAAATGTATACAGAAAGTCAAAGGAACTCTAGTTAAAAGGAAGCTAAAAAAGCTAAAAAGAAGAACAAAGTTGGAGGTCTCATATTACTTGATTTTTAGACTTACTATAAAGCTGCAGTAATCTAGATACTGTGAATACACTAATATACACTAATGAATACATAGATCAAAAGAACAAAATAGAGTAACAGAAATAACTAGATAAATATGATTTTTCAATGTCAAATTTATCATTTTTTAAAAATCTTCACTTACTAATTTTGAGAGAGAGCATGTGCGTGCACTGGAGCACAAGCAGGAGCAGGGGAGGGGCAGAGGGAGGGAAAGAGAATCCCAAGCAGGCCCCGTGCTGTCAGCGCAGAGCACTGTGCAGGGCTCCAATTCCACAAACTGTGAGATCATTCATGACCTGAACCAAAGTGGAATGCTTAACTGGCTGAGCCACCCAGGTACCCCTGAAATATAATTATGACAAAGATGCAAAGTCAAATCAATGAAGAAAATCTTTTCAACAAGTGGTACAAGAACAAATGGAGGTTCACATGCAAAAAAAGAAGCTTGATCAATACCATATACAAAAATTAACTCAAAATGGATCAGAGATCTATATGTGAAAAGTAAACTATAAAAACTTCAAGATGAAAATAAACTATTGGGACTACATCAAAATAAAAGGCTTTTGTACAGCAAAGGAAACCATCAAAAAACAAAAAAGGCAACCTACTCAATGGGAAAAGATACTTGCAAATGGTATTTCTAATAAAGGGTTAATATCCAAAATATATAAAAAACTTACAGAACTCAATACCAAAAATAAAAACAATCTGATTTTAAAATGGGCATAGGACTTGAATAGACATTTTTTCAAAGACATCTAGATGGCCAACAGACACATGAAAAGATGCTCAACATCACTTATCATCAGAAAAATGCAAATCAGGGGCGCCTGGTTGGCTCAGTGGGTTAAGCACTCAACTTCGGCTCAGGTCATGATCTCATGATTCATAAGTTTGAGCCTCGAGCCTGCTCTGTGCTGACAGCTCAGAGCCTAGAGCCTGCTTCAGATTCTGTCTCTCTCTCTCCCTCTCCCCTTTTCTCTCTCTGCACCCCTCCCCCGCTCATGCTCACTCGCTCTCTCTCAAAAATAAATAGACATTAAAAAAAAAAAGAAAAAGAAAAATGCAAATCAAAACCACAATGAGATATTACCTGACACCTGTCAGAATGGCTAAAATCAAAAAGACAAGAAATAACAAGTGTTGACGAGGATGTGGAGAAAAGCAGCCCTCACACACTGTTGGCGGGAATGTAAATTAGTACAGCCACTGTGGAAAACAGTATGGAGGTTCCTCAAAATATTAAACACAGAAATACCATACAATCCAATAATTCCACTACTGGGTGTTTATTTATCCAAAGAAAATGAAAACCCTAACTCAAAAGGATATATGCACACCTATTTTTATTGCAGCATTATTTACAGTAGCCAAGATATAGAAGGCAACCTAAGTGTTTACTGATAGACAAGCAGATAAGGAAGATACGGTGTACTCGTATGCATAATGGATTACACAGCCATGAAACAACATGATGGTGTTACTGATGACAACATGGACGGACCTACAGCCTATTATGCTAAGTGATCTAAGTCAAACTGAGAAAGACAAATACCATATGATTTCACTTATATGTGGAATCTAAAAAGAAAAAAAAAACAATCAAACAAATGGCAGAATCAGACCTATAAATACAGAGAACAAACTGATGGCTGCCAGAGGGGAAGGAGGTGGGGGAAACGGGCAAATTGGTGAAAGGGAGAGGGAGACACAGGCTTCCAGTTATGGAATGAATAAGTCATGGGATTAAAAGGTACAGCATAAGAAATATAGTCAATAATATTATAATGGCTTTGTATGGTGAGCTATGGTAACTATACTTGCAGTGAGGACAGCATAATATATAAACTTGCCCTATAGTACACGCCTGAAACTAATGCAACATTGTATATCAACCATACTCAAATAAAAAAAAAATTTAAACTTCTAGATAAAGACATAGGAGAAAATCTTTGTGACCTTTTGCTAAAAGCTCTGTTTTGCTAAAACAGAGCTCTCAGACATACCAAGAGGACGGTCCATACAAAAAATAATAAAAAATTGATTTTAGATTTCTCTGAAATTAAAAACTTTTGTTCTATAAAACACACTGTTAAGAAAAAACATAGCCAACAGTTGAACTGGGAGAAGAGATTTACAAATCACATATCTGACAAAAGACTTGTATTCAGAATATACATATAAAATCCATCTTTAAAGTAGAACCCATTTAACGACTGAAATGCTTTACGCTAAATGAAAGCAGACACACTCAAAAGGTCGCACATACTATATGATGCCATTTAGATGATATTATGGAAAAGGCAAAACTACAGGGCTGGAGAACAGATCAGTGGTTGCCAGGGTTTGGGAGTGACCCTACGTGTTGAACTACCAAGGGAGAGCATAAAGAAATTCTATGAAGTGATGGAACTATTGTATATTTTGATCATGGTAATGGTTACATGTCCCCATTCAGTTGTGAAAACTTACAAAACTATACACCAAACAGTGGATTTTACTATATATTAAGTGAAAAATATTTAATAGGTCTTTTAAAAAATCAAATAGTAACTAAGTAAACTGCCATGGGGGGCATTTTATTGAGATGCAAAAACAACTGTTTATACGTATTAGTTTTAAAGAGTTAAGACAAGCTCCAGAGAAGTTTACCGGTGATGTGACTGCAGTCGTTCCAGAGGCTCAGCCTTCTGCTGAATCCCTTCCTGAAATATCTGGTCTGCTTTCTTAAAGTTTTCTCTAGCTTCATACTCTTCAGCCCATGAGATATAGAATTGAGCAAGTGAAACACCAATCCCTTGGTTGTGTAAGTAACTGTACATATCCAAAGGCTCATTGCATAAATGCCCCTGTAACAAATTAAAAGCATTAACAGTTAACCAATTTCTATTCATTTACTCAGTGTCTATTATGTGCTGAACAATCACTGGAGTTACTGTATGTAGTTTCTGCATTGAAAAAATATATATATACTCTAATACAATGTTAAAAGGACTATACTGGGAAGACCTAAGAAGTAGACAGAAGAGATTAATTTGAAACAAAAAGGGATGAGAAGACTTCAAGAAGGTATGACATTTGAGTGTGACCCTGAAGGAGGAATAGACTTATACCTGGTAGAGAATGGGAATGGAAAGGCATTCCAGACAGAGAAAATAGCAAAGACAGAGAAGACTAAAAGTTTGTGGGGATGCAGGCAAGACAGGAGTTTGGAAAAAAAGGTGTGATAGGTCTTAAATGTCAAGCTAATCGACTGTAAATTTACCTGATACCCAATGCATATGTGTTCAGGTGGGAGAGCTATAAGCAAAGGAATGATATGCTCAAATCTGCATGTTAGAGGGGATCTTTTAAGACCAGCTATGATGTAGACAATTCTAGTAGTAAGAAGGTGGGGGGACATGTCAATAAAAATCCCACATTGTTAACAGTTTGATATATTTTCTTCAGTCTTTTTTTTTCCTTATGGAAAAAAAGGAACATACACCATTTTACACAGCATAAAGGATTTTTAACACTTCTAAAGTTTTAATCATAAGGCAATTTTAATTCCACTTAACAGTTCATCATTCATTTTTCCATGCTGCTGCTTACTCTTTATATTTTTAGATGGATGAATAATGTTCCATCTAGTAATCTTCCATCATTTAACCATTCCCCTAGTTTTTTGGATATATAGCTTCTACTTTACCCAGCTATAAATAATTCTATAGCAAATATCTTTTCTTTAATATTTTCTTTAAGTCTATTGGAGAGACCGAGAGAGCGAGAGAGCACGTGCAAGTGGGAGGGGCAGAGATGGAGAGAATCCCAAGCAGGCTCCACACTGCCAAAGCAATTTGTTCCTTTTAAACATAGCTCTACTTCTAGAAACTTATCTTAAGGGAGTAATATAAAACATGAAAAGTTGTGTGCATGAAGATATTTGTTACAGGGGCACCCAGGTGGCTCAGTCGGTTAAGCATCTGAATCTTAATTTTGGCTCAGGTCATGGTCTCGCATACCCACAAACCACGAGACAGAACCACCCAGGCAAGCCTATAACAAATATCTTCATGCACACCACCTTTCATGTTTTATATTACTCCCTTAAGATAAGTTTCTAGAAGTACAACTATGTTAAAAAGGAACAAATTGCTTTCTGAAAGGATTATACAAATTTAAAATGCCAGTAGTTATTCCCAAATACTAATTTCACAGAAAATACCTATTTTTAAATTGCTAATTTCATATAAAAATGGCATTTCAGTGTTCTAATTAGAAGTTCTTATACAACTAAGGAGGCTAACATTTTCTCCTGTTTATTTACTAGATATATTTTCTCTCGTCTCTACCTGTTCCTGATTGTGTGACCTAGGTTAAGTCCTCCTTCTATATATTCCCTTCTACACAACTCAATACTTCCCTCTTTCTCTTTTGTTAAATGATTTAACATCTGTCTTTCCCAATAAAGTAAGTCCCACAAAGGTACAAAACATTGCTATCCACTATATTCCCAGTTCCTAACCAGGGTCTGGTAGAAAAAGGTTGAATAAATGAAATGCTCCACTTATTTCTTTGACAAAAACAATTAATATTTTATAGTTTAATTTTATAGTAATTCAGTAAATGGAGTTCTCTGCTTATCCCAATTAGTGATGTTTTCCCATATGTGATGGCGATTCAAGCAAAGTTACAATTCTGAATATGTTATCAGTATCAGATCCAGTCCTTGATATCTGTTACTACATAAATAAAGGTTAACATTGACTGCACTTGTTAATGGCTTTCTGAATAGCTCTGGTACAGCATAAAACAGCCAATAAAGATCAGGTTATTCCAGAGTGCTGAATGAGATCACTTAAGAAATAACATAAATAAAAGGACCACATGGTTAGATTAATATATCCAAAAGTTAAATAAATCTTTTTGGTAACCCCTAACAAGCCAACTAAAACAATTTTATACTTTTAACTAAAAATCCTGGATATTTTCTAAGAACAAATTTTTCCTTAGCTAGATTATAGTCATTTCTTGTAAAAATAACTCTCGGAATGGGGAAATTTTTCTGCAAACCAAAAAGAAAGGAGTAGAGTGAGGAACCCAACTGTTACTCCTCTTGACCATAAGGGAAAAAATAAAAATAGCAAAATAGCTTAATATGCTTGCTGACTATCTACGATGTTCTAGTTGTTGCTGATCATTTGAATATGAGGGCTGTCTAGACCAGTACTTCTCAGACTGCTTGTGGTAAAGGGGCCAGTTTCGGTGTGTGCATGTTTAAAGTTTCCATTTCCATTGTTGACTGGTATTTTTAAAAATTACAATAAAAATAGAAGTCACTAGAAAAATGATGATGTGTTTGGATGTTGTGGCAATGTCAAATTTGTTAACCAAACCTCTAAATGCTTATTTGGAACTTTTATACTGATCTTGAACAATCCATAGGCCATTCTTTCAGTAGCACTGATCTAGACTATGCTTTTTATGTTATGACAATGTCATTACTCTTTAGTCCCAGTACCAGGCTATCATTTATTAAGAGAAAAATTATTCTAATTGTTACTTTTAATAGCTCCAAGTAAATATAATCATAGAATCCTAGGATTAAGAGTTACTTTAGAGGTTTATCCAGTCCAAACGGTTAATACATCACATATATGAACATGATATATGTTAAGAATATTACATAAGGTAGAATGAAAAACAAAATCCATCAGCATGCTACCTGGGACCATAGTCTCGATGCTAACAAATCTGTTTAGCATTCTTTGGGTATCATCCTTTGTCATAAGTTCCTATCACTAATATTCCTAAGATAATTTCTCCAACTTGTCAATAATGATGCCTAGATATGTCAAATGCCCTACTGAAACCAAGATAGAGTATGCCTTCAGGATTTACCTAATTTCCTTTATTAGTAATATTTGCAGGTTTTTAAAAAAATTTCTTTTTAATGTTTATTTTCGAGAGAGAGAGAGACAGAATGCAAATGGGGAGGGGCAGAGAGAGAGAGGAAGACACAGAATCTGAAACAGACTCCAGGCTCTAAGCTGTCAGCACAGGGCCCAATGCAGGACTCGAACTCGGGAATGGCAAGATCATGACCTAAGCCCAAGTTGGACACTTAATCAACTGAGCCACCCAGGTGCCCCTGAAGGTTTTTTTTTCTTTAATGTTTATTTATTTTTGAGAGAGAGAGAAAGAGAGAGAGACAGAGCACAAGGTGCTCAGCCAACTGAACCACCTAGGAGCCCCTATTTGAAGTTTAAGATAAGCTCTCAAAGGGTTACGTTTTAGCCAGAAATTTTATCAATTTCAAATGTCAATATTTTATCATTTTACAATGGTTGTTGTGAATATTCTTTTAGAATTATTTAATCTGTTACAGATTTATCTGTTTTTATCATTTTTTATTATTATTACTTTTTGGAGAGGAATGCACAAGTAGGGGAAAGAGAAAAAGAGAGAGAGAGAGAGAAAATCTTAAGCCGACTTCATAGCACCAAGCCTGACGTGGGGCTCATTCCCACGATCCTAGATTCATGACCTGAGCCAAAATCAAGTAGACACTCAACTGACTGAGCCACCCAGGCACCCCTATGTTTTATTTTTATTTATTTTTTTATTTTGTGAGAGTACATGAGTGAGAAGGGGAGGGGCAGAGAGGAAGAGAAAGAATCCAAGCAGGCCCCGTGCTGTCAGCGCAGAGCCTGATGTGGGGCTCAAACCCATGAACCAGAAGATCATGACATGAGGCAAAATCAAAAGTCAGATGCTCAACTGATTGAGCCGCCAAGGTGCCCCCCTATTTTTTATTTTTAATAATTTATTTTTATGTGTCTAATTATCCATTATCTAGTTATCTGTTATCTAACATTCGAGTCTAAATATTTATCACTTTTTCTAATCCTTTTTAAGATAAAAATAATGAAATAAATATCTAAGAAATTCTTGTCATTATTTTATTTGGAGTTGTTTTCATAAAAAAATTCTCAAGATAAAAGAACTACATGTCAAATGAGACAGTACAAAGTAGTCAGGCAGATATTTTTGGATATAGCAATATACTAAATAAAAAACATTTACCTTTTTATGGTAATGATTCTCAAAAAGGGGACAAAGGAATACCAGAATCATCTACAAAAATTTGTTCCCAAACAATCAGGTTACTGCCATGAGTTGGCTCCTACATGCCCTCCCCCAGCACTGCATGGCCCGATTATGTTTGAAATAAATAAATAATCCACTCCCATGAGGAGACATACTGGCCTTTATGATCATTTTTAAAGGGGTAAAATCCCTTACATTAAAATCTATTTTTAAATAGACCAATTTAACAAATATTGAGTATTTATTAAATGTTTGGTATCCATTAAATGGCTCAAGTGCTGCCATTTTCTGGTGTGTATCAGAGAGCTCTAGAGAAAATCTCTTGGTTTAATATTTTATTTCTTTAAAAATTTTTTAATGTTTATTCATTTTTGAGAGAGAGAGAGAGAGAGAGAGAGAGAGACAGAATCTGAAATAGGCTCCAGGCTCTGAGCTATCAGCACAGAGCCTGATGCGGGGCTCAAACCCACGAACCGCAAGATCATGACCTGAGCTGAAGTCGGCTGCTTAACTGACTAAGACACCCAGGCACCCCTCTTGGTTTAATATTTTAAACTCAGATAGCACTTGAAAGAGACTTACCAATTTAAGCCAGAGACTAAGAAATCGAGGATCATTATAGTATCGTTTTTCTCCTTGTAGTGCTTCAACAGCTCTTTCTAATAGTGTTGACATGTTACTCTCTTTCCCCCCCTGAGGATAGTTCTGCTCTGTCCAGTTAATATACCTGAATGGAAAGGGAAAGAATAATTTTAAAGTTTAATGTGTACTTTTGCTCTTGCACCAAGACCCATTCTTGACGTTCTTAGGAAGAAATATCTAGTATATTGGAAGTGTGTTTATTTAGAGGTCCTCAATGACATGTCCCAAGCCTATATTCCTCAAGCTTTACCAAATGTTGCTAACATGTACCCCTGGGAAATAAAGAGGATGGGGATAAAAGGGTGTAGCTCTCAGCTGCATGCCACAAAGTTGAAATTTCTTCAGTCCTGAACACCTCAAGAGGAAACACTATGATTATTCTGTCTTTCCATGTCTCCAAGACACCACTTTGCACTCTGACATACTTCAGAAGTATAGTCATAGGACTCATTTGTTAAGTTTCTATTGCCCTTGTTAAATAAAAAAGACCCACCTATCCCAAACATCCAGAGGATCATTTCCAGTGTAAAATCGAATTTCAGATTCAAATGCCCTGAAATTTAAACAGAAAATGTTAGGAGAAGCAATAGCGATAACAGCCAAATAAATACGTGTCACGCCTCCATTTTTATTAATTTTTTAAGTGTTTAATATCAATTCAAATAACCGTACTGGAACTTGAAGGTTTGTTAAACAGAAAGAAAAATAGAAATCATCAAGATTCTGCCAGATAACACAACAGGAAGGACAATGTGTAGAAATTAGATAAACAAATTCTAAGACAACATATGAAAAAACAGAGTTACACAGCTCTGGAACAAGACTCCTCAGGTTCAAATGCAGCTCCGCTAATCACGAGCAGAGTGACATTAAACAAGCTGTTTAAATTCTATTTTCAGTCTCCTCATCTGTAAAATGGGGATAATAATACAGAAATCCCTTTATACATAGGGGGATACTTTCCAAGACATCCAATGGATGCCTGAAATCCAGGAGACTTCCAAAACCTAGATACACTTTGTTTCATACCTGTATATACATACCTATGAGAAGGTTCAATTTATAAATTAGGCATAATAAGGGATTAACAACAACAATAACAAAATAGAATAGTTATAACAATATACTATAATAAGAGTTATGTGAATGTGGTCTCTCAAAATAACTTACTGCACTATGCTCATCTTTCATCTTCTTCTTGTGAGGATGTGAGATGATAAAATGCCCACATAAGGAGATGAAGTGAGGGGAATGATGTAGGCACTGTAATGTAGCATTAGACTACTACTGACCTTCTGACAATATGTCAGAAAGTGGATCATCTGATTCTGGACTGCAGCTGATAGTGGGTAAGTGAAACTGAGGAAAGTGAAACCACAGATACGGCGGGACTACTGTAGCATCTATCTTATTAGGTTGATTACTTTTAGTATAAAGTGCTTAGATATAATAAGTACTCAATAAATGAGAGTTATTATTTTATATATATATCATAGTATTGAACTACACACACACACACACACACACAAATACATAGAAATAAGAATTTTAAAGTAAAATTCCATGGGTAACATTAGTCAGAGAAACATAATACCAATATATACTTTGGGGAGTGCTTCAAAAAAAAACGTAAAATTTTACTTTGTAAAGAGCTGGGAAAGGCAGGGCTAAGATTAAGATTGACCAGTTAGAACAGAGGGAAGTACTAGGTAATAAACCACAATTTAGATAAATGTTTCATCAATAAAAGCTGTATAAAGGGTTATGCTAGAATTACAAAATAGTTTCTGACACAAAGGAATTTATACTCCAATAGAAAGACAAATTATAGGGGCGCCTGGGTGGCTCAGTTGGTTGAGCATCCGACTTTGGCTCAGGTCATGATCTCATGGTTTGTGGTCCACGTTGGGCTTTGTGCTGAAAGCGCAGAGCCTGCTTCAGTTTCTCTGTCTCTCTCTCTCCCTCTATCTGTCTCTCTCTCTCTCTCAAAAATAAATAAACATTAAAAAAAAAAGACAAAGTATACTAATGAAAAATTAACCCACAATACAAAGCGGTATAGTATATTACAGTTGCCAAGAATGGATAGTAAAGCCTTTGAGAAGCAAAAGGAGGTATCATAGAGGCAGCCTCAGAAGGTAGGACACTGAAGGAACCGTAAAATTTCAAAGAAAAATGGAGTTTTCCAAGAATTTCCAAGAAATCGGTATTGAATAAAGTTGTAAAAGTGGGAGAGTTTATCCAGAGATTGAAATTGAGCTTTAAGATACAGTTCGTATTGGGAATAAGTGGAGATATCTGGAGAAGTAAGAAGGACATGCTTTAAATGTAAATTTAAAGACTGAGCGCCTGGCTGGCTCAGTTGAAAGAGCATGCAACTCTGTATCTCAGGGTTGTGAGTTCAAGCTCCATGTTAGGCAAACAGATTACCTTAAAAAAATTAAAAATAAAGACTTGGGTTCCATCTGCTCAAGCTACTACCAGATCTTTAATTGGAGAATATCTTGAATATGATAAGTAAAGATTTCAAAAAGATCAATTAAGTAACATTTTAGGAATAAAAGAATTTATATAAGGAACTACAATTATGAAGCTAATATCGTGATTTAAGTATGACATATGAAGGGATTACCTGCAGAAATGGTGAAAAAATAAAATCTAAGACACTACTGATAAAAATCAGCAACCTTCCAAATTTATCTATAGATGCAATGCAATCCAACCAAAATCTCACAAGGCTCTTTTCGTCAAATTGGCAAGAAGGTTTTAAAATTTGTTTGGAAAAGGAAAGGACCAAAGATAGTCAAAACAAATTTAACAAAGAACAACAAAAGTTGGAGAACTCACTCTACTCTAAGTCAAGATTTACTATATAAAACCAAGACAATATGTAACTGGTGAAAGGATAAACAATTAAATCAACAGATGAGAAGAGAGTCCAGAAATATCCACACGGATACAGTCAAATGATTTCTTTTTCACAAGCGCCCCAAAGCAATTCAGTGGGGGGAAAAAATCCCTTCAACAAATGGAGGCAGAACAACTAGAAATCCATATGGGGGATGGGGAAAGAACTCACTCCAGCCTTACAGTATACACAAGGATGAATTTAAAGTGAATCACAGACTGAAACGTAAAAGGTGAAACAATAAAGCTACCAGAAGAAAACACAGGAGAATATCTTTGCCATTTTGGATCTTTGCAAAGATCTAAAGACACAAAAAAGCACTAACCATAAAAGAAAAACAGTAATTCATTAAACTTCATAAAAATGAAAAATGTCTGCTTATCAAAAAACACCACCAAGAAAACAGGCAACCATGAACTGGAAGGAAATGTTTGCAACACATTACTTGATAAAGGTCTTATACACACACTGTATAAAGGTCTCCTGCAATCCAATTTTAAAACTGGGCAGAATGTCTGAACAAATAGACCACAAAAGAAGAGATTTAAAAGGACAAGAACCCGGGTGCCTGGGTGGTTGAGTTGGTTGAGCGTTGGGACTCTTGATTTCGATTCAGGTCAGGATCCCAGGGTTGTGGGATCGAGCTCCCGTGTCAGGCTCCACACTGAGCATGGAGCTGCTTAAGATTCTCTCTCTCTCTCTCTCTCTCTCCCCGCCCCCCCCCCGCCCGCCCCTCTCCCCAACTCATGAGTGCACTCTCTAGAAAGAAAGAAAGAAAAAAAGAGTAAAACCTACGATCTATTAATTTTAAAAAAAGGCCAATAACCATGAGAAAAAGTGCTCATCATCATTAGTCACCAGGGAAATGACAAGTAAAATCACAATGAGATATTATTACATACCCACCAAAATAGATAAAATGAAATAGATTGGCACCACCAAATACTGAAGTAGATTTGGAGATGGCAAGTTCTCAGACATAGCTGACAGAAGTGTAAAATGTTATAATCTCTTTGGGAAACTGCTGATTTCTTAAAAAGTTAAACATACATTTACTTTATTTATTTTTTTAAGTTTATTTTTGAGAGTGAGAGTGTGGGCATATGGGGGAGAGAGAGGGTGGGGAGGGAGAGAGAGAGAATCCCAAGGAGGGTCCACGCTGTCAGCGTGGGTCCTGATGTGGGGCTCAAACCCACGAACCACAAGATCATGACCTGAGTCGAAGTCCGATGCTTAACCAACTGAGCAACCAAGGCGTCCCAAAAAGTTAAACATACATTTATATGACCCATCAGTTCTATTCTTTTTTTTTTTTTTAATGTTTATTTTTGAGAAAGAGAGCATACGCAGAGGAGGGGCACAGAGAGGGAGACAGAGGATCTGAAGCAGGCTCTGTGCTGACAGCAGCAAGCCCAATAAGGGGCTCAAACTCACAACAGCAAGATCATGACCTGAGGCAAAGTCAGACGCTTAAACGACTGAGCTACCCAGGTGCCCCCCCAACAGTTCTAAGAGAAATGAAATTCTATGTCCACAAAAATCCTTGTACAAGAATGTCCATAGTAGCTTTATTCATGAAGCACAAAACTATAAAGAATCGAATGTCCATCAATTAATAAATGGATAAACAAATGAAATACTACTCAGTAATGAAAAGGAACAATCCACTGATACCTGCAACATGGAAAAGCCTAATAAAACATATGCTGAGTGAAAGAAACGCATGACTTCATTTATATAAGCTTCTAGAATAAGCAAAAGTAATCTATGATGACAGAAATCTGATCACTGGGGTTGCTTCATGAGGGAGGGGAAGAACATTGGGAATGGGCAGGAAAGAACTTTCAGAGGTAATAAAAACGTTCTGCGGCTTGAAGTGCATGTCAAAACTGATTAAATGGTACACTTAAAGATCTGAGCATTTCACAGCATGTAAATTATACTTTGAGAAAAAAAAAAAAAATCCCCAGACCTTAGTAACTGACTAAATACAATTGGGATGAGAGGGCAATGAGTAAGATCATTCAAGTGAGTTTTGGTACCATTAACCAAAATGGAGTAGAAAAAGGAAGATCATTTATGAGAGAAGTGATTCAGTATTTAATACATTAGTGATTATATGTTACAAGTAGATAAAAAGACATTTACAAGGCAAGTAAGAGATGTAAATGGCGATTAAGCAATCCCAGAAAATGTGCATATGTAAGGACACACAGGGCAATGAACAAAAGACTTAGGTAAGATGCAGTAGGAAGCCAATAAGAAAAAAGGATGTTAGAGAAGTGGAAACACTAGTACAATATCACAGAAACCAGAAAGAAGAGTTAACAATAGAACATCAGAATCTTTTGATACTTTTAAAGATCCAATGAGATGAACAAGGACATTCATTACATTATAACCCCAAATTACGATAATTTGCCTAGGAGGGTGAAATTTTTTTGTCAGATATTCAAGGTAGGAACTGATATTTTACTTCACTTTTTTGAAAAAAGCATGTTTATCAAAACATGTATTAGTCAAAGGAAAGCAAGTTCTATAGGTCCATTTGAATAATGTAGTTCAGTTGACCCTTGAACCACATGTGTTTGAACGACGTGGGTTTATTTATATGGGGATATTTTCCAAGTAAATAGTGGATAGTCCTGTAAATATATTTTCTCTTCTTTTTGATTTTCTTAACAACATTTTCTTTTCTCTAGCTTACTTTACTGTACTATTACTTACTGTAATATAGTATATAATACATATACAAAATACGTGTTAACTGTTAACACATAGATTTATCAGGAAGGTTTCCAGTCAATAGTAAGCTTTTATTTTATTTTTTTTAAAGTTTACTTATTTATTTTCAGGGTTGGGGGGAAGGGTAGAGAGCAAGAGAGGGAGAAAGAGAGAGAATCCCAAGCAGGCTCTGCACTGTCAGCGAGGAGTCTGATGTGGGGCTCAATCCCACCAACTGTGAGTGAGATCATGACCTGAGCCAAAATCAAGAGTCAGACGCTTAACTGACTGAACCACCCAGGTGACCCAACAGTAGGCTTTTAATAGTTAAGTTTTTGGGGAGTCAAAAGTTACACATGGATGTTCTACTGCCTGGGGAGTCGGCGCCCCTAACCCCTGTGCTGTCCAATTGTAGTATTTTCAGCTTTTCTTTTGTCAGAGTTTATTAAATCATTAATGAGAAACTTTCTAGTATAAATTTAATTTCTCTCAGGTTTATATTTTTCTTCACATTCTCAAAAATATTTTCCTAGAAAGTTAAAAATTGAGTATACATACAAGACCACAGATTTCCCTGAGTACTCAGAATCCAAGGAAGCAATTTCTCTAACTGGTTACTATTAAAGAGTTAATTCTATTTAGGGATCCAGAACAACACGATACTTTTGATAAATATTGTAATATGATACTTGCTTTACTTTGCTTCTCACTATCCCCTGTATGATGTATTTTTTAATTTAATTTAACTTAAAAAAATTTTTTTAATTTAGTTTTTGAGAGAGAGACAGAGAGAGCAAACAAGGGAGAGGAAGAGAGAGACGGAGAGAGAGAATCCCAAGCAGGCTCCACATTGTCAGCACGAAGCCCAATGAGGGGGCTCTAACACATGAACTGTGAGATCATAACCTGAGCCAAAACCAAGAGTCAGACGCTTTACCAACTGAGCCACCCAGGTGCCCCATGATGTATTTTTTTTTTAAGTTTATTTATTTATTTTGAGAGAGAGCAAGAACAGGGGAGAGGCAGAGTGAGAGGGAGAGAGAGAATCCCAAGCAGGCTCCACACTGTCAGCGCAGAGCCCAAAGCAGGGCTCAATCTCACAAACCTTGAGACCATGACCTGAGCTAAAACCAAGAGTCAGAAGCTCAACCAGCTGAGCCACCCAGGTGCCCCAAGATGTATTTCTATTGCTACAAGAGTTTGGCTGCTCCATAACCTAATGAAATGAAATCCTATAGCTCTTGTTCTTAATCACACTCAGGGAGATCTTTAGGTAGCTGTTGTGTGATGAAAAAGCAGGTGGGGAACAGATTCTCACACTATCAACTTTGAAAAGTACTTCTTCTGCCAATCTGCATGGATCCATACCTACATGACTAACCACAGCTGGGGATGAATGATGACAGGTTGACCCCAAACCATCCTACACACCGTTTCTGTTGCTGAAGAGTAGTGTTACAGGCACATTCTTGCTGCGCCAATGCTCCTTGAAGTGTAGACATGATCCGCCCCTGCCGTAAGGGTTGGACATTTTCTTTACTCAGCTCCCACTCATCTCCCTCCAAGGACACAGCTTCACTGTGAAGAGACAAACAAAAGTTCAAACTAATATTGCATTATTATATCACTAGCTTATTATAAATGCTTTCAGATAAGTGATTATTCATGATCTTTGGGCTGAATATGGTGGGCTGGCACATTAGTAGTGTTCTTATATGCCTAAGCTTCTGAGCCTTTTTGTGACCTGGTCTCCAAGTTTATGGCTGTAATATTGCCTAAAGGAAGAGAGTACATGATTTAGATACTGTGAACAGTTATAAGAGTAAAGTTTAAGGCAGGAAGAAAAGAAGGCGAAAAAATTATAAATTTGGCAAGGTAGATAAAAAGCAGTTCTATGCCTACAACTAATGTATCATCTCATTTAAAGTTAGCAGTTTGTCAGACTAATACCCCATGTTTTAACTGATATATATCTCCCGGAGAAGGAGACAAAGATACAATTTAGTGATCACAACTGGTCCCCACCACTCCAATTCTATTGAGCCTATTGATGGGGAAATTCCCACAAGTTTTTTGGAGGCAATCACCATATGGGGTGTGTGTTCAGAACTTCAGAGCTCTGCAATTGTCAGATAGAATCCTACTTCTGGCTGTGAGACATCATCTCTGAGTTTAAAACAGAGAAACAGGCACTCATCTTCAAAATAAAGCGAAAGTTATGTGTGACCTCAGTCTAGATGAGAACTGAAGAAAATAAACTGTGAGTGATTAATAAGTTAGGTTGTGACTACTCACAACTTTTTAACTATATTGTGTGAATCCTGTAAATGTAAGGGCTGTGCCATTTTGTTTATTATTTTTTTGTTTTGTTTTTTGATAGAGAGAAAGAGTGCAAGCAGGGGAGAAGCAGAGAGAGGGGGACAGAGGATCTGAAACAGGCTCTGTGTTGACAGCAGAGAGCCCGATATGGGGCTCAAACTCATGAACCGAGAGATCATGACCTGAGCCGAGGCTGGACCCTTAACAAACTGAGCCACCCAAGTGGTCCAGCGTGTCATTTAGTTTTATATCCCCATGGCCTAATATAGGATCTGACACTAGTAAGCACTGAATAAATGTTTGCTGAGTTCATCTGAATTTCTTCTCTTGATCTTGAAATAATAGCAAATAAACTATCTCAACTAATGTCCCAAACTGAGCTGGGACTGCTCACCTCCCTTCCTGCTCTTCCTGCCTCTTCCCAGACCTGCTCCTCCCACAGTCTTCCTTCATCTCAAGTAAATGGCAATTTCACTTTTCCAATTAGTAAGCCAAAAATCTCCGTGCCAACCGTGACACCCCTCTCACGACCACCCTAACTCCAGTCAGCCAGCAACTCCTGTTGGCTCTACCTTCAAAACAGATCCAGGAAGCAGCGTCTCATCTCCACTGTGTCTGGTCTGGCTCAAGTTACCGTCTTCCCTTGCCTGGATTATTTCAATAACCTCTTCACTGGTCTCCCTGCTTTCATCCTTTTCTGCCTTAAGTCTTTTCAACAGCCCCTGATCCTATTTAAATCCCTATCAGATCCTGACTTTCCTCTGCTCAAAACCTTTCACTGCCTTTCAAACCTGAGTAAAAGTCAAGTCCTCAGAACGCCTGCATCCTCACCTTCACCTCATCCTTCATATCCTTTTACTCTCCTGGCTTACTTGGCTCCAGCTACACTTGCCAGGTGCAGCTCCCTCCCCCAGCCCTCACCCTCCAAATCTCTGTACTTCCCCCCAGATACATGCATGACTAGCTCTTGAGTTCCTGTCAAGTCCTGACCCAAATGACACTTTCTTAGAGGCCCCCTGTTCAAAACTATCTAAAATGGCACCAACCCTCTACTCCCCACCATTTTACTTCTGACCATCTATCTACCTTTTAGTTTACTGGTCTTGGTCATTGTCTGTTGCTCCCACCCCAGAACTTAAATTTCACAAGGGCAGGGGTTTTTGTGTCTTTTGTTCATTTGCCATACTAGAGCTCAGTAGGTGGCCAATAAATATTTGTTGCCATGAGTTAAAGAGCCTTTCATGTGGCATTCATCTAAGTATTGTGGACCCCATAATGAAAACGCATACAGAATTCCAACCTAGAAGAGCTGATATATACTTATATAAGGAAAAGCAGCAAGCATGCAGAGAAGGACTTTTCAGATTTCTAACTATGCCACTGACATGGAAGCACCTACCACTTGTTGGGCACTTATTGGGAGGCAGTTAGTTTACAAACACTTTGAATTCATCATCATTTTCCGTATTAAGACCAGTCCAAGGTCAAAGAGCTAGCAAATGGCTGAGCTGGGAGACACAGCCCACACTACAAATTCCAAGTCCCTTGTACCACTGGGGTCGCACAGCCACCTTTGCTTCGAAGCTGGATGCAGCGGGGTTCTCACGTGCCCTCACCCCACTGAGGTCGGGGCTCACCTCTTCTACCCCTTGCGTCCGACTCCAGCAGGAAGGAGGCTCCTGTCGGGCCTGCTCTTCTCCTGACCGTGTTCCCCTAGACTGCTCTTGAGCCAAACTTCTGTCACCGACTAGGCACCTTAGGGTCTCGCAGCCCCAGCTGCTGGCAGCTCCCGTCTCGCGGACCTACCTCAAAGCACCCGCTTCCTTCTTCATCGCCGCCATCCTGCATTCCCGGTTCAGGCCCTCGTTCTGCCGCAAGCCTTCCCTTAGGGTCGCAGGCCGCCTGGGCTTCCTTCTGCAACCTGCCCTTAGAGATAATGAAGAGACTAGAAGGACAAAAGCGTGCACTTGACTCCTTCGCAAAGCAGCCACCTCAAACCCTCCAAGTTTCAAATTTAACGGTCCCGCGCGGGCGACGTGAACACGCCCCTCCGTCCCTTCGTACTCACGTCTTTCTCCCAAGGAATTCTGGGCCTTGTAGTTTATCCCGGGTTTAAGTTCACGCAGTCGCTATGCATAATGGGAGTTGTGGTTTCCGGGGACTCTGTGGCTGCTCAGTCCGCGCAGGTAGAGGCGATATAAGTTCTCTGCGAGTGCCCTAAAGCCAGTCTCTGAACTGAGAGAGGGACTCTTTAAGCACCAGAATTTCTTTGACGTTTTGAGTAGAGATATATCTTTGAGTGTTTGCACTTGGCTGGACTCTTCTTGGGTGGCTGGCCAGGCTGTGATCACCCCTGACTGTCCTACTCAAGTTGTTCACATGTCCACAGCTTAGGGTGCTCAGACCCAGGTGTCTCCTGCCTAACCTTTGAATTCAGAAAAGCTGGATTCTAGTTCTGTAAAAATTGTACCAAGTGTGCAGCCTTAGGCAAAGTCACATACACTCTCTGACCGTCAAATGTCCCCATCTATAATTGTGATGCATTGCCTTTCTCTATTGCACAGTCCACAGGCAGAAAATACAGCTATGCCTTGGCTGCCAAGGTTTGGCCTCATTTCCTCTTCAGCACACCAGCCTCCACTGGCATTGGACTCTTAGTACCAGTTCCAGTTTCCTGAGGAAGAAAATATGGTGGTTGTGGCCAGGGGTGCGATCCTTTGAACAAACCCAGGTACAGAGCAGTCCTCTTCCTGTGAACTTGGGGGTGGTGAGAGGTGGCCCTTCCTAGAGCAGGGAGCTGGGAGTAGGTGTTCACTACTCCTTGCCTCTTTGTTCTCAGGTTTCTCCATTTTTTTAAAGATGTTATTTTTAAGTAATCTCTACACCTAACGTGGGGTTTGAACTTAAACCCCTGATATCGAGTCACAGCCTTTACCAGCTGAGCCAGCCGGTTGCTCCTCCACCATTTTTTCATGCTATGTAAGCTCTTCTTTCTTCTGCATCATCAGAACTCTTGATTGCATTGGAATGGAAATCCAAATCAAACTGGCTTATTAAGAAAAAGAGGTTTATTGGCTCATATATAAAAGTCTTCAGACACTTAATCCAGGACTCATGTAGTGTCATCAGGCCTGGGACTCTCTCCATTTCTCACCTCTGCTCTTCTTTATATTAGTTTATTATCATACTCCATTGAGTAACAGCTCCAGGACTTGGGTCCTTCCAGGTTCAAGTTCAGACTCAGAAGTCATTCTCTTTAGCCACTTCCCCCCAGTCTCTGGAACTAGCAGATTTAGGGCTCTGATTGTTCAGGCCCAAATCACATGTTTCATCTTGGGAGGAGAGAAGGGAAGGGGTGGTTCCCCAGAGGAAATTTTGGTTTCTCTTTACTTCTAAGTCCTCTAGATCCAGGAAGACTTCCTTGATTCTGGGAGACGTAATATATGGGATTATCTCTCTGGCTCATTTTACTCTCACCTCATACCAGTAATGACCTAGTCCCTCATTTCCCTTCTCCAGGGTGTCCTGTTCACATCTACAACTCCTTATTTTCTGTTGCTTCCTATAAACCATCTTGAAAGTGTAGCATTCATTCTTTTGATCTCAGTCTTGCTTGTAGCCCCACAAACTGTGGGACAACATGGAACACATTCAGGCTAAACTCTTCTTGTTTCACCACAGAAGAAGGGAGTTAGGCTTCTTAAAAAGGTATGACAGGGGCGCCTGGGTGGCTCGGTCGTTTAAGCATCTGTCTCTTGGTTTCGACTCAGGTCATGATCTCGTGGTTTGTGGGTTCGAACCCCAAATAGGGTTTTCTGCTGACAGCTTGGAGCCTGGCGCCTGCTTCAGATCCTGTGTTTCCCTCTCTCTTTGCCACTCCCCGCTTGCACTCTGCACCCCCCCTCTCAAAAATGAATAAACATTAAAAAATAAAAAATAAATAAAATAAAAATGAGATCTATCACATTCTGGCTCACAATCGACCATTAAAAAATAATAAAAAAATATGAGAGAAGTATTGTATGGATTTATTGGGAACATGAGTTTTTGTCGGACTGTGAACTGTGGCTGAGTGGTGATTTGGGTCTCAACAGCACCCACCAATCAGAAGGAAAGTCAGGATTAAGCTCATATACATTTCTGGTCCAAGAGGGTAAGACAGAGGCTCAGCCTAACATATATACTTTAATGTGCTGAGCATAGGTGGGACACAGAAGATCTGAACAATGCAGTGTGAAGACACAGCTCTTGTCTCTTAGCAACTTCAGACTAGTTGGAGAGATGCATAAACAGGCAACTTCAGTACATTGCTGCCATAACCAGAGGTAAATAAACACAGTGGGGCATGGAGACACATAGAAAGACCTTCCAGCCCAGGCCTGAGGGAGAGGAGGAGGTCAGGGCAAATTTTGTAGAGAAGATGGTAAACCTGACAGGCAAGATTTGGCACAAACTATTGAGAACAACAATACAGGCTGTATAGCAGCTGAAGTTTTTTCTTCAGTATGTATCCACTTCCTCTCCATCCCTTGCACTTTCCACTGACTTCCTATACCCAGGTCTCACTTTTTTTAGACCTCCATGCTGGCCCATAGAAACTGGCCTATCCTGTGTCCTGTTCTCTCTCACCTAGCTCTCACATTGAAAACATATGAACCTGGGTGTCTGGGTTTAGTGGGTCAAGCCTTCGACTCTCAATTTTGGCTCAGGTCATGATCTCACGGTCATGAGATCCAGCCCTGTGCGGGGCTCTACACTGGGCATGAAGCCTGCTTAGGATTCTCTCCCTCCCTCAGTCCCTCCTGAGCATACGCCTCGTGCACAAGTGCACACACTCTCTCTCAAAAAAAGAAAAAGAAAACACAAACTAAGTCACACTAAGATATTAATAATCGTTCATGCTCGAATGCAGTATTTTTCACATCATAGTCTTTCAAAAATTCTTTTAATGTTTAATTTATTTTTTAGAGAGAGACAGAGTATTAGTGGGGAAGGGAGGGGCAGAAAGAGAAGGAGACACAGAATTCAAAGCAGGCTCCAGGCTCTGAGCTGTCAGCAGAGACCCCAACACAGGGCTCTAACTTGTGAACCTTGAGATCATTACCTGAGCCAAAGTTGGATGCTTAACCGACTGAGCCACCCAGGCACCCATTTCACATCCTATTCTAAGATGCTAGTAGATGTTATAGGGGAATAAAGTTTCATTTTTCGAATAAACTTAGGAAATGCTTACTTATTTGGGTATCTTTACTGAAAGGCTCCCTAGAGCCCTTAATATGGCAAAGTACACTATGAATTTCTAAGGGAAAGGGGGTTTTAGCTTTCAATTGCTGCTGTAACAAAATACCGTAAACTTGGTAGCTTAAAACAACACAAATTTATCATCTTACAGTTTGGTTAGTCAGAAGTTTGACTCAAGCCTCACTGGGTTAAACAAGGTGTTGGCAGGACTGTGTTTCTGGAAGCCCTTTGGGAGAATTTGTTTCCTTTTCTTCTAGTTTTTAGAGGCATTCGCTAGTATTCCTTCACTTCCTTCACTTGTGGGCCCCTTCCTACAGCTTCAAAGTCAGAAACATAGCATCTGTCTGATCTGGCTTCTGTTACCACATCTCTGACCACAGTCGGGAAAACCTCTTTGCTTTTAAGGGCTCGTGTAATTATATTGGACCCATACAGATAATCCAGGATAACCTGTCTATCTCAAGGTTCTGAATGTTAATCACATCTGCCAAGTCCCTTTTGCCACAGGCTCCATGGATTAGGACATGGACATCTTTGGAGGTAGTGATGATTCCGCCCATCACAGGAGGTGCTAAAATATGTTGGTGTCTGTGAACACATCTGACCGTGAAGAAACCTTTCCACACATCTTTCAGAAGAGATTTGGGGCTCTTTGTATTTTAACAGTAGGTCTCAGGAGAAGAAAATTCATAAAGGAATAAATCTTGATGATGGAATTTCAGGCACAGTGGTGACTGATAACAGTTAGGGACTAGCAAGCCACTTATTTTTATACATTTGCTTTATATGCAAAGCCATACCTATCAGCATCAGTGGCTTTCAGAGGATTTAGTTGTTAGAAAATCTATGATCTCTTGCTTGGTCTTGTGGAGATGTGTGTGTTCTTGATTATCAAAGACTGATTTCCCCCCAGCTTTGCCTTCATGGAGTATATGAAAGCCTACTTTAGTAGGCTAAACACTACAAAGAGGAAAACCTCTGGGTCTCCAGGGAACCCTTGGATGGACTGATTGTTTACTGTGCAACCACAAGAGGAAGGAGGGACTATCTGGGGGTGGGAGGAAGGTCAAGAGACACTGAATGGGGGTTGTGTATCTTCAGGGCCTGAAGGAGACCACATCTGGGAAAGCAGTATCACCATGCTGGCTTTTACCCCAGCAACACATCAGCCAATCAGGACAGCAGCTGAATCTTGTATTTACCAGTGATGAGATATCTTGGGGTAGAAGAACCAATGAGAAGGAGGCATAATAATCCAAACCATCTTGTGTTTGCAGGAGGAAGGGAGGTGAAGGGTGAAAAGATGCAATAGCCTAGGGCTGGGCAGTACTAGCTTCTACCCATTCACATCTCACAGTAGCTGTTGCTAACAGGGTATTAGGGAGCTCTCCAAGGAGCTGGGTTTCTGTCTCTTCAATTCCACAGAAACCCTTTTCTGGACTATGTTTCTGCTTTTCTGCAGAACTACCTTACTTTTCACGGGTCTTCTCAAACCATTGGAAATTGTCTGACCCAGAAATTCCACACTGATGTATGCAAAACAAAAAAAAAAACATGTTGAATGAGGCAATACCAGTTATCAACTTTTCTGCATCTGGCAGAAAAAAAAAGGTTGGAATGGATCACAAGCTGAGAACAGAAGCAAGCATATGGCAGGGCTATTATGAAACAAGGTAAACTATGTAACTAATAAGAAGTACAAATTTGGACTCCTTTGCCCTGGCATTATCCTGACCAGAGTTTTGTGCTCCAGGAAGGTCTTGGAGAATCTAGAGAGTGCCCACATATTCATCCTTGTGCTCAGTTTACACATTAGGTGATCTGAACTCAAGGAAGGGAAGTGGTAATGAGCGTCATCCATGAGAGTAGATCTGAATGTCACCAGCTTCTCACTTCAAGTCCATGGCTCCAGGTGCCACAAACCTCAGCTCTACATCAAGTAATTGAACTGATTCTAATGTTTAATAAACTTCAGCTTCGGAGTGCCACATTCTGGGGGAGGAGCAAATTCAGGGTCACCCAGCATCATATGGGAGCCTCCACTCACTCCAGTGTGTTAGGTATTTCCCCAGAATTGTTGGATGGGGCCCCTGGCAGGCAATCTGGTTTGCCCTCGAATAAGAGGAATGGTGGAAACAGGAGGGTTTCCCCATGGGCTCGGAGGGAACTGGAATGGGGAGGGCCAGTTGCTCTTTAGCCTGAATAGTGACCCTTCCTTGGCCTGGCCCCATTCTTTCCCAGGTGTGGAGGACACAGCCAAGCTTCAGCATCTCCCAGACCGGGGGCCAGGGGCACTCCAGGTCTAGACAACAGCACCCTCCCAGCAGGCTCCAGCACAGGTGAGATACTGTCCAGTGGCCTCAGAGGCAGAGCCATCAACCAGGGAACTGAAGCGGAAAAGGAAGAGCATGGCAGAGACACTGTGGTAACCGTGGGAAGACTGGTTGGTGAGCACAGGAGCTCCGGAAAATACCCAGACCACCTAGGGGAGGCTTTGAAAGGAGAGCCGACTCAGGACCTCCTTTTTCTAATTCACAGAAAGCACTGTGTGTGCTCGCTGTGGACTTGGGCCTAGAGATTTTTTGGAAGAACCGGTGAAGTCTTCGGCACTTGCGTTCATGTGGCTCCACAGGAGTGAGGCCGGTCTCTCCTTATTTGAGGCGGCGGTGATCCCCTGATAGGTGAACAACAGTTGGGTTGGTTCTTGGCAGAGCTGCACGATGTGAGAAAGCTGCCAGGAGGATGGACTGGCTGGGGGTGGGTATGTGGGTGCCCACATCATTTCTTTGCGGGGAAGGCTTCCTTGCTCCATCTCCCAGATGTTGCCTCCTGGGGCCTGGGGCAGCCTGTAGAAAGTCTGCTTCTGACATTCTGAGGGGGCCCAGCCATGGGAGGCATTCCTGCAGATCTGGCCTCCGCATTGTTCTCCTGGGGAAAGGCCAGAGGACAGAGGCCCCCAGGCTGGGAGAGAATGGGATGTTCAGAAACAACTTAGTTTGGCTGAATGTGGGAGCCAACCATTGAGAGGCTGACCCTGGCTAGAGGTGGGATGATTCAGAGGAGAATTAAGTGAGGTGACAAGCTATTGGGCCTCTGTTCCCACCTCTACTCTCCTCCCCTGCCAGCTTTTCTTTTTTGACCTTGTCTGGAAGTGCGGGTCCTCCCCAGGACCGGCCAACATTCTTCCTTTCTTAAAATGATTCTGAGACTGAGGGCTAGTGGGAAACCTGAATCTGGGACCCTTCTGGAGCAACATTAGAGGAATTCTTCACATTTGAGAATCCGAGGCTCACTCCCAGGCTTGGACTTGCCAGTGATGAGAACCCCAGTCTCTTGAGCCAGGATACAACCGCACAAGCTTCCCATCTCCATAGAGGTCTTCAGGACACGTTGCCTCTGGGAAGTTTCAATGCCTGGCTTCCAACACAGGCTCCCAAACTGAGGCCGGGAGAAGAGAATCCAGAGGACAGGCCAAGTTAGAAAAGCATCATCCTCTCAGAGCTAAAGACAGAAGTAGATCAATCTGATCCTGTTTCTGATTTTCCACCCAGGCCCCCCTGTGAGGAGTTAGGAAAGGCGGTGGGCATTCTGAGAGCAGGGGCTGGGACATTTGCCAGACGTGGTCCCTGTGTTTTCAGCGGGGGGGCTGTGGTATTTGAGAGGCTGGCGTCTGCCCCCGGGAGATGTATGTCAGGAACAGACAGGTAATGGGCAGTACTAACTGTGGGGCTGTTAGGAGGAAGACCCCGCTGCACAGGCGGGTCTGAGAGAGCTGTATCCCTCCCATCTATGGGCTACAGTTTCCTTCTCAACTGCAAACAAAGAGTGTGGCTCTGCTGGCCCCTCGCAGTAGCCACAGGCAGTACTGGCCACGGCTCCCCGGAGTCCCTCACTGGAACATAAGAACCATGAGGCAGGATGTGGTAGTTCTTGCTCCTCATCAGCTTCTCAGGACCTGGCCCAAGGCTGGAGCTCAGTAAACACTGGTTAACTGACTGCCTGACAGAAATGAACAAAAGAGAATGGCTAGCACGTGACCTTGTTGGACCAGGCACTCTAGGATGTCCTTCATTCATTCAACAAATGTTTATTGACTATTTTGTGTCAGGTGCCATGCCAGGCGCCAGGGATATAAAATATGAAAAAGAGCACAAGTCCTGTGCCCAACAAAAACAGTCTATAACATGGAGGTTTATGAGTTATAACTCAGTGTGTGCCTGGAGTTAAGGGAGCTAAAAAGAGATTTCAGCCACTCCTCCACCTGAGAGAAGGGGAATTCAGGAAGTGCTTCCAAGAAGGGTCTTGGAAAATGACCAAGAGTTATTAGAAGCAAAGGAAAGGCTTTCCAGGCAGAAGGAACAGCATATCTAACACAGGTTGGCAAGAGACTGAATGCTCTGGGTGTCTGTGGAGCTGTGGGGAGTCATAATGGTAGAAGTTTGGGGAAGGTGTGGGGATCTGGCTGGGGAGGTCCCTGACTCACAGTGCCTGGCAAACAGCAAGGTTGGAGGGCAAGCCCAGCTCCTTCTGCTCCCAGGGTAAGGAGGGGTCCAGCTGCAGCCTGGAAGGTGGGTCTCTTCCCACCACGGTCTCAAGTTTCCCAGCAATGCATGGAGCCTCCTATTTTCTTGGCTCTGGGAAAGCCTGAAGATTCTTCTCCCCAACACCCAGGTGAGAAAGGGGCTGGGCAGGGCACAGAATGGGTACCTCCCCTACCTGGATGCATCTCAGACTCACCTCTCAGATGCCAAGTGGTTTTCACTCATTTTCTTGATCCTGAAGAGGCCATCCAGGACCAGGGGGACATGCCCCAGCTCATCTAACCGGTTGGGCTGCAGATCGTGGCTCCTATCTCTCCCAGAGGGTTCCTGGGTCTCCCTTCTGTCCTCTTTGCTGTGTCCGGCTCTGACGTGTTCCCATTGGCCGCGGTGGCCAGTGCTTGTCACTTGGTATCACAGCCCACCCTCCTTGAGGATGTGATGGAAAGCACTGTGCTGTTTTCACTTCTGCATCGTTCCGTGCCTCCTGGACGCATCTGCAGATGTAGCCCTCCTGTCAGACAAAGTGCTTCTCTCCAGGGGTTTGCACGCCCAAGGTGCTTCTGCTCCCCAGAGAGCGTCTGGAGGATGAAGGTATTTCTGATCATCTTGGGGGCTGGGGAGCACTGTGGGCATTTAATGGGTGGGGATGAAGCAGGGATGTCCTGCAAAGGGAGGGGCAGCCCCACACAACAGTGAATTGTCCCACCCAACTGGCAGTAACTTCCGGCCCTGAGAAACACGGCCTCTGGGCCCACTTTATTCAGAGAAGCAGAGTGTGTGTAACCTTTGCAGCAGATCTTCTCAAACTTCACGAATCACTTGGGGAGCTTGTTAAAATGCCGACCCTGATTCAGCAGGACTGGGGTGGGGCCCGAGATTCTGCACGTCTAATGGGCTCCCAGGCGTTCAGGCGGCTGCTTCTTCAGGACCACACTTTGTGTAGCGAGGCTCATAGCACAAATGTGCACATGTTTCTCTTTTAGGGCTTTTGATCCACTGAATTTGTTGAATCAGATATTGCCCAGTATTTGCTTAGGTTGATAATTTTCAACCAGGGCTGATTTTGTCTCCTCTCCCAGGAGATGTTTTTGACTGTTACAACTAGGGGAGCAGGGGCAGAGGTACTCCTGGCATCTAGTGGGTAGAAGTACACTGCTAAACGTCCTACGACAGACAGGACAGCCCCTCACAACAAAGAATGATGCAGTCCAAAATGTCAGTAGTGCCGAGGTTGAGAAACCCTGGCTTAGATAAAATTTTTAAACGATGTGAAATATATTTGTGCGCGATATGACTCCATTACAGGCTGGTGACTCCAGCCGTAATGCTGCAAATACATATCACTGATTGAGGCTCAGGCCTCTCTGAGCATGAGCACATGCAGCCAGTTAGAAATCAGAAGAGGGGCGCCTGGGAGGCTCAGTCGGTTAAGTGTCCGACTTCAGCTCAGGTCATGATCTCATGGACTCTCACAGTTCCTGAGTTTGAGCCCTATGTCAGGCTCTGCGGAACCTGCTTGGGATTCTCTCTCTCTCTCTCTCTCTCTCTCTCCCTCTCTCCCTCTCTCTCTGTCATTCCCCTACTTGCACTCTCTCTCTCAAAATAAACAAATAAACTTAAAAAAAAATCAGAACTGGGTGTGCTCCCAAAGCTGTGGTAGTAGTTGTGATACTACTACCTTTCTAAGCCTTGGAAATCAAATTTTAAAACATCAATGGTGGAGAGTGGGGTGGCAGGGAAAGTGGTAAGATGAAGGAGGAGCTCAAAGGTAGATGTGGATTTGTCCCTATTTTAGTTCTAGCCCTGGGTGTTCATGGGTGCTTCTTATATCATTTCGAAATAAATAATTAACTAAACACAAATAACCACAAAGGTGAGCCAGGACTGGATCAAAAAGAAAGGCCTATAGACCAAGGATTGTGACTAATCCAATGTACTTTGGAGTTAAAAAAAAAAAAAAGTGAATTACTTAAGGTGAATGACTAATAATAAAGTAATACCATTATACTCAAGGCAAAAATATCTGTGAGGGGGAGAGAACATGACAGGTTATGCAAAAAGACAAAAGTAGGCACCCTGGGAGGAATGCCACTTGCCTCAGGTCTGACTCTGCACATGCATAGGCGGAGGGGAGATCTGGAAGACATGGAAGACAGGTTCTTCCCTCTTCTGTTCAACTTTAGCCCTGCATGGACCCTGAGGATTGTCCCTGGGGGTGTCACAGTGGAAGGCCAATGGCTTCAGGCAGCATCCTGCTGCCCTGCTGCCCAGGCTGCTAGCCAGGGTACTGGCCCAATCCCTGCCCACTCTCCCTCTGCCATCCATAGCCTGGCTCCTTGTGTTTAGCTGTGGTGCTAGACAGACAGGGGCAACTGATGTTTCCTCTGGTGACTTTCTGTGTCCCCATAATTCCCCACTGTCCTATGTCCCATATGTTCCAGTCATCCAGGCTCCTCGTCCCCTCCATATTTCTTACAGCATTTCAACTAGTCCCAGAGTACCTGGACAGTACACCTTCTTTCAGACTTTCTTTCCTATCCAGATCAAAACTTACTTCTCCTGGGGCACCTGGGTGGCTCAGTTGGTTAAGCGGCCGACTTGGGCTCAGGTCATGATCTTAGTTTGTGAGTTCGAGCCCCTGTGCCGACAGCTCAGAGCCTGGAGCCTGCTTCAGAGTCTCTGTCTCTCTCTCTCTCTCTGCCTCTCTCCCACTTGCACTCTGTCTCTCTCTCTCAAAAATAAATAAACATTAAAAAAAAAACTTACTTCTCCTATGCCCCCCTCCCTCCAGACACTTTTCTCTGAGAGGGGCCAATTGTAAGTAAACATTTACCCAGAGAATTTTCCTCATTAATGCCAATGTTTTTTTATTATGCTACCCACCCCCCACATGGTGTATGTGTATTCTAACAGGAGATATCTGGATATCTAATGTTTCAGTCTAAAGAAATCAGTCCTGGGGTGCCTGGGTGGCTCAGTGGGTTAAGCAACCTACTCTTGATTTCGGCTCAGGTTAAGATCTCACGGTTTGAGCCCCGTGACCAGCTCTGCGCTGGCAGTGCAGAGCCTGCTTGGGATTCTCTCTCTCTTCCTCTCTCTCTGACTCTCCTGCCCCGCCCCCCACCATGCACACGCTCTCTCTCAATAAATAAATAAATAAATAATTGATTAGGTAAATAAACATGAATAAAATTTAAAAAACAACAGCAAAGAAATAAGTCTGGAGGTGTTCCTCATCTACGGTGGGAGTTAAAAACCCCCAAATGTCTGAAAGAGAAGAGGTCTTGGAGATCTTCCAGTGCAGCTCTCTCAGTTGATAGGCAAGGAACCAAGGGGCAGAGACGCTATTTGCTCAAGGTCACACGCCTGCCGCAGGCAAGACTGAGAGCACAGCCCAACTCCAGAGCCTCTGTTTAGTCAGTCACTTAGTCACTCAGCCAGCAAATCTTTATTGAGTGTTTGCCATCACATGCCAGGCACTAACTGGGCAGCGGGGTCACAAATAAGATGAGATTCTTGTCCTGAGTCACCTGCCCCTCCCCATTTCCCTCATCCCCCGTGTCCGCCCCTCCCTCCCCCAGACTAGCAGGGAAAGAAAACTGCAACTCAGCGGGTCAGTGATTTGGTGGAAGTCCCCTGTGCAGCTTTACCCCACAGAGGTGGGAGGAGCTCTGAGGCAGCCGTGGAGGATTTTGCTGAGCAGTTTTCTGATTGTGTCCTCCAGGGTTTCTCCACACAACTCTCACCAATGGGGGAGACGGGGCACCAGACTGTTTTGGGTACAGGATTTTAACTACCTTCCATCCCCATCCGCATCTTTTCAATTTTTTTTAATGTTTTATTTATTTTTGAGAGACAGAGCACAAGCTCTGGAGGGGCAGAAAGAGAGGGAGACATAGAATCCGAAGCAGGCTCCAGGCTCTGCGCTGTCAGCATAGAGCCCAATGCAGGGCTCAAACTCAGGAACCATGAGATTATGACCTGAACTGAAGTTGGAAGCTTAACCAACAGTGACACAGGTGCCCCGTCATATTTTTTTTAATGTTTATTTTTGAGAGACAGAAAGAGAGAGCGAGCGAGCAGGGGAAGGGCAGAGAGGGGGAGACAGAGGACCTGAAGTAGAGCCCGATGTGGGGCTCAAATTCATGAAACATGAGATCATGACATGAACCAAAGTTGGACACTTAACCAACTGAGCCCCCCGGGGAACCACCCAATCCTCACCTTTAACTGCAGACACCACTGTCTACCAGCTTGTGTCACTTACCTGTTCACCGTCACCTTGGGCCCAGGGGCACCCTCAGCCGAGTTGACTTCACTGCAGCCATCAGGAGTCATTGGCCAACCCAACACCAATTCCCCCTGCTCTCCTTTGCTAACAAGATGATTTCCTGTGATGGCGACGTGCCCTGCCCCAAGCAGCATCTCATGATTTTCCCCAACCCAGTCATGACAATTCTTTTCCCCTGTCTCTCAGCTTCCCTTGCATCCAAGAATGGCCATATGATCCAGTTGTGACCCAGACAGAAGTCTGGAGAGGACAGAGGTGGTGGAGACAGTGTTGGCATGGCCCTGTTGCCCAGCTTCCTAACTTGGGGTATGTGATGTCTGGATCTGGGCAGCCTCTATGACCATGAAGTGAAATTAGGAAGATAAGAGCCAATGTGCTAAAGAAAAGCAGAATGGAAAACCAGGAAGAGCCTGGCTTTATGACACCATCCTATACAGTTTGTCCTGGGAGGGAGAACAGTTCCAAGGAAAAGCAGGCATCATGGGAAAGCTGATGAATATGCCATTCCAAAAATCTACCGTATTATCACATTTCATGATCATCAAGCAGCTCCCAACAATTCTAACCTTACTATGGCTGCCAGGAAGCTGAAGGTGAATGAAGAGTTGATCTTTGAGTTTCACCAGTTATTTGTTCTCAAGAATGTGAATCACAACTGGATTTGCTCTAATGATATTTTTAGAGGTGGCTTCATATAATTTTCATTGACTACTCTGTACATTGACTCTTCACCCTGTTAACAGCTTGGTTTGACTTAAGAAAAATGTAAAGATGGGCTCCTGGGTGACTCAGTCAGTTGGGCATCCAACTCTTGGCTTCAGCTCAGGTCATGATCTCATGGTCATGTAGAGCCCCACATCCAGCTCTGCGCTGAACATGGAGCCTGTTTGGGATTCTCTCTCTCTCTCTCTCTCTCTCTCCCTCTCTCCCTTCCTCTCTCTCTCTCCCTCTGACCCTCTCCCCTGCTCATTCTCTCTCTCTCTCTTTCAAAATAAATAAATAAATTTAAAAAAGAAAAATGTAAAGAGCACACTGTTTTGTTTTATTTTTGTTGGGGAGAGTTTAAATGAAGGAAAATGGATGGTTTCATTAAAAGAAAAAGCTATCTCACCAACCTCATTATCTGAAAGAAAAATACCCTATATTGTTTAAGCCACTGTTTGTCAAGCTTTCTGTTACTTGAAGCAAAATTCATTCCTAGTGGAGATATCATCTGTTAATCAGTTGAGCTCCTAGCAGGAAACCAGTGACATACTGTAAGTGACTAAATGGAGGGATAATTTACAACGGCAGGGACAGGGTTAAAGGGGACCAATAAAAGATGGTGAAATAATCGAAGACTAGCAATAGTGGGAAGCTATTACCCCTGCTTCTGATGGGATAACAGTTGGAGTTTTTCCTGGAACCTATTGAGAATTAGAGCAATGAGAGAGCCTGACAAGAGATGTGGCTGAAGATTGAGGAATGCAACCACCGACAGCCCTGATACCACTGAAGAATAAATGTCCCAACATCTCTCTCTTCCCATCTTCTGACTCCCTGACTAGGGCCTCCCCAAAGCCAAGCCACCTGGAAGTCGGAGGGTAAGAGCACTGGTTGATACAGTCCCTCTAGGGCACTATTGGGAAAACAGTAGAGAATGAATTAAAAAAAAAAAAAAAAAAAAGGATAGGGGCGGCTGGGTGAGTCAGTAGGTTAAGGGTCCGACTTTGTCTCAGGTCAGGATCTCGCAGTTCGTGAGTTCAAGGCCCACATCGGGCTCTGTGCTGATGGCTCAGAGCCTGGAGCCTGCTTCAGATTCTGTGTCTCCCTAGCTCTCTGCCCTCCCCCCACCCATGTGCACTCTGTCTCTCTCAAAAATAAATAAACATTAAAACTTAAAACAAAAAAAAGAGAGAGTTGGGGCAAATGAGCCAATGCAATTTTGTGGGTTTTTTGTTTTTTAAGATTTATTTTGAAGTCATCTCTATATCCAACGTGGGGCTCACACTCACAACTCACAAACTCACAACTCATCCTCTACTGGCAGAGCCAGCCAGGCACCCCTCCAATGCAGGTTTTTAATTTACTTCCTCGTTTCGGGAGAAATCTATTGAAAACAAAGAGCTTGCTTTGTTACATGCCAGTCGTAGCCCTGGTACAGCCCCATTCTCCCGACCACCCACACTGATAATGGGAGGTACATTAAGTCACCAGGGATCCCTTACTTGACTTGGCTGCCAGGAAGTTCGATGTGAAATGTTGCATGCTGTTACAATAATTTCCTGCAAGGCACATTTTCTGGAAGAGCTGTCACCCCATTTTTATTATATGCCTCTTATTTCTTTACCCTTGCTTGTGTGCTTCTATCATTTATTTGTCATTTACTGTGAGTGGCTTCAAATTATTTTTGGAAATAAGTGGAGGGTGAACAAGAAGTCTTAACATACTTAGATCAGTCAGGATTAGATTTGGTTGTGGGTGACAGATATTTAAAATCAGCCTGGCTTGAAGGAGATCGAGGCTGTTGCTCTCTTAAGTGACTGCCTGGGGGAAGGCAGGCCTTACGAGGCTTGGTGGGTCTGCTCCACAAGGTTCTCAGGAGCGCAGGCCTCCAGGTGGTTGGCTGTAAGCTGCACCTCAGCCCTTTTGAGCCCTCCTGTTAATTATTTGCCAGGAGCTTAATGAAGGACCCTTCCGCTGAGCAGAGGCACCAGGTCCAGGCCTCTCTCCCTTTGCTAACCCTAACCCCTTCAGCTCGAGCTCCCTCACACCTGCCATAGGGAGGGCCCTCCCTCAGGCCCAGGAACCCTCTGGACACCTGGGCTCCAGGAACATTTGGGGCTTGGATGGAGTTTACCTCCTGTCTTGGAGAGCAGCATGTCACAGTGGAGAAAGTGAGGAGAGAGTTGAGTCGGGGCCCCAATCAGCTGCCATGGAAGGAGGAAAATATGGCTCCTGTAGAGGCAAAGGCCCAGACTGGGCCCCATAGGAAGGCAAGTCTGGCATATAATTCCTTGGAGTGTGGCCTCCTCAGACGCCTGTAGATGAATTGTGCTAGAGTCGGTCCCCATGTCTAAGAAGTCAATCTGCAGTGATATTAAGTAGTCAGTGAATAGTGTGCTTGTAGTTTTAATTATCATTAATTGATTACCTTGTCTTGGTGTAGTGTCCTGGCTTCCTGGTTTTTCCACTGTACAGTTCTTGATGTCTCCTGGCCTACCCAGGAGGGGAAAGTCCAATATCATGGTGCAACTATCTAGGAAGTGTGTGCCCAGTCCCAAGCCCTGCTCCTTGCTGGCAAAGCGCTTTGAGTCTGCTTTAGGACAGGCCTGGCTGGGGCTTGGCATTGTCTTCCATCTGGATTAGCCCCAGAGTGCTTTCTGGCCCTCTCTCTACCTTTCTGGAGCTGCCTGGAGGCCAGGACAAGCCTCCCAGGCACCCCACAGAGTCCTGAGCCCAGACCTCTACTCCTTCCAGTGCTAGGTACTAGAGCTTTGTCCAGAAGGATCAAGGTGGAGCAGGGGGAGAGAAGGAAGGCCCCATGGGGCCAGGCAGGGGCTTGGAATCCCCACCCCTCAGCCTTTGCCATCAGAGAGGGAGCTATACCAGGTGACCACAGAAATTACTGTCTAAAACAGTAGTAGTGATGGGTAGTGAAAAGAGGCATTTTAATAATTTTGCTTGCATGATAAATATATATGATATGCTGGGACTATCCTAAGCAAACCTGGACCCATGCCTTTCTAACTATGGGGGTGGTACCAATTGGACCTCCCCTCCCACTGGCCCTCTGTCCTGCTGTGTTAACAGTCAAGCTTAACTTCCACTGTTCTCAGCAGCCAGCAGCCAAGTGATGGGCTTTCCTGTTTGTTCTGCCTCTTGGGGCTGAATTACCAAGTACACAGCTCTGCCAACTGGCTTCTGATGGCTCTAAAGATGACAAACCAACCCTCCTCACCCCCCACCCTCCACTCTAGGCAGAGGATGGGCCTTTCCTGTCTTTGTCCCTCATGCTTTGCTGAGGGGTCCAAGGAGAATTCTATGGGAACTGTAGAGCCTCCTTCATGGAGGGGGGCAGAGGAGGGGAGGGTTGTCTCAGCTGCAGGGGAAGGGAAGCACTGTGGGCTCTTCCAGAGAGTATCCGGCCTAGTTGTGAGTTTGGGGTTTCCTTACCCTAAAGAGAAGATACTGGGCCTGAAGAAGAAACTTCCAGCTCTAAAATCCCATGATTTTATGATGGTTCCTGCTCTATACAGATACTGAGGGAGGAGCCAGACAGCAGTCTTAGACTGGCATCATCATGGCCGGTGTTAGATTTAAGGTTGTACCAAAATCTGCACCCCTCACAGCAGGCCCAATGTGAAAGAAGCAAGCAGGGCTCCGTGCTTCACAATGACAAGAATTCAAGACTAACCCACAACGAGTTATACTCTCGCTGGCTGCCTGTCCTCTCTGCTTGCATTTTCCCCTTTGCAAGAAGGGTCCACACCTGGGTCCTCATACACCTCCCTCTGATGCACTTCTTGCTCATTTCCTGACAGCTCCCCACAGCTAATCCTGGGCCTTCTGTACCTATGGGAAAACATCCACACTGTCCAGGCCACGATGGCGATCTCTTCTCCTCCAGCAATCTCCATCGGAATGGAAAGAGGTGAGGATCCCAATAGCATATTCACCTGGGTCATACAGATATTGGTTTCATCCACACTCCTCCATATTTTGGCATTCCCACAGCTCTCTCTCTTGCCAGACCCCCTTAGACATTAAATCTCTTTAGTGGCTTGAGGTTTGATATCCCCCCAAATCTTGCACTTTTTGATTAAAACCAATGAAATCATCTCTCTGCTGTGCCTCAATTATGGCACTTCTCACCCTCTCTCTCATGCTATAGTGTCTGGATTTTAAGGAAAGTGAGAGGAGGAAACTTGTATTTTCCATCTTGAAATCCTCTACAGACTTGCTAATCAGAGTGTGGTTTGCGCTGTAATAAGAAGTGCAGGTGATACGTGAAGATCTGAGCAGCACTTGCCTAGGCATCCAGCGTGGCACTCTTTAAATGTTGGCCTGAGCTGGGAAGCGGACATGTAGATGGATGGATGGTTAGAGGCAATGCACTTTTGAAATGACATGTTTTGTGGGTTTGTTTTACTGTCCCAGTTAAATCATAAGCTCTTCAGGGTGGGGACTCTGGATTTCATACATTTCTCCCAGTTCATATTCAGTTGCCTTGCCCAGGGAGGACAGGGCTTGGCAAGTAGCCTTGGTAACCTGTCCGGCTCCAGTTACCTTGTCTTCTGCCTCTAATGGGTAGATGACAGCAGAGAATGAGAGAGATACAGGTGACATGGAGAGCCAGCAGCCCTCAGAGGTAGGAGACCTCAGTATTGGATGCGTGTTTATGAGAACAATTTATACAGATGGTAGCTCCTTCTCCTCTCCTTCCTAGCCCTGTCCATCATCCACCTTCTCCTCTTTTACTCTCCAGCTCTCCTGGCTGCATGCTCAAGTCCTCAGTGATACCTGAGCCCTTCATTACACATTCCACACTAGTTGTGGCTTTCTAGTAAATAAAAAGGACCATGAGAAGGCATCTGGCACCGGTGTTGTTATTGCTCTCGACAAGCTGCAATGTTTGGGCCACGCCTTTCTAGAGGTCTCAGGCCTCAGGCTCAGGCCAGGAACAGTGAGCACACCCTACATCTGGCATACAATGATAGACAATTGCCTTGAGGCCACCACAAAAAAGAAAACTAGGAGTTGCTCTGGAGGGAAGGTACAAAATAAGATAATCAGAGAAGGTCCCCCAAGAAGGTGACATTTGAGTAAAGACATAAAGGTTGTGAGGAAATAAGCTATGTGGATAGCTGAAGGGAAAATTATTCCATGGATAGGGAACAGCAAGTACAAAGGTCTTGAGCATGCCCAGATATTAGAGGCCCAGCATATAGATTATCTTGATGAATGTTCCATGTGTACTTGAAAAGAATATATTTTCTAAAGCTATTGGTATAGTGATCAATATATGTCAGTTAGATGAGGTTGGTTAACAGTATTGTTCAAATATTCTATATCCTTAGTGAGTTTTTGTCTATTGGTTCTATTGAGTGTTAAACTCTCCAACTATAATTAAGGATTTGTTTATTTCTCCTTTTAGTTCTGTCAACTTTTGCTTCATGTATTTTGAAGCTCTGTTATTAGGTGCATACACATTTAGGACAGCTATTTCTTTTGATGAACTGATTCTTTCATCCTTATGAAATGTTTCTCTTTACCTTTGGCAATACTCCTTATCCTGAAGTCTACTCTGTGGGTTTTTTTTTTTTAGTTTATTTATTTATTTTGAGAGAGAGAGAGAGAGAGAGAGAGAATCCCAAGCAGGCTCCACACTCAGCACAGAGCCCAGCAGGGGGCTTGATCCCACAAACCTGGGATCATGACCTGATTTTGGCCTGAGTCAAAATCGAGAGTCAGATGCTTAACTGACTGAGCCATCCAAGCTCCCCTAAAGTACATCTCTTGTAAACAAACTTAGTTAGGTCTTACTTTTTAAACTAGTTTGACAATTTCTGCCTTTTCTTTGGCATGCTTAGTCCATTTTTATTTAGTGCAATTATTGGTATGATTGGGTTCATGTCTCCCATTTTGCTATTAATTTTTACTGGTCCCATGTATTCATTGTTTATTTGTTCCTCTTTATGCTTTCTCCTGGATTGATTACTTGGTAGTATCCCATTGTGTTGCCTCTTTTGCTTTTTAGCTATACAGCTGTTTTTAATGGTAACTCTAGGAATTACAATGTGCATCTTTAACTTCTAACAGCCTACTTTGAATCTGCATTCTATCACTTCACAAATAATGCAAGAAACTTATAACATTTTACTTCCATTCACTTCTTCCCACCCTACAGCTATTACTATCATCTACTTTACTTCTGTGTATACAAAACATCCCATAATACATGGTTATTACTTATGTTTAAGCAGCCAATTGTCTTCTCAAATAAATTAAGAAAATAGTCTTTTCTATTTGCCCATTCATTTACCATTTCCAATGCTCTTCATTCCTTCTGGAAGATCTAAGTTTCCAACTGATATCATTTCTCTTCGGCTCAAAAAACTTCCTTTCAGCTTCAAGAAAACTTAGTATTTCTTGAAGTGCAGGCTAGAGGAGCAGCAAGAAGGTTGATTTGGCTGGAGCAGAGCAAATGAGGCAAGGAGGAGGAGATGGAATCCAGGGGTAATCAGGAGTCAATTATGTTCAACCTTGTAGGCCACTGGAGACTTGGCTTTTACTGAGTGAGATGGGAAACAATTGGATGGGTTTGAGCAGGGGAATGACACCATCTGGTATGGGTATGTGTGTTAATAGGATGGATTGGCTGCCGGGATGAGAATGGACTATAAGGGGCAGGAGAGGCAATAGGGAGGTGGGTTGTTGTAACAATGCAGGCAAGGGGCTTGGGGTAACTGTGATGTAGGAAGAAGGTGCAAAATCTGGATACATTTTGAACGCAGATTCAATTGGGTTTACTGGCAGATTCAATGTGAAATATGAGAAAAAGAGGAGTTGAAAATGATGCCAAAGTTTTGGCCTGAGAAATCAGAAGGATGGAGCTGGTGGTTGTGATGGGGAAGACTGAGGAGGAGCAGGTTTGGGGGAAGTACCCTTTAGGCACCCAAATAGAGATGCTGAGTAGGTCTTTGGTCTACAGTTAGGGGAAGAGAGATGGGCTGGGCTTATACTTTGGCGGGGGGATGGGGGGCGGTAATAGTGAATGAGTGAATGTGATACATCTTTGTCCGTTTTAACATAATAACAGCTAACATTTATTGAGTGCTTACTCTGCCAGGCACTGGACTTTATTCTTATATGCTTACTCATTAATCCTCACAACAAGTGAGGATTAGGTTGTATTATCACCATCCGCAAAAGGGAGGTGTATTAGTCTGCTAGGGCTGCCATGCAAAATGCCACAGACTAAGTGCATTAATTTTTTTAAATGTTTGTTCAGTTTTGAGACAGACAGCGAGAGTGAGAGAGCGAGCGAGCTGGAGAGCGAGCGGGGCGGGGGGCAGAGAGAGAGGGAGACACAGAATCTGAAGCAGACTCCAGTCCCTGAGCTGTCAGCACAGAGCCCAGTGCGGGGCTTGAATTCACAAACCGTGAGATCATGACCTGAACCGAAGTCGGACGCTTAACCGACTGAGCCACCCAGGTGCTCCTATTTTTTTATATTTGAGCGACAAAGAGAGACAGAGTGTGATTGGGGGAGGGGCAGAGAGTGAGGGAGACACAGAATCTGGAGCAGGCTACAGGCTCTGAGCTGTCAGCACAGAGTCCGACATGGGGCTCGAATTCATGAGCCGAAGTCGGATGCTCGATCCACTGACTAAGGCACCCCGTAGACTCAGTGGTTTAGACAACAGAAACTTCTTCTTCACACTTTTGGAGGTTGAATGTCCAAGATCAAGGTGTCAGTCAGGTAACTGGGTGTCAGGCAGTTTGTTCCTCCTGAGGCCTCTCACCTTGGCTTGCAGATGGCTTTTTCTTTGTCACATGCATTCCTAGTGTCTTCTGTTTGTCTTAATCTCCTCTTTTTATAGGGACACCAGTCAGATTGGATTAAAGACCACCCATACAACCTCATTTTATTTAATTACCTCTTTCCACATATGGCCATATTCCTAGGCCCCGAGAGTTAGGGCCTCAGCGTATGCATTTTGGGGTGGAAACAATTCAGTTCCTAACAGGAGGGATAGAGAGATTAGGCAATGTTTACAAGGTCACACAACTGGGAAATGGTGGAACTAGGATTTGAATTCAGTAGGTCTAAGTCATAGCCTACTTTCTTAACACAATAGTCTCCTGAGCAGTACTATTCATACCTTGGTATTTTATTCTCCACCTGTAATGGCATAATATACATGTTCCCAATCCCATATCTGAACCCTTGGAGCCACATAGCATGGGTCACATGCCATGTGTTTTGCTACCACCTCCACCAGGGGCCAGGCCAGGGCTCCATAAGTAAATACGAATTTGGCCAGAAAATGTAGTAATAATCACCCTAAAGGAGATAGAAATCATGAATAGCTTCACATTGTTTTAATAGGCTTTATTGCAAAATATCTTATACATGTGGGGGTTTGTTGTTGTTGTTCTCAGGTTTTTTGTGTGTGTGTTTTGTGGGTTTTTTTAATTGACTGGGGCCAAATTCTCCCCCTCCCCCCCAGATCTGCACCTTTGCTTCCCTCCCTGGAGACTTCCTCACAAGGCTTCATGCTATTGGCAAGCTACTGCATGCCTGCCCCCCTGTAGCCGCTGGGTAGATTCTCTTGGGAGGTAGGCACTGCTGACCAGGTGCCCTCTCTTCACACACGCGGGGGCTCTCTGCAGCTTGAAGGTCCTGTGGGGCTCAGGTCTGCCTTAACTCAGTCCTTTCAGGAGGGGGTCGCTGAGCCATGGCCTCGCCTGGATCTGGAGCGAGAAGGAGGAAGGGCAATTGGATTTGCATCTGGATGGGGAGGGAGGTGAAAGTTGGGAGGACACTAGGTCTCTGTTGCCCTGGGATTCTGGTCCTCCCCAGAGGGGTAGCTGCTTCTGGCCACCAGTATGGTCTGCCCTGACATAGTCGTGTCATCTGCTTCCCACAGGCCAGTTTTTAATATTGTTGGTTTCCATAGCCATTGGGCACCATAATTAATTCATTGTGCATGTTTGCTTGTAAGTGTATGCAAATTTATGCAAATAAGCACAAGATATATGGCTATTCCAAGAGTCCTGGTCTTTTTGTTCAGATTTCCGGGCTGGGAATGTGGGGTTCATGTGGGCTGGGGCATTTAAAAATTGGGACCATTTCCTTTTTTAAAGAAAACAGCCCATTTTCCCTCTACTTCCTTTTCTTCTTTCTTTTAAAAATTCAGCCCTAGATTCTATGAAAGAATGGAGAAATGCGAACCCAAACCCAAAAATGAAAGTCCAGGAGAAAGCCCCAAACTCTCATGGGAGTGGGGACAGCCTGCAAGGCACTATTTCCCCTGAGAAGAAACAGGGTCACCAGATTGTCCTATTATTTTTACATTAATAATTATAGAATTAAAATAAACATTATTTTCTGTTATTTGACTTTCTAAGTTACGTACTGGGAATGTAGATTATAATTGAAAGTGGGTTAAACCACAAGTTTGCTGCAGCCCCAGCTGGGGAATTATCAGAGAAATATTTAACATGTGAATCTTACCCTATTCTTAATTAGCAATAGCTCTGAAAGACAGAAACTGAGTCGCAGGCACACTGGTGGTTCTGGGGGATCACAGAGGAGACTCGTACAGCTGACCTATCATAGCCCTGCCCCTCCTTCCCTTTTCTGGGAAAGGGAAGGGAAACAAACATTTCCTGAGCATCTATGTGGTTGGCAACATGCTAAAGGCTTGCATGTTTGTCATCTTGTTGAATCCCCATTTTTTGTAAACAGATGAAGAAACCGGGACTCAAAGAAGTAATTTACAAGGGGCACAGCAGGATTTCTATGTCTGAGGATTCCAAACCCCACCCTTCCTTCACTACTAGCTACTTCCCTAAAATAGCCGGTGGCAGAAGAAGCTTCTGCTTTACCAGCAAGCACAACCGAGGAGCCTGGTGGCTATTCTCTCTAACTGCAGGCTAGTTTAGGGGTGAAAATCTGCTGCTTCCAGAGGCTCGATTTGTACAACCACTTATATAGGATGGCACGTGGGCCCTAGATTACCCTGGCTTCCCTTTTACTTCCATACTTTGCCACACTCTGCACCAAGTTCTCTTTCTGCCTGAGAAATTGTCCTGGCCTTTGAAGGCCCTAAAGATGTGCCAGGTCAGCCAGAGTGCAGCCAACATGTATATTGTGGACAGCCAGCATCTTGGGGAAGTCTGGATCAGGCTTCTGGGGTGCATGATGATGACTGACCAAGGATCTTCTTTGTTTCATGAATACGTGGAGAATTTGGGTGACATGAGACCCCTGTGTGTTCAAAGCAGATGTCTCCATGTCCTCCAGAGGGAGTTTAACACTGAGTGATTAAAAATGAACACAGGCTCAAACTTTCAGTGTCTGTTCCCTGGGATGACATTCCATCTAAGGGGAAGGGGTAGGATATGTTGTTTCATGACCCCCAGCTCAAGATCAGACTGGGAAAGAGGCTCTGTTTTCACCTGTGACTCTATTTTTGTAGGGCTGATTTGGGAGGAGTGGGGAGAAGATGAAAAGGGGTATTTAGGGCCTCTTCCATAATCTGCATTGGTAAATGTATTAATTTTAAAGTTTGAATCTTCTCCTCTAATTGTTAATGCAAAGCTCTACCTAGAGGTATAGTGGTAAACCCCAGAAGTATGTTTGCATAATCTGGGGAGTGCTAAAAAATTGTAAGACCCAGATCCTGTCCCCAGAGATTCTAATTGGTCTTGGGAGGAGCATGGGCATCAGAATGTTTTTTTTTTTAAGCTCCCCAGGTAATTCTAATGTGCACCTAATATTTAGAACCACTGCATCCAAATAGATCTGGCAGGGAGATCAAGAATTTGCATTTCAAACAAGTTCCAGGTGATGCTGATAGTGCTGGACCAGGGACCATGCTTTGAAAACCACTGTTCTAGAGAGACTCCTAAGACGAAGGCAACTGTCAATAATAACCACTACCATTTATCAAGTGCTTACTATATGTCAGGCATTTTGGCATCAAGCATTTATATATTATAGTTTCATTTATTCCTATAGTAATCACATTCTGTATAATATGATTTTTAGGTAAATTAGATTTTTATAATGCTCAGTTATTTTGCTAGGTATAACTCCCCAGCTAGAACATGCACATTCTAAAAATAGGGCCACTGTTTTCATTCTTCTTCTGATCTTTCTTTCCCAATCCTAGGGTTGTCACATAGTGTTGAACGCATAGTAATAGCTATCATTTATTGAGCATCTATGATATTCCAAAGCATTCTACTAGGTGCTTTGCATAGTTTATTGCAACAACCACGTGAGGAGGGTACTGTAATTATTTCTACCTGACAAGTGGTATAGCTAAGTTCAGAGAAGTTAATTTATTATTCCCAAATCACCAGTAGGTGCCAATGCTGGGATTTGAATCCCCATTTGTCTGACTCCAAAGCCCTGTTCTTATCCTGTTATTCTGGCTTCTTAACTGAGTCACAGCATTATCTCTGGCCATCTAATTAAATCCCCAAGGAGTCCTGGCTCCTTTTTCAATCCCCCTGGGTGTGAATGGAGTGGAAAAGTGGCTGGAGGTATTGATGACTTTGGGATACTGGCTAGAATGGAGGGGAAGGCCCTAACCAAGGCCTTTTGGCCTCCACAGTTTTTATCTCCCCAAACCACAATACCTGGCACAGAGTTGATGCACAATAAATGTTTATTTAATAGACTAGCCCTGATTGCCTGTATCTTAAAGTACTTGGTTATATACTGTTTTGCCTTAATATCCTCTTTTCCTTCTTCTGTGTTAATTTTACTTCCTGAAAAGTCTATAAGACAAAATATTAGCAAACTGATATCAGCAACACACAACAAGGGATTATACACAAAGTGGAAAATGTCCTAAGATTGCAAGTTTGGTTCAGCATATAAAATCAATCAATATAATACCCCCTATCAGTCAAATAAAGGACAAAATCACATATTGTCTCAAAAGACACAGAAAAAGCATTTGACAAAATCCAGTATGTTTTCATGATAAAAAGGCTCAATAAACTAGGAATAGAAAGGAACATCCTCAACCTAATGAAGGACATCTACAAAAACCCCACAGTTAATGTCATACTTACTGGTGAAAGACTGAAAGCTTTTTCCCTAGGATCAGGGATAAGACAAGGATGTTCACACTTGTCACTCCTATGCAGCATTGTACTGGATGTTCCACCCAGGGCAGTTAGACAAGAAAAAGAAATGAAAGGCATACAGATTAGAAATGAAGATGTAAGACTGTGTATTCGCAGATGACCTGATTTTGTATGTAGAAAAACCTAATGAATCCTCAAAAAAAAGGGGGGACCCCATTAGATTAATAAATGAACGCAGCAAGATTATAGAATACAAGATCAATGTAAAAAATTATTTGTATTTCAGAATACAAGCAATGAACAATTTAAAAATAAAATTAAGAAAACAATTATATTTGCAGTAGCACCCAAAAAGAATAAAATACTTAGGAATAAATTTTTAAAGATGTGCAAGATGTGTACACCGAAAACTATAAGATATTGTTGAAAGAGGTTAAAGAAGATATACATGGAAAGACATCCCATGTTCATGAACTGGAAGACTTACTATTGTTAAGATGATAATACTCTCTAATCGATTTATGGATTCAATACAATCCCAATTAAAGTCAGCTGGATTTTTTCCCCCAGAAATTGGCAAGCAGATCCTTAAATTTACATGGAAATTCAAGGAACCAAGAGTGTCCAATGATCTTGAAAAATAAGAATAAACTCAGAGGACTCACACTTCACAATTTCAAAAGTTACTGTACAGCTACAGTAATCAAGACAGTGTAGTACTGGCATAAAGGATGGACATGTATATGAAAGAAATAGAATTGAGAGTCTAGAAATAAACCCTCACAATATGGTCAATTGATTTTCAACAAGGCTGCCAAGACTATTCACTGGGGGAAACAATGGTCTTTTCAACTAATGATACTGGGATCACTGGATATTCACACACAAAAGAGTGAATTTGAACCCTTTCTTTATACAATACACAAAAATTAACTAAAAAGAGAGCCTAAATATAAGAGCTAAAACTATACAACTCTTAAACGAAAACATATGAGTGAATGTTTATGACCTGGGTTAGGTAATGTTTTCTTAGATATGATACCAAAAGCATATGTGACATAAAAAGAATAGACAAATTTAACTACATCAAAATTTAAAAATTCTGTGCTGCAAATGAGATCATCATACAGCAAGTAAAAAGACAACCAAAAGAATAGAAGAAAATATTCGCAAGTCACATATTTTGAAAAAGAACTGTATCCAAACTATAGAAAGAATCCTTACAACTCAACAATAGAAAGACATGTAACCTAATTTCAAAGTGGGCAAAGGATTTGAATAGACATTTCTCCAAAAAAGATATACAAGCGGCCAATAAGCCCATGAAAATATACTAAGCAGTATTTGTCCTTAGGTAAATGCAAATCAAACCCACAATCATTCTTTAAAAGATTAAACATAGTTACCATTCGACCCAGCATTTCTACTCCTAGGTGGGTTCTCAAAAGCATGGGAAACAGGTGTTTAAACAAAAACTTTAAAAAAGAGCTTATTTATTTTGAGAGAAGGAGCGAGCAGGGGAGGGACAGAGAGAGAGAGAGAGAGAGAGAGAGAGAGAGAGAGAGAATCCCAAGCAGGCTCCGCAGTCAGTGTGGAGCCCGACACAGGGCTCGATCTCACAGCTGTAAGATCACGATCTGCGCTGAAATCAAGAACTGGCTGCTTAACTGAAGGAGGCACTCAGATGCCCCTTAATCAAAAACCTGTACACAAATGTTTATAACAGCACTATTCATAATAGTGTCAAAATGGAAACAACCCAAACATCTATCAGCTAATGAATAAACAAAATATCCACACAGTGGAATATTATTCACCCATAAAAAAGAATGCAGTACTGTTACATGCTACCACATTGATGAATCTTGAAAATGTGAAGTGAAAAAAGTCAGTTACAAAAGACAATAGAGGACATGATTCCTAAGCATATAAATGAAATGTCCAGAATAGTCAAATTTACAGAGACAGAAAGTGGATTAGTGATTACGTGAGCTGGGGATGGCTTGGCGGGGGTTGGGGTGGGGATGAAGAATGGTTGCTAAAGGGTATTTCTTTCTGGGGTGATGAAAATGTTCTAAAATTGTGATGGTGGTTATAAAACTTTGGAAATACTTTTAAAAATCATTAGTTTGTACCCTTGAAATGGATGCATTTTATGGTATGCGAATTACAACATGGCAGGTAGTGGGGAAGGTAGGCAGGAGATATGTCTTATACCTCATGGCTTCCTTAATACTCCTACTATAGTTTGGGACATATAGTATGTGCTCAGTAAATACTTAATGTAAAGGAGTTTCTTTTCAGAGAAGAAGTAATAATGATTTCAGTTAAAGTTATTGGAGACATGTAGAAATAGGAAGAGACCCCCACTGCCAAAGAACTGAAAGGGATCAAATGAAACAATGTCCTCAAAACATAGATTAAATTATCTTTTAAATCACATTTCAAAAATAATGGCACACATTCTTTTTTCAGGGCCAAAGAAATGGAATACAGAAGGTCTCTGACTTCAAGGAATATTTGACCAATACACATTTAAGCAAAGACTTCCTGCAGACAAGGACACTGCTCAATTGCAGAATGCTTTTCAAAGAACTGCATTCTAAACCCAAAGCCACATCAAGATTCTTTTTTCTCCTCCCCTCTGAGAGTTTACCTAGTCCAAAGGCGCAGTGAAGGTCATAGTCTATGACCCTGTCTCAGAGGTGATATAAGCTGGGGAAATAGTTTCTCCCTAAGGTTAATAATTTATGCAAGAGGCTTATATGGAGGTCAGTTTTGTGAGAGGGGTTAGGATTGAAAAAAATGATTCTACTTTGAAGCATCTGGGCATTTTTGATATTTTTCTCCAGCTATGAAGTCCAGGATTGATCCCAATATTTAGTTTCTTCATCAAAAGTTTATGTAGGGGCACCTGGGTGGCTCAGGCAGTTAAGTGTCCAACTTGGGCTCAGCTCATGATCTCGTGGTCCGTGAGATTGAGCCTCGCATCGGGCTCACTGCTGTCAGTGCAGGGCCCGCTTTGGATCCTCTGTCCCCCTCTCTCTCAGCCCCTCCCCCACTTGTGCTCTCTCAAAAATAAATAAACATTAAAAAAAGTTTATGTAGATTCAGATAATACTTAGGAGTCTATGAAACCAGGAGTAGGGTCCATAACCTGGTCTTATTTGCGGGGAGAGCTCAGAGTTGAGGTCCCTCTCTTCATTTCTTAGAGGTTTATTACAGAGCAGGTTTAGTGATACTGAAGCCTTAAGAGAGAGACTGAGTGGCCCTATCATTATCCAGTTTCATGTTGCAGTTTGACATTTTTTTTTAAAACAAAGTAAACCAGCGTTGGTAATTTAAGACTGGGCTGGTCCCGAAAGAACAACTTGATATTTATCTACACCATTGTTTCAGGTGTCTTAACCCCTGCTGAGGAGCAAGCCAGGTTAGTGGTGCAAAGAGCATCTGAGAGCTGGAGAGACCCATATAGTGGTCACTGGCTTAGCAGAGTGCTCTCTCTCTGTGTGTAGGTGAAGAGACAGTGATAACCCCACTCACAGAGCCATTTAAAATGTTACTCAGACTCAAACAAACCATTTTCACATGGGGATGATAGCATTAAAGGAAGCAGTCTCTCTACACAAGATGACTTTTACTAAAACGCTGCACATTTTATAAGTCCATTTTATGAGCTGACTATTGTTTCTGTGGACCAAAGAGACCAGATGGAGGTGGCAAATGCAGGAGGAAACCAGGGTAGGAAGAGAGATTAAGGAGATAAACAGTGCTACACTGGGGAGAGGGAGAAGGAAGTTGGCAGAGAGAGAAAGAAAGTCCAGGATGGGCAGGAGCTGAGCGACAGGGGTGAAGCTGATGCCAGCTGATGCCACGGTAATGTAGGGAGGGAAGCAAAGCCAACTGCAATGTGTCTGCCAATCTAATGGGCTTGAGATACAACAGACATCTGGCTGTGTTGGTAGGCTCTTCGGCACCTTGGCCCCAACATGCAGGGATCAATCTTTCAAAGGCAGGTGCTGAGTAATGGTGCCTGCCAGGGACATGTCTCCTGCAGCCAAGAGTACTTTTCCTCAGAACCCGAGGGATCTCTGATTGGTCGATTTCCTTGGTGGGGAAAGCTCCTCCAGCCTGACCTCCCCTCCCCCGTCTGGCAGTGTTTTGAAAAGGGATGAGGGGCCCCTATTGGTCCTGTACAAATCCCATCCAAGCAATAGACGACAGTCCCTAGGCCAGGCATACTCGTTAGCCTAAATCCACAGGGCCAGGGCAGGGGTAGAAGATAAGGCAGTAGGCTCAGTGTAGGCAAGGATAGAAGTAGGAACTGAAAATGTGCCCCAGAGCTGATGCCGGGTTGCTGGACCGCTTCCTGCGGGTGATGCAATCGCTTCTGCAGCAGGTGGTGGTGGTGGTGGTGGTGGTGGGAGTGGTAGCAACTGAGAGGCTGGAATTTACCTCGCTAGGCTGCCTCAGGCTCTGCCTTCCTGTTCTGGGGGCACAGGGGACAGTGTGTTATTGATGGGGGAAGGGGAGTGAATTCTGTCTGTGGGGGAGGGATTGGGTGTGCCTTTAAGGCAATAGATGTAGGGGATGTGAGCACTGGCTTTCACTTAGCACAGATTGGCCTCAAATCATGGCGCTGTTGCCAGTTTGCCTGTCTTCGGAGAAGTGACCTTTGTTTCCTTGAGTGTAAAATGGAACTGATGGTTGTAGCTCCCTCTTGGGGTTGTTTAGGATTAAATGAGCTCCCTTTTGTCCAGTGTCTCGCATTCAGTAGGTGCTCAACAGGTGGGAGTTGTTTTGATTATTGCCCAAGGACCTCTGGCAGAATTGGGATGAGAAGCTGGTGTTGTCCCCAAAGTCCTAAGCCCTGCCAAGCCAGCCTGTTTAGCCAAGGTGTGCCACCTCTGAATCTGTAGGGTAAGGACATAAATGTGGTGGAAGGTCACCTGTTGATGGCAGAGCTGGGAACTGGACCCAGATCTCCTGACATCTTTCTACTCGACCTGATGATGGGTGAGCCTTGGGGACAGAGAAGAAGTGGGGGCCTCGGACATTTCTAAGGTAGCTCTGTGTGAGGAAAGGCAAGACCACTTTGGGGGAGGCTCAGCCTCCCTGGGAAATCTATTTACCTTCAGTTGTAGCTCTCCCTGACAGACCTTCCTCCCGTCCCCAGTTTCTCTTTGAGGTGGGCATATGAGGGTTCACGTTTGGGAGAAAGGGTGTGGATATGCTCAAGGATCCCCCAGGGATATCTGTACCTCCAGCCTTTACATGGCAGAAGCTTAGTAAACATTTGATTAACTCACACCTGGGTAATTGAACTCCTCCCTTATCACCAGAGAGTGACCATTTCCTACCTATTCTCTGGCCTCAGCTGAACATTTCTGAGGGTTCTCTGCCAATCCCAAGGAGAAGTATGTACCGATGTAGTGGTGTACCTTTGCCCAGGAAAATGGCTGCATCCTGGGGGAAGTAGAGTAAAAGGAGACTATTTTGATTGGATTTCTTCACTCCTTGGCAGGATAAGCTGACTTCTTTTCTGTGGGCTGGGCATGCTGAGCCCTGGGCTGGGGAGGAGGAGGGGGAGAGGGGAGATGAGGACAAGGGCCATGCTTGTAGTTTTCCTGTAAATGTGTCTCCACAGTTTAAGTTCCAGCAGATGCCAAGCTGGGAGAAGGGTGGTCTGAGGGTACCTGCTCCCCAACACAAAACTATTCATACTTTTACAATTGGAAATGTATATTCATTCATTCACGGAAAACTGAAACTGAACATGTGCTGAATGTCATTAAGTCATGGGATCCCGGATGTCACCTTATCTTTTAGGTTCCACTGGGCTTTAGCACGGCACCCTCAGTCTCTGCATTTTCCTTTATATCCAGGTCTGAGCTCCCAAATGTTTTCTCTTTGGCACCTGCTTTTTCTATCTGAATCCCACTGAACAGTGACTGGCAAACAGTGAACTCACTGAGTGGGAAATCAAATCTTTCCACTTGCTTACCCAATTAGCAGGAGGCAATCTATTTTTTTTTTCTTTCCCCCTCTCAATCTCTCTCTCACATACACTCTTTCTCTCTCTCTCTCTGCAACTCAGAAGACAGCGACTATTCCTTTGGAGATAGATGAAATGATGCTCTGAGAGATAAATTCATTCTGTTAGACCAATACCAGCAAGGGAAGGACACTAGAGTCTTCAAGGTTCCTCGTCTTTCTTATGGATGTGATCCCTCCTGGAGGGAGTTAAAAGGCAAGGGGGTCAAGCACTATGGACTCCCCTACCAAGACCCCCACATTACCCATAAATCAGTTTCCAATCTAACCCCTCCCTGGGGGTTGGGTTACAAACCTCAGCAACCCCAGGGCAGCCTGCCTGGTAATTCCTATTATTCAGCTGTCAGCTGGTTTTGTAAAAACCTCCCTTCCCAGTGATCCAGTTACCAGAGTTTTAGAGCCCATTCCTTGTCTCAGAGAGAAATCCTATAGCCAGGTGAAACAATGGAGAGGGCTGCTGCCTGCTTTCTATAGGGACTTGGGTTTTCTCTTCTGTTGAAAGCAGACTCCCTTTAACTCTTTGCATCCCTCCCAGATTGTTGGGAGGATCTGACTCTCTCTTAGGGTCTCCATGCTGACACTTTTCAGAACAACTTCATAGGGGGACCCCACAGCCAATATTAGTCAGCAGAGGAGAAAACAAATCGGTGCAAGGGGTGGGAAGAGAAAGAGAGAGAGAGGAAATTCTCCAAAATAAAGATGGCTGTGGCCACAACTAGGGTGCTGCTGTTGGTCTGGGATTCAGAGCCCAGATCTCCAGCCAGGCCGGTCCTGACACTGCGGTGTCTGCCCTGTGGTGGAAGGGGAGGAAAGGCACAGAGGGAGGGGTCTGCTTTAACAGTGATGAGAGGTGGGGAGTGAAGCTTCTGACCTCCCTGACCCCTTTATCCCTGACACTCTTTTCTGGTCCCTGCAGCTCAGAAGGCTGGGCCCCTGCTGCTTGACCTTAGAGGCTGAGAGCACAGGAAGCCGAGCCACTGGGTGTCCTTCAGAACCAGTCTGAGAGAGCAGGCTGAGAAGGCCTGGGAGATAGGTCATAGAAGAAATGTCACTAGAGGGTATGACCCTCCTCCCATCCTGCAAACTACCCAGATCTGCTCAGATGATCCCTTTGGCTTCCAGCCCCACTCCCCCTCCATGGGTGATTTTTAACCTTTTATAGGATCACAGGCCCCTTTGGGAAACTGCTGTAAGCTATGGAGCCACCCCCGCAAATGTTTGTGTGAGCCCACATACACAAGTGAGCCAATTTCAGGGGTTCATAGACCCTAAAGCTGAGGAGACATGGTGAGTCTGGCAAGTACATGGATCCCAGGTAAAAATTTTGCTCTACCAGCTTCCCTGCCTTGTGGACCCCATTCCACCATGCAGGGCTGTGATGAAGGGGACAGAGCAGTAGCAGCTTGGGGTGGGGGGTAAGGAGAATTACTATGACCTCTGTCCCCCAGGGCCTGTGCTGCCCAACAGGACAGATTCAGAGCTGGTTCGTCCTTCAATTCCATCCTTGATCCTAAGTAATACCCATGGTCATCACTGGCTGGCTTGAGACATTGGCCCAGGAGGAAAACCATTAAGAAGAGAAGGATGGAAGAAAGGAGGGGAAAGAGGTCTGTGCATGGTGAACGTGGTAAGGGCTCCCCAGTGCCCTGCAAGGTGGCTGAGCTTGGTTTCCTCATTTCCCCACATGTGGCGTGAATGTGAGGTCACCCTGACCAGCTGACACTCCCTCTTCGCCAAGGCTCCTGGTAAAATAATGTACCTGCTTTTGGCTCTAGCACCTCTCTTTGGACATCTGTCAACTCATGGTGGACTGGGCTGCTGGCCAACCTTGACTCTCCCCTCCTTCCCTTTTCCCTCTTCTCTAGACTTTGGGGACAGTGTTTTCCAGCCCTAACAACCACAGCCATCAATATGCCTGGCTGGCTCTCTTTCAGGTACCCTTTGAGGAAGCTAAGGAAAGAATGGGTAGGAAAAAGGTGCAAGGAGACTTCAGGCTCCTCTGGGCTAAGAGTCCCAGCTCCACTTAACTTAAATCTGTCTGAGTTTATAACCAGAGAGAGCAGCTTGGTGGTCAGAACATTGTCAGTCTCTACTATCCCTGGGGTCAGGCCCATCATTGATCACCTAGTCTGTTGCAGGGACTGGCTCTCTCACTGATTTCTGGCTTCTTCATTTATCTTTCCTAAATTATAGGCTTGGTCAAGTCACTCATCTTCTATAAAATCTTTCCTGGCTCCCCTTTGCTTCCAGGATAAACTAGATTCTCCAGCCTGGAATTGCAGGGACTACCTATGTACTCTGACAAGAATCTACCTATCCATGTCCACCCTTCCCAAATCTTGGGGTGCACCCCATGACCCCTCATCCAGCCTGCCGTGTTCCCAGGACAAATTCTCCAGTTCAGCACTTTATTCTGTGCTAGGCCTGGGCTGCTTGGTCTGGTTTTCTTCGTTGAAAAATGTCCCCATCCATCAAGGCCCACCTCAATAGCCATCTCCCTGAAGCTTTCCCCCAGTGTTTTGTATTCTGAATTTTTCTGCACCTTCCGGGTAGTCACTGCCCCTGAAAATTAACACATTCATGCCACAGTCCATTATTTTCAAATCTTCCTGAGTAAACTGCAAGCTCCCTGAGGGCAGGCACCAGGTGTTTGGTTCGTGAAATGGCCTGGGACTCCCTTCCTGAGAGTAGACGATCTGCAGGACACATTACTCTCTTAGCAGCAACCAGCACCACCTCTGGACGCTGCCATAAACAGGATGTGTGTCAAATGCTCAAGCAGTCCTTGCATTCTTGGTCTCTCCTCTCCTCAGCCAGATGTTCAAGAAGGGGACACGAGGGTCCCTTTGGATGTGTTTGATCTGAACGCCACCCAGTAACTGCGCCAGACACACGTGTTCTCAAGCTTCCTACAGATTTGCGCCTGGAGTTTTTTCTAACAGCCTAGGCAGGCGGGACTGTGCTTTGCTACCACGCCGGGTTCCACAGGGACCCGCGCCTTGCACCCAGCGGACACCGCCAGCCCTGTCTGAAAGCTTCCGGCTTTCCTCCCCTCCGGTGTGGGCGCTCTGTAATTATTCCGGCCATTCTCGAGAAAAAGAAGATAAAAGTCACTTTGGCGCCCCCTCTCTCCCTTCTAACAGAGAGGATTCAGGGACTCTCCAGTCCTTCCCGAGCTTGCCTTAGGAACGGAATTCGCTCGGACTAAGGCGCTCCAATTGCGTTTCTGATGGGAGCCGGAATTTCGCTCGGCCCCTTGCAATGTTTCCAAGGGAAGGTTCGTACATTCGTGACCGTCCCTGGCAGCCGCCCAGCCCGGGACTTGGGGCTCCACTCGCTATTGGCCCACCGTGGGCGTGACGCGCGGGAGGCGGGGCCTTATCAGCTGTTTGCGGGATGCCCGGAGCGGGCGTATTTTGGAAACAATACCGCGCGGCGCACATTGGCCTCCACCCGCACCAGCCCGCCAGCTGCCGCTGCCGCCCCTGCCAGCGCCTCCCGCCACCCGCCGCGGCCCGGTGAGCGCGCGAGCTGCCGGGGGCCGGGCGGAGTTGGACCGCACCTCCTCGGGGAAGTGGGGAGTGGAGTCGTGCTGCGCGTGGGGGCCCGGGAAGGGTTGGGCTGCGGGCGTGTGGGGTGACCATGAAGGGCTGGAGCGCTGGGGTGCGGGAGCGGGGTACCGAACCCTCATCTAGTGCGCTGCTTCACGAGGGAACTTGAAGGTGGTAGCATTTCCGACTGCAAGGAGTTGGGTCCAGGTGGGTAGGGGAACCTGCGGCGCACTGCTGAGCAGACCTGAGCTCCCGCGAACGGCCTGGCCTCTGGATCTGACTTTGGGGTAGGACAGGGAGTTGTGGGGCGTCCTGCCTCCCTGCGGAGTCTGAAGGCTCCTCTCCTTAACAGCTGGGCTCTTTCCCTCCTTCCCAATTGAGTCTGGGCGCCAAGCCCCCGAGTGTTCGTCACGCTGGACCCTGGCGCGGAGCCCTGGCATCACGACTCGGAGGCGGAGACTCTCTCCTGGAGTCACCCAGGTCTGCTGTGTGTTGTGTGGGTGCCTGAGTGTGTACGCTTGTATGTGTGCTTCCCCAGATTTTAGCTCCTGTCGAAGTTCAGAGTGAGTGGCTACTGCCTTCTAGGAAGAGGAGTCTTAAGTTCTGCATCCCTGTGAGAGCCCTTAGGGGCTAGGGTGGCTCCAGCGGGCTTTGGTTCCCCTTGCTAGGAATAAAGCTTTCCCAGGCCGTGCTCTCAGGAAGTGTGCTCTTCCTACCAGTTTGGACATCACCTCTTCAGCAAGGGGAGAAGAGGTCTCTTTACCTATCCCAGTTTACACTTGACCTTGCCCAGCACCCCTCTAGAGGCTCCCACTTACGGAAGAGTCACCTGCAGTTCCTGTGGAGAATGGATAGGGTCCCCAGGGCTTGCAGAGACATACCCTATGGCCGCATTTCCCCCACAGTCCAGTCCAGGCAAGGTTTGAACTTTGGGGCTTTGCTGGGAGGAGGAGGGGGAGGTGACCGGCTTCAAAGGAAAAACCAAGACAATGACTCCTGCTTGTGATTAGCTTTGGAGGGCCCCTTCTTAGGGTGGGATTGCCAGCTTGTAGAGAGAGGGGTGAAGGGCAGGAGGGGAGCCCCTGCCAGGTGACTGGCAAGATAGCACTTGGTCCTTTCAGCCGGAAACTTCGTTTCCTTGTGCTGGTAAGCTGAAGATCTCCTACTCTTCTTTGGGAAACACTTTCCAAAGAACACCGTGTGCCTGTTTTGCCATCCAAGTGGGCGTCTCCTTACCAGGGAAGAGGCCAGAGATAGGATCACACATTTCTCATGGACTGGTTGGAATGAAGGGAGAGCTAAAGCAAGCCCTCAGAGAGCGCGTGCGTTTGGGAAAGCCAGGATTCTGAATTTAACTGAGATTCCTTTAGGTACTTTACCAAGCCACAGACCATTTGGCTTGTTCTTCAAAGTGAAGAGACTGAGAGACAGAATTCCCAGGGGGTCTCTAACTGAGTCTGGCAGTGACGAACAGTATCTCTCCATATCCTTAACCATTCAGGTAGTTGATGCTTCTGGCTGCCTCGGGGGCCGTAGCAGATTCCCCCTGTGTGTGTAGGGGGCTGAGTTGGGAGCTCAAGATGCTGCGTGGCTCCAAACTCAGATTTCCAAGAGCCATCAGGTGGAGCAAGGGGAACTTCTTTATCGCCAAGAAACTCCTATCAACAACCTGACTAGTACGTCGGCAGTGAGTGAGGTCACAGAAAGAGGGCTGAATTTCACTTCCTCCTATGAGGAGGGTTATATCAATCTCAGGGTCAGTGCTGACAGGAATGGTGGGCTGTGGGAAAAGAAGACTGACGTCCTGGAGACTAGTGAGTAGTCATGGAGGCTAGTGAGCTGGGAGAGGCTGGCCACTTTGCTGGGTGTCAGACCTACCCTCTAGGCCAAGCTGTGGTGGGCACACAGCTCCCCTTTGCTGGGAGGGCAGTGACTAACTTGGGTCTTTCTGCCCTTTCTCCCAGGACACACACACTCTTACCACACCGAGGAGCCTGTTTGTTGTGTTGAGCAAGCAGGGGGTGGGGACTAGAGGAGATTGGGCAGCTGGGCGGGGCTTAGCAGGTTTGGAGGGAACCTGGCTGCCCAAGGATTGCTGGCTTTTGTTTTTGCTGCTGAGCCTGGACTCAGACTGAGATGAGAGCTTGGTGGTTACTTCTCAGGGCAGTGAGTGAGTGAGTGAGTGAGTGTGTGTGTGTGTGTGTGTGTGTGTGGTGAGCACTGTGTGTATAGCCAGCCACAGCGCCCTCTGCCCTCCGACAGCCACACACAGGGCCTAGTCTTGTTGACATGTCCCCGGATGTCCTGAGTACTTGTCGTGGTTGATCATATCCCTGCTATTGCTCAGAGTCAGTAGCAGTCAGACTTCATGACCAGAGCCAGCCTGGGTCAGAAGAAAAGGCCAAGGTGGGGCTCTGGGAAGGCCCAAGGAGGAGGTGTGGAGCATCCTTGAACAGTCAAGCAGGCCACATTTGGGGAGGATGGCATCCTTGGTGGTACCTTACCACCAGGTTTTCTGTCATCGGTACCCGGCCTCGCTTCTCCAGATAGAAGGGAAAGGAGAAAGGGAAGAGAATCTTTCAGGTTCGACCTGGGGGGGGGGGGGGGACAGCACCCCAGATGCCCGCATTGTACCCTAGCAGGGGAGATGGAGCCACCTCAATGCGTGGAGGAGCTGGAGGATGACGTGTTCCAGCCAGAGGATGGGGAGCCAGGGAGCCAGCCTGGGAGCTTGCTGTCTGCCAACCTGTTTGCCCAGAGCCAACTGGACTGCCCCCTCAGCCACCTGCAGCTCTTCCCTCTCACCCACTGCTGCGGCCCTGGGCTTCGATCCACCAGCCAGGAGGACAAGGCCACCCAGACCCTCAGTCCAGCCTCCCCGAGTCAGGGTGTCATGCTGCCTTGTGGGGTGACTGAAGAACCCCAGCGACTCTTTTATGGTGAGTGCTCTTAGCCTCAGGACTCCTCCCATAGAGACTGGGGGAAAAGAGGGGACTTCCCCTCCCCAAACCTGTGCTTTGTTATTTCCTTCCCCAAATTGAGCAGCAGAGGCTATTGATTCCTCGACTCTTGTCACCGTGCTTCTCTGCTTGTTCTTGCTCTTCACCTGTGCTCCACGGGCACCAACAAAGGCAAATTGCTATGCCATTATTTCTGCCTTTTTGTTTCTTTCTGCAGGGATCCTTGGGTCCAGGTGTCTTCTTGGGTCGGAGAGAGGGTACCTGGGTCTTGGCTCTTAACATCCCGTGGCCCGTTGCATGGCCCAACCTTTTGTGTCCTGGTAGTGATATGCCTTCCGTAAATTGGCCAACATTGCCCCGGAGAGGGTTGGAGGATCTGTGACTCGCTGTTGACACTGAAGGGAAAAACCCAGCCCTTTCTGGGAGGGAAGGTTTTTGAAGGCACAAGGTGTCACTTGGGACTTTCTGGGCTTTGGAAGGGGAACTGGAGAAAGAAGTTGGGCCTGCTGGCGCTCGATGCCAGCAGAGGGGCTGTTTCCAAGGCTCGATCAGACAAGACCCCTTCATTTGTGGGCTTAAATGGTTTGTTTTATGAGTAACATGTCCCTCCTCTGGCAAAGGGACAGCGCTAGACACTCAGTCTGCTTTCTTCTTTTAGCACAATAGCTTATAGAGGGAGGGGAAAGGTTCAGAAGCTCTCTTGCTATGTCTGATGGAACATATTGAGGAAACGCTGCAGTTATTCCTGGAGGGAGCTACCCCGTAGTTCTTTCGGGAGTCTGAGAAGATGGATAAGGCAGGCCTGCCGGGGAGAAGAAACAGAGGGAGGAGGAGGCGGGCACCCCTAGCGGCAGCTCGATTGCCAGCATTTGGTTAGGGTGCAGCACTGGTCTCGAGGTCTTGTGGTCTGGCCTGGGGCTCCTCCAGAGAGGAACTTGGCTCTCCACTGGGTCTGAGGAGTTTTCTCTCCCTAGTTTTAGTTCCATTGCCCAGGGCTCCAGGACCTGAGCCCAGCCAGAGGCAAAAGCGAAGGCACATTTTGGTTTTCTTACTGTCCCTTGCTTTGCTCAACCTAGGAACTCCAGAGAGCTGCCTCCAGTGCTTTTCCAGAGCAGAGCTTCAACCTGCTACCGCATGAAAAATAAATTGTGGTCAAGCGTAGCTTGGTAAATAAGGACAAAGGGCTGGCAAGTTCCCCCACACTTATTACTTCTGCCCTGGCACTGCCTGTGACTAGAGAACTACAGGGAAGGCTAAGACCATTACCTTCTGTTCTCTGAGCATCAGCTTTTTAACACTTGGGTAGCAGGCAGGTCAGGCTATCCAAACTGGGTGGAGCACACCGATAAAGGCCTCAGCCAGGAGCGTTAGGCATGGGGTGTGTGGTACACTTGTGGAGAATGCTGAGATGTGGGCCCTGTGTCTTTGCAGGCAACGCTGGCTACCGGCTCCCTCTCCCTGCCAGCTTCCCTGCAGGCTTGCCCTTTGGTGAGCAGCCCCCTGAAGGGCATTGGCAACATCGAGCAGAGGTACAGATTGCCAGGAAGCTTCAGTGCATTGCAGACCAGTTCCATCGGCTTCATATGCAGCAAGTAGGCATGGGGGCTTGGGGCGGTGGTGGTGGGGCGGGGGGAGTCTGCTGGGGCTGGGGGGGCCAGGACCTGCCTCAGCAACTCTGTCTCTGCCAGGCCTTGAGGATATGGTCCCAGAGTTTTGGCCTCGGCTATTATGATTCCCACCAATTGGATGGGCCCAGCTGGCTAGATGAGCACTCTTGCCCTCATCTCTGAGCCCCACTTTGGTTACCTGCCCTCTCTCAGCTCAGGCTTCCTAAGAGCCATTTGTCCCGAGGTTTGTCAAGAGATGCCACAATCTCTCCTGGGGACTGGGTGGCTTTCTGAAGCCCTGCTCCACAAACAGCGTCTTCTTGAGGCCTCGTTGGGAGATCGTCCCTCGCAGACTATGGGGAAGATTTTCAGGATGCTTGCTGCAGTGAAACTGGACAGTTGGGGGTCCCAGGCGGAGGTGCAGGGGGAGCTGGATAACTAGGGCCAAGGGACGGGCCTGAGTGGGGGAAAGTGGTGGAACCGGTTGTAACCTGACACTTTCCAGCTGGGGAGGCTGCTCCTCATTGTCCGTGTCTGGGAACCGGGACCTGGGACTCTGGAGAGCGTACCTCGGAGAGTCTCTCCAGACGGGCGGCCTGGCGCTTGGCCGGCAGCCTGGCACCAGCCCCGCCGGGGCGGAGCATCGCGTGTCAGTCGAGCATGTGCCAGAGTCCATCAACAAAGGCGGCGGCCGGCAGGCTCGTGCTGGAGGAGCCCTCCGTGCCACGGGCTGGAGGCTGCCCTGCTCTGCGGCCTGCTGTCTGGGCCGGCCCCCAGGCACTTAACCCTTCCTCTCTGGGCTGGCTTTCTGGATGACTGCCAAGGCAGGGAGAGGAGCCCACGGCTGAATCTGTGCTAGCACAACTGCCACTGAAGCAAAGGTGCACCACCTGGAAACGAACGCGTTCCCCACCTCTGGGACTGTCCCAGGGGCTGTGTGTGTGTGCACGTGTGTCTGGAAATCAAGAGAGTAAATAGCTCATGACTATTGGTCAAACCCTGAGGTTAGATGGGTAACTTGAGGTGATCAGAGTAGGTCTGGCTTAAGGGCCAAACCATTGCCAGCACCAGGGGAAAGAGAAGTTGTCTTTTGGTCTCCTGAGAACAGACCATCGGGGGTTAGATATGGTTAGTGGCTTCTGCCAAAGAGTTCTGAGGGAAATCTGGGGCTAGACCTGGTCCTGGTCAGCTCTCCCAGTCCCTCAGTGATCTGGAAGAGAGGGTGGCTTTATGTTTAGATAATAAGGCAGCTTAGCTTTCTCCTTTGGCCTCACGCTCCAGTCCCCAGTCCCTCCGTTGATTGTTTTCTGGAAACTTGGCTTCAAGTCTCCCCTTCAGTCCACGTGTGGACTCCCTCTGATTCTGGATTTCTGGCTCTTGGCCTCCTTCCTGCCCATTCACTCTCGCCTGGTTGTACAGGCCTATGGCTGAGACCAGCTCCCAGCTCCCAGTCCCGGGGCTGGAGTCGCTAGGGGACACGGGAGCTGTGGGTCTCCTGAACTCATCTAGAGGACTGTCTGGAAGGTAGCTTTCTTCATTCCCAGCAGACCTCATCTCTCTCAATGGTGGTTTCCCAGAATATTCTTCCTTCTGTTGGTGAGCCCCTGTAGGCTTGGTGACAGGCTGGGAGGACAGGACTAGAATGCAGCCCAGGGCCCTTTCTTGCTGACTCAGTCCTGGAAGAGAGAAGAAGGCCCTCATCCCAAGGTCTGACCCTGCTCTTTGCAGCTTGGCATCATTTCCCCCAGTCCAGGGCTGCCTTTCTGAGGGCAGCTTTCAGCTATCAGCCAGAGCCACCCCAGCCTGGGGGGGGCAGAGCAGCAGAGCCAGAAGAACTGTTAGGAGAGTCCCCCCTGCTCTGCCCCTCACCCCAAACTGGCTCCTGAGTTCCCTGTGCCTCTTACCGTCCTGCTGCTGTCTACTCCTACCTCACAGTGGCAGGAGGCTGGTCAGCTAAGCCTTTCCAGCCCAGAGCTGGTTTCCCCAAATTTTCCATTACAGAGAACCAGTCTTTTTGTCTGTGGAATCCTCTTGCTTTTAACCTTGTCCTCTCCACTAACCCTGCTCACAGACCTTCTCCAGGAGCTCATCCTATGGGAAGGGCTAGGATGATGGCCACAGGCAGATGGAACACTGGCACGCAGAGAAACTTTTAGCAGCTAGTTTTTTTTTTTTTCAAGTTTATTTATTTTGAGAGAGAGAGAGCACACGAGAGAGAGAGAGAGAGAGAGAGAGAGAGCATGCATGTGCATACACAAGACTGAGGGAGGGGCAGAGAGAGAGAGAATCCCAAGCAGGCACCGCATTGTCAGTACAGAGCCCAACATGGGATTTGGGGCTTGGGGCTCGAGATCATGACCTGAGCTGAAGTCAAGAGTCAGACGCTTAACCTACTGAGCCACCCAGGCACCCCTTAGCAGCTAGTTTTAAGAAGTGAGTCATTTTCTGACCTTGATTATTACATAAACCACAGTCTAATATTTCATATTTAGAAAGTACTGTTGTGACTCTTACATTCTTTGATTTTCTTTCTCTCTTCCCTTCCCTAATCTTTGCAGGCAAGGAGACGGAGGCATTAGGATTTTTAAGATTAAGTCTCTAGGCTTTGAGTCCAGAGTCAGAAGGCCCAGGTTTTAATACCAGCTCTGCCACCTGCTAGCCATCAGGAAGGCATTTGACCTTGCCAAGTATATCACCTCTTCTGTAAATTAGAGCTAATATCACAGAATTTTTTTGTGAGGATTAAGTGAGAAAATACCAATGGAAGTTCCAGGCACACAATAGGTACTTTTTAATGTTAGTTTCCTTTTGTCTGTCTATAAGCCTGATCATCTCTCACATTTGTTCTTTTCAGTTCATAATGCTCTTCCCACCCCTTCCATCAGGCTGATCCCTTAGCAAAGCTGCCTCCCCTGAGCTCCCCTCCACCCTCCCTACTCAGAGAAATTGGTGTCCATGCTGTTCAACTGTAGAACTCAGCCTTATGCATTTCTCCTCAAAGAATGATGGTCATTCCCCATCTCATCCTCATTATAGGATGAGTTTAGAGAGCCGAGAAACACAACTCAAGAGGCAGTAAGACGTTAAGTGGGCTTGGCCATTTCCTTTCTCCTCAGGTCTGGGATGGTGTCCGAAGACTAGACAGTGGCCATTGGTCCCTGAGTCCTATAGGGAGTATGAGCTTCCACTTTTTGTCCCTGGTTACGGACCTCAGTTATTCTTTTTCTGTATCTGGGGAAACCTTCCTCCTAGGAGATATGGACCAAAGTGGGGGCGGGGGGCGGGGGTACGATGTTGGGGTAGTGTATTGTAGGATGGCATTATGGCAAATTGAGTGCCATGACCTCAGATTCAAAAGGTTGTAAATTCCACTGGATGTCAGTTTTTGCTGGCCATAAGCCCTCCCAACATGCTTCCTAGGGAGCATACAGGGTTGGGTTCTAGCCCAGTTACTCAAGTGATCAGTTCCGAATGACCCCTCTGGACAGAAAGGCAAGGATTTGAAGGCAGACGATCAGTGTCAGTGAGGTACTTGCTGTCAGCTCTTTGGGTCTCCGAAGCAGCAAGAGAGTTGGAAGTTGGAGGCCAAGTGATTGGAGGTAAAAGCCTTTCCCAACATGGTCACATGCCCCATCTTCCTTTGACTGGGCCAGGAGTGGAACGTTCCTCTCTTTGTTCCTCTGCAGCAGGTGACCTCTCGTGGTCTGCTGACCATGGTCTATCTTGACTCAGGTTCTGTGAAGGTGCCCTGGTGTTTTTGTGTCTGTCCAGGGTCAGCAGCAAAGAGAAGGTACAGGTTTGGTTCCTCACTGTATTCATGGGCTGCTCTGGTCAGAAGGCGTGGATTCTGGTTTCTTTCCATTCCCCCTGCCATGGTCTCCTCCAGCATGGGCCTAAGCATGGATCGTAGCTACTGTCCTCTCTTGTCCCAGTGGCGCCATCTTGAAATCTAAGGAGGGTATTTCTGGGCAATATTAAGAACCCAAGAATCCTCAAAAAAAGAAGTAGCTACTGCAGACCATTGAGTGAGTAAAGCTACCGGAGCATTGGACTTCTTTGAGTCAGAAATGGCTTTTTCACTTGGACCAGGAGTGGCTTCATTCAGAATAGTCAGATTTGGAAATTCTTTGAATAGTAATTAGACTTTCTGGAAAATGCCGTCTGAGGAAATTTTCAGCCACTCACTAAAAACTATCTTTAGTTGCAATATCACAGAAAGGATCCTGGACTTAGAGGCAGACCTGGGTTCAAATCCTACCTCTGCCATTTACGAGTTCTGTGTCCGTCACTTAACTTCTCTGAGCCTTGATTTCTGATACCTAGCAGAGCAGATGTGAAAGCCCATTGGAGATTGTAGTACATATAACTATTAAGGTGTGGACAGTTTAACGCTTTGGGAAATGTGTCAAAAGATGATGTTAAGATTTTGCTTGGATCTGTCTTTACAGTTCTTGGGGAGCTCATTTGGAAGTTGTACCCAGAGTGGTGTTTACATCTGCCAACAGGCTGGATCCTTTGTTCAGGGGGCCCTTGACTGCTTCCTGACCCTTTGGGATGCTCTCCTTGTTGCTGAGTGGTTTTGGGGGCTCAGACTGTGGCTAATGAGGTTGTTCAGGCCCTAGATGTGGCAGCCCTGGGCAGGAGCCCCAGAGATTTGACCTTAAAGTGGGAAGGTCTCTGTGGAGCCAGCCTCTGTTCCAGCAGTGAGAGGTCTACCTAGGAGGGTGCCTGGGGAAGAGTGAGGCTGGGGGAGGGGCCGTGGAGGGCCTCTGTGCGTGAGAGCCTGGCTGGGGCTTGGGGGCCCTGTGTTTGCTCTGTGGCTGGCTCTGTTTATATCGCTCACTATATTTAGCTTCTGAGTCATCAGCGTGGCTGGCTAGAGGCTGAGTTCCCCACACAACTCTGCACCTGACTACTCTCTCTTCCAGGAGAAGGGCCTTGTAGTTCCGGATAGTTCATTCCCTCCCCACCAAAGCCAGGCCTTGGGAATGGGAGTTGTTTTGTTGTTTTGTTTTTTTTCCCTTAGGGGTGAAGGTGGATGATGGGAGAGGAGGGGTTGGGAGAGGTACTAGAAAAGGAGAATAAAGAAAAATGTTTGGTTTGCCTTTTGATCATGTCTGGCAACCAAGAGGGCATGTTCCCTGACCAGAATGAGAACAGTCAGTGTATGTGGTGAGGAGAACGGTCCAGCTTTCTTCCATGCTTAGCTTGCCTTGTCCTATCCAGGGAACTGGCCCCAGGCAGGACGAGAACAGCCAGCTGCCAAGGCCCCAGTTTGGGAGTCAGAGACTTGGGGTTCCTTTTCCACAACCTTGGAGACGCACAGCAGATCTGCCACTCCCCAGTCCCCTGTCTCCCTCACCTTTGGCCAGAGCACACACCCCAGGGTTGCTTCATGAGTTCCTAAGAAGTTGTTCAGTAGTTTGATGGAGCAGCTCTCAGGCTGAGGGAGCCAGAGCCATCGAGGGGGGAAGCCAGGTGAGGGCCCCCCTAATTCCCGCCCCCAGAGGCTGTAGAGATGTAGCACAAGGCTCTGGGGGGGTGGGAGGGGCGCATAACCCTGCCCCCCCCATCCCCCAGTGGCTGAAGCCAGTGGCCTGCAGTTGCATTAGAGGAAGCCCTCCTGTCTTCCACTGGGAGGACTGAGAACTGGCTGGCCCCAGGCTGCCCCCAGGCTGCCCTTTCTTCCTTGAAGAAGTGATTGGTGTTGCCATGGTGGCAGTCAGTGGCTTCAGTGTCCCAGTACTGCTGCTGGCTTCACTGAAGAAGCTCTTGGCAAGGGGTATTTTTTTTCTTTTTCCGTTTTGCCACGTCGCTCGTTCCTCCCGCGTCGGGGTCGGAAGCTTTCTGGGGAAGTGGGCCACTGGACCTAAGGGGTTGCCCTGTGGGTTTCAGAATCCTTTGCTCAGATTGGCAGCCTGGAATTCTGAGCCCAGCTGCCTCTAGCTGCCTTGGCCCATCTCAGAGTGAAAAGTCAGGGATTTCCCCAGGACTTCCTAAGCCTGTTGAGAAGATAGCGCTCCCGGGCCGGGCGCTCTGAGCACAGGGCGTTGAGGGAAGTGCGCAGCAAGGTTAAGTGGGGCCCACGGTTTTCCTTGTCCACACCGTGGAGAGCGAGCTGCTTGGTGCAGCCACCAGGCCCAAGGCTGCAAGTCTATTTTTCTCATTTGATCGCCACAACCACCTCATACTTCTAGACCCCATTATCCCCATGTTATGGGAAACTGAGGCTCAGAGAAGGGAGACCACGTGCCCAAGTTACACCGTAAGTGGCTGTGCTGGGAACCACACAGCTGTGACTCATCCTAAAGCCATGGTCTTCCCACTGCTTACCTCTGCGCTCAGCAGGCACCTCCTAGAAAACAAGAGCCTGAGGGACGCCCACTTACTGCCCTGACCCCACTCTGCCTCCTGTAAAACTTTGTTCTCTGCTCTTGTTTTCTTCCCTTCAGATTGTAAAATAATTGAGGACAGTTTACATCTTGCTCATCTTTGCGTCCTTCGAAAGTCTTAGCTCAGTTGGGTGCTTGATAAAAGCGTGCTGAATTGAACAAAAATGTCTTCTCGACTTCTTTCAAGTGGAATTTTCCTCAAGGGTCTCTTATCTCTGTGTTCCTTTTCCCGGTGGCAAGGCTCTTTCCCTCAGCCTCTGCCAGGGTGAGTTGAGAGTGTGCCGGCTAAAGGGAAGAGGTAGGAAAGGGTCACTTTGGAGAGCGTGTGTCTCCCTGTAAAACAGTGCATGTGACCCTCTGCATTTTAAAGAAACTGAGCGTGGTTTCAGAACATGATCTGAAGTTATCATTTCGGAGCAGTTTTAGCTTTATTTCTGTTTGATCTTCCGTTAACTCTGCCTTTGAAAGGTTTATTTTTTCTGGTCCACAGCATCCTTACTAAATAGTTAATGATCTGGAAACAATGTCTTTAAGCATACTAGGGGAGCAGTTCCGTGGCGATTCTCTTTGAAAAGTTAGTACTGTGTTCATGATGTGAATAAGCACACTGTAATATTTTAGTGGAAAAACATAGCTCCAGAGTCACAAGTCGGGGGTCCAAATAACCCCCCCCCCACCATCTCCCAACTAACTTGCTTAGGGTAATGTTTCTGAGCCTTTGCTTCCCCGTCTGTAAAATAGGATTGATCATACTGGTCCTTCCTGTGTCCCAGATCTTTGTGAAGTGCCAATGGGAAGATGGGAAAAAGTATGGAGCTATTATAAACTGCTACCTGGTAAATTGGCAGGGTTCTTTCAAGCAGGGCCACAGCATAGATTTGCTCTTTCCTCTAGTTCTTTGGGGTGAATTCGATTTTTGCAAGAGCATCTGGAACACCCCCCCACCCCCGCCCCAGGGTGTGAATTGGATCCAGAGGGGGAGAGGCAGAGGGAGATTCTTATCCGGGGAGGGGAGGAGAGGGTCTTTGTGCTTAGGGCAGAGGCCACGTGGGATGAAACAGAGTTTGATTTGTGTAATCCAACCTTGTCAGACACCACAGCCAGCTCTTTTTAAAAAAAAAGAAGAAAAAAAGCCTTTTACTAGTTGGGCCTCTCCCCAGGCAAGAGGCTGATACTATCACATCAAGCACATCTTTAGGCCCAGCCAGACACCAGTTGTTCCTGGCCTCAGACAAGTGGGTTATCTTGCAAGGCTGACTCTTCTGTAGTTGGTCCAGCGTGCACGTGTTGAGGACCTACTGTGTGTCGCTGCTTGTTTCCTGTTACACAGGAGGCATGGCCTGTGCCTTCCCTTACCGTACCTTGTACGCTTGTCAGCTGATTGCCTTCCTCCGCCGACCACGGCCAGAAAGCGGGACGGAGTCAGAAAACATTACCCTAGGTTCTCCACTGCCTGGCTGTGCTCTCTTAACGAAAGAAGATATTTTCATCCACCATGGTGGGATGCTTTCCCTTGGGCCATTCACCAACATTTTATCCCTCTGTGCCTTGGCCCTACCCTCTAAACTCTGAATTTTAGGACTGCTAGTGTAAGCTTAAATTCCCAGCAGCTTCCCATCCCCTGTACCTCAACCCCCTATCCCTGAGGGTACCCTGACTATGCATTCTTAGAACACCTGCTTTTTTTTTTTTGCAGGTTCCCAGACTTAGAGGGGTGTGCAAGCTGAGTCTGGGAGAGTTGGGCCTTGCTCTGGGCGGGGGAGGGGGTTTCATTCACTGATCTCAGATTCTGGGCTCTGTGCCGTGCCAAGTGCCTGAGAGCCAGAGGCCAAGCATAGTCTTTCCTGGTTGCCCTTCCTTCTCCCCTTCTCCTCCGCACCTTCTCCTGGAAGGATCCATGTTCTCTGGCGTCTGGGTGTCTTTGTGTTCCTCATGCTGTTCAGGGAATGTCGATTTCCTTCCTCCTTGCTATTTCTCTCACTAGTCTCCCTTCATGTCTTTTGTCTCTCCTTTAAATTCTTTTTAATACCGTATTTATTGTTGTTCCTCATAACCAGGGGATGACTTTGATGGTCTTGGTATGAAGTAGCTTGGGTTCCTTTTAGAAAAGGGCCTTTTGGGGGCTGCCCTGTGGCAAGAGAAGACTAGAATTTGTGTGGCATCTGCTTGTGCCCAGAGAAGAGCCTTCGGAGGCTGTGCACTGGGTACTAGGCCCTGCTCTTGCTGGTCTCCGGACCCACCCAGACCCTCCAACAGGCAGGCTAGACTCAGCTGTGGGAACTCTGAATTGTGATCCCGAAGGTAATCGTGGATGACAAACTTTACATCACAAACCTTGGACTCAGAAAGCACCTCAGTGGTTTCCGATTGCCTGTCTGTGGCCTGGCTGCCTCAGAACCACCTGGGAAGGATTTACCTCTGGCTTGGCCAAGTCATCATTCTGATGGGAAGAGATTGAAAGAGACTGAAAAAAATGCCAAGTCATGAAGTGTTTTCTTCCAGGACATAGGATCATGAGTGATTTTCTTTTCTCCTCTCTCATGTTCCATTTTTTCTGCAGTTAACATGTATTACTTTTATGACTAAAATATATAATAAATGTTACTTCTAATTTAAAAACTGTCAACCCAGGGAGTTGGTTCAGTGTACAAACTCCCGGGCCCCTTCCGTGGGGATTCTGACCCAGCCAGTCTGGGTGGGACCCTGGGACTCTGTGTATGTCACAGCTCCTCAGTGGATTCTGTGACACAGTCAGGTTCGGGAACCAGTGACCTCGTACATGCCTGCATTTCGCTTACTAGGGAAGTGAGGACTCACAGACAGGCTGGTGGGAAATCCTGGCCTATAGCCAGGTCCTCTGATGCCTGGCCCAGGGAGCCATCCACCCCCACAGAGGGCCTTCCTTGCTGATTCATGTACCCTGAGGCCTGTCACAGGCAGAAGCATGGGACCTGGGCCCTCCCCAAGGGTGGGCCTATGTGCCCTGCCTCCTGTACCTAGGCCTGCCTCTGTCTCCCAGCCAGACCTCAGCCTTCCACTCTGATTACACTCTCTGGCCCACAGCTGCTTCTGGGGCCCCCACCACCCCCAAATGATGGGAGTGAGGATGCTGTATTGCCTCATCCCTAGATGCCTCAGGGCCCAGGCAGCAGGTGGCCTCCACAAGGGGAATTTGGGGGTAAACTGAGGCATACATAAATGGGATTGGCCTAGGCAGCAAATCATAGAATTGTAATCTCCCTTCCTTGGCCATTGAGCTCTTTTGATGTGATTTCGAGAAGGGAAGGAGAGAGGCTCTGCTTTGGCTAAAGAAAGGTATATGCTGGCACCCAGAACCTAATGATAATGGGTAAGGACATTGCTCTAGGGCCAGGTAGTCTGGATAAATTCAGTCCCTGCCACTTACTAGCCATGTGGCCAAGTTACCTAATTCTTTCCATGTTCTCATCTGTAAAATAGGGATGATAGTATATAGCAACCTCATAAGGTTGTTGAGAAGGACAAAGGAGTTTAATGTGTCTCCAAGTCACCTGCGGATCTTGTTAAAAATGCACGTTCTGGGGGCACCTGGGTGGCTCAGTCAGTTAAGTGTCCAACTTGGGCTCAGGTCATGATCTCATGGTTTGTGAGTTTGAGCCCCACGTCGGGGTCTGTGCTGACCTCTCAGAGCCTGGAGCCTGCTTTGGATACTGTGTCTCCGTCTCTCTCTGCCCCTTCTCTACTTGTATTCTCTCTCTCTCTCTCTCTCTCTCTCTCTCTCTCTCTCTCTCTCTCTCAAAAATAAATAAACATTAAAAAAATTAAAAAATTAAAAATTAAAGAAATGCACGTTCTGATTCAGAGGTCCGCATTTCTAGTAAGCTCCCAGCTGATGCTGAGGCTGCTGGTCCATGGACCACACTTTGAGAAGCAAGGACATAAAACACTCAGAACACAGCCTGGTACACTCAGTGTTACCATTCTTGTCATGATCGTGGTTGTTATTGTTCCTTGGCCTTTTCAAATAGGCACCTGAAGAGACTTGGAATTCCAGCCTCTCCAGGGACCAGTGTTTTCCTGGATTTTCCTCCTGTTCTGCCAGATGACCCTTGCACCTGTCCTGGGCGGCAGCTGGGGGCTGGAAACAGGAGGAGGGGTGCTCTGCCCAGCTGCTGCAGGCAGGCCAGCGTCTTCAGGTTTTGCAGCTGAGTTCGTTTTCACGCTGCTTTACTCTAACCAGATTTTGTTAAGCTGAGTGTGTTTCCTCTTTTTACTCATCTTTGTTTACAAAACACAAGGAAGCCATCATTCTCCTGCACAGTTTGCCAGGACTCCTCTGTGGCACACCCCGATTTCCCTTCCTGGTGGTAGCTGTGACTCCAACTTTCTGGGTTGTTTTCCAGGCTCCGTTCCTTGGCGGGGAGAGGGGCATGCTGTTGCCCCAGACAGTGGTGGGGGGGTTTCTGTTGACCTACCTTGGCAGGGCCCTGAGGTCAGCCTCAGTTGACATCTCACCTCCCTTCCCTTTGTGGCCCAAGGTAGGGTGAACGGATCCCGCACTGTTGGGAACCCACACGGATACCTGGGGGAAGTCCCAGAGGCCAGGGCCAGCCTCGCCCATGAAGCTCTGAGAGGGCAGGAGGCCTGGGCTCATTTTCCATTCTGCCACTGACTTACCCTATCGTCTTCATCTGAGAGGAGTTGCCTGGTAGGGGCCCGTCAGTAATTAAAGACAGCCTAGGAAGGGCCCCAGCTCTGTGAACGATTCACACGAACACGCTCACTGCCAGGGCCACTGAAGTAATCCAGGTCCGGCCCGTGCTGGCTTCCTCCTGCACACTAGCTTTTTATTCCCCTACCCACCGAGGACCCTGTGGAGAGGGCCCCTGTCCAGTCCTCCTGCCCTGGCAGACAAAGAGAGAACAAAAACCGCCTCTTCCAGGACCCCAGTCCCTTTGGGGCCTCTGCTGACCCCCTCGGGGGAAATGGTACCTGTGTGGGCGGGGCACAGGCTCTCAGTGAGAGCCACTGACCCCTGCCCTTTGCCCCCAGCTTCCCTGCCTGACAGTAGGACCTGGGATAACCCCCAGAGAGTAGTGTGCATTCTTTGTTTTTGTTTTGTTTTCAAGTATGTTCTTGCTTAACGTTTAATTGGCTCCAGTCAGTAGGAAAGCGCTCCAAGAGGGATTATTTATGGCTTACTGTCAAGAGCAGCTATAAAAAGGGCAGCACTGAGCTGGAGATGCTGGGAAGGGAGAGAGGGCAGGCGCACAAGTGTGTGTGTGTGTGTGTGTGTGTGTGTCCGTCCGTCCGTGTGTGCGTGTGTTTGCACTGGATGAAATCAGATTTTTGCTGCCTCAGCAGTGTGGTTTAAATTGAAGATTAACCCTTTGACCTTCACAGTGTCAAATCACTTGCAGATGGAGGCTCCCCCCCTTTCCCCCCTTGTTCTCTGTGTTACTTTGGAGTTGGGGGAGGGAGGGGGGCACTTCTCTTTCTTTCTGAAGAAAGTTTGTTGTTCATGCAGCTGAGGTTTGAGGGGCTCAGGAGCCAATCTGATTAAAAGCAGCACTTGGCTAAACTCTGGAAAATCCTGCAAGCAGGGGAAAAAGTTTAATCCTCCTGTGCACAGTGCATAAAGAGCCTGGTCTTTTCTTTTTAATGTTAAAACTGCAATTGTTTTTGGAGAACTCAACTATCTGCCCCCCCCCATCGGCCACTCCTCATCCCCCCCTCCTCTATCCACCCCCCCCCCAGGGTTTGCTGTACTGATAGGATTAAAGGGCTGCCCCCAGACTTGTCGATCTGAACTTTTATTGGGAATGATAAGGAGTTGTCAAGGCTACAGGCTACGTTTAGGAGTTACGTTGATTTTTTTCCCCCCTTTTAGCACCAGCAAAACCGAAATCGAGTGTGGTGGCAAATCCTCCTCTTCCTACACAACCTGGCCTTGAATGCAGAAGAGAACAGGAATGGGGCGGGTCCCAGGTGAGGCTGGGCCACCCTCTCCGCATGGGCCACCACAGGAAGGACATCGGCGAGGACTGACCCCGCGTCTTATGAAGTCTGTTCGTTGCTGTTTTGTGTTTGCATTTTAAAAGTTTCTGTGTACATAAGACATACCCAAGCGAGACCTCTTTCCCTGTTCAGGACCTCACCGGGAATGAGGGCCGTTGTCAAACACTGTTGAAGTAGAGGCTGATGTGTCTGTGATGTGGGACCTCCCAAAGGCTCTGACAAGTCTCTTCAGTGAGCCGTTGAAGATGACCAGGTAGTGATGTCCTCCAGCGAGTGGACTGTAGTTTTCCCAGAGGAGCTTAGTTAAGAAATTAGGAGACCAGATTAGACTCCTAGTTGCACCAAAACTATGAGCCTTCCACTGTGGACGCGGCCAAGACCTGACCATCACACCGCTTTAAACCCCCAGGGCCTCGGCCAGGGGCTTTCCAGCTGAGCAACTTCACTAGGCCAGTCCGCCAGCTCCATATCTGGGTTCTTCTTTGGCCCAGCCAGTGCCTGCCCCAAGGGCTCAGGGATTCTTGCCCAGCCCCTGTCATCTCCAGCAAGACCTCAGGGAGGGTTGGGTTTCTCCAAGGCCCCCCTCAAACATGCCGCAAAATGAACCAAACTTCTGGGTAGGCCTCAAGTCTTACTTGGTCCCACTCAGAGGCCCCAGGATTGGTCCTGAGGTGCAGATCCCTGCTACCTCTGGCTGCCTGGGACTGGCTGGGCCTCAACCACGGATGAGCCAAAGAGCCAATGATCATGCCATAGATAGCAGCTTGTGCCTTCGTCAGCTCTTCTTTCAAAAGACCCAGCCAACAACATACTGCTTTCCTGCCCCAGGCTCAGCACTCTAGAGCATGAAGGGGCAGGATTACAGTGGGGCTGGGAAATGTGGTGGCCATCCCACCTACAATAAGAGTCAGCCCTAGAGGAACCCAGAGCCCCTGGTTTCCTTGGAAACAACATACCTCCTCCCGCTTATCCCCTTTCCTTTTTCACACCTAGTGGGATACAGGCAGAAGCCAGCACAGTGGCTTTGTTAGCTGAAATGTGTCTTTTAGAGTAACAGACAATGCTTAGAGTGTGGAACCGGCAAAGCTGGGTGCACATTTCCTGTCTTCCTTCAGCTTCCAGCTAGGCCAGAAGGGCGTGCTCTGGAGCCTCGGCGGAATCGCAGCTGCCTCTGAACTTCCCTTCTCTCCCTGCTGTGGCACTAATGGAGAGAATTTAAAGCAGCCAGTCTGGCAGCTCTGATAGTAGATGCGGGGAATCTGGAAAGACATGGGGAATTGGTTAACCAGACACCGTAGAAATTAAATTATAATTTTTGCATATGTAAGAAAAGATAACATTGGTGCTAACATGAAGCAAGGCCCAAAGAAAAGGCAGAGAAGACCTCAGGGCTCCCCAGGGAAATTGGAGGAGCCCAACTAGACTCTTAACTCTAAACAAGTCCAAGCTCCTCCCGTTCTACAGAGAGGAGGTCTTCAGTACTGTTGAAGGAAGCATTAATCTACTGGATATACAGTTGGGTAGGCTGTTCACTGCACAAGGGCACCTGCAGAAGAAGATAATGGATGCTAAAATCCAGCTCGTCTGCCCGCCAGACTACATCCATGCCCTGGCGTGGGGCTACGTCTGCTCAGAGGAAGGGGTGCCTTTCCTAATTTGCACGAAGGTGCCATATGGGCTCACAGTGGCCCTGAGGTGAAGGACCTCAAACTGTGCATTAGCCTTTGTTTTGTTCTGCTTGGATGTTCTGAGGTATTACCTCTTCTTGGCTGGAATCCCATTCTCAGGGTGTGTACCGTGGTTTGTCTGCTAAGAAAATGGGTTCCTGCTCCCAAGAAGGAGCCCAGGGGACAGGCGAAGAAGACCAGCTCTGGGACATGCTGACTGCTGTGAAAGGCAACCTTCCTTGCGTGTCTCCACACCATTTTATGACGTGCATTGGACACGTGTCGTTTCCCCCCCTCTCCTGGACCGAGGCTGTGATGGGCAGGGTGCTGGTGTGTGCTCCAGGGGTATGCATAAGAAAACCAAGCTGATCTCTGCCAGCCGCTTTGAACCCCCCCCCCATTAGACTTCCCACCTAAGCTGAGTGAGTGAGCAAAGAAACGGTCTAGGTGCCGAGGCAAAGCCACCAGCTTCAGAGATCTTGCCAGGCCCAGGCAGGATGTCCTGTGGCCTGCCCTGAGAGCTGAGCCCAGAGTTTGACAAGCCCACCTGAACACTGAGCCTGGGGCCGGGTGGAGGCTGGTCTCACTAGCTGTCTCCATCTTATGTGATGCCAGGAACTAGCTCCCCTTCCTCTTCCCCCAAAACACACCCAGGAGGCAAATAGCCCCAGGAGGGAGAGAGGTTCCTCCTGGCTGGCTGTTTTTAATTGGCCTAGTGAACCAGACTGGCCCCTTCCCCCTCAGCCTGCTGAGTTGGTCTGAACATTCCTCAAGTCCAGCCTCAGGAGATGCATCCCTCCCTCTGGGCCCCCTTGCCCCATCCCCCTACCCCCGGGAGCAAGGCTGTGTGTGTAGTTAGGGGGTGGAGAAGCAGATCTGGAGGGAGGGAGACTCTGACCTGGCTCGTGACCTGTAACCAGCTGAAGACTTACGGAGTTGTTGTGGTTTGCTGAGGGTGAGGGGTGGGAGAGGGGCTGGAAACCTTCCTTTCATTATAGAAAAGCCCTGGAGGGAGGAAGCCTGATATTCAGGGTCAAAATAGCCCTTCTAATTCAGAACCCTAGGGTAGGGGGTTCTAGAAGCTGGTCGACAGCACTGGGGAGAAAACCCCACCCAGGCCAGACAGCTGACCCCCTCAGTGGGTTGGAGGACCCAGCCTGGCCTCTCTGCCTTTGCCTCCTTCGAAGTTTGGGCTGCTGGAGAGCTGTCCCCGTGGCCTTTTCTTGGTTAGTCCAAGGGAGAGAAAGATCACCTCGCAGTGAACTCCCCAAGCCCTGAGGGGTGTGAGTCTGTGTCCAGAGCTTACGGGTCAGGTGTGCTCAGAGGGACCCAGCTGACTTGTCTCACTGCCCCCAGTGGCCCAGCCTCATCCAAGGATGGCTCCAGCCCAGGCATGGCGGGGAGGGGGTTGTTTGGGATGGTCTAGCCAGGGCCCCCACTGGGGGCTGGAGAGCCACTGTGCCTGTCCTGGCCAGCAAGGAGCACACTGAGAGCTGGCAAGCTTGTGTTGTTTAGTGGACTTGATGAAGAGGGGGTAAGGAGAGTGGAGAGCAGCCAAAACAGAAAGACTTCTGCCTTCACGGCTCAGCGGGGCTTCTGGGAATCAGTGTTCAGCCTGGGCTGCAGAAAACTGCGGGGTCCTCTGGGTGCTGAATCCTGGCTGGACCCGGTCCAGGAAGGGGTTAACTTATCAGCCTTTGTGGCTTCTGGGCACCCTGTGGGCTGGGGGCACATTGGCTGGTGGGGACTTTGAGCTTTGAGGGAGTAACACAGAAAGTCAATCTCTTCCAAAGATGCACCAGCCTTTCAGGCACAGGTGCTGAGTCCAGAGCCTGTGCTGCCCCCGCCCCCCCGCCACCGCCGCACAAGTGGCCAGCGCCTCTCCTTGCTCTCTGAGTGATACCCGGAGGGTTGCCCCATCCCTGGGTCCACAGGGGCTGTCAGGGGGAGACCTGATGAGAATGTAGCATTTTGCTCAGCCCAGGTTAGTTGTCCTGGGTTCTAGGCACTCTGCCTCTGGGAGGGAGACCGGGAAAGAGGGGGAGGGGAAAGGGGATCCGTTGTTTTTTTAACCTGTACAGAGTATTCGGCTTTATGTTCTTTACATGCGTATATGTGTGTGTGTGTGTGTATTTCCCCCCATCAATTGGTACAATTTTTAATAAAACCATTTAAGGCAAAGCTGGTCTTTCTTTTTCAAGGTGTGGTAAAAATGCAAGGGAAAAAATGTCAGGGAATTAGACTCCTGTCCTGAGTTACCCCCAGGCTCTCTGCTTTTTTCAGGACTTCCTTTCCTCTCTCTGCTCTCTGAGTGCAGAAGAGCCAGGCTGATCTCACCATAAGCAGCCCAGGGGAGGCCCCATGAGGTGGGAAAACGGGTGGGGTGGGGTGGGGGAAGCTTTGGATCCAGACCTGGATTTGGGTCTGGTTCCAGCCTCCACCAGCCGAATGATCTTAGCCTTTGGCTCTTCCGAGTGCACGTGTCAGCTATGCCTGTCTGCAGGATGAGAGGGGACGTGCAAAGGCATTCAGTGGTGACACCCTCGGTGACAGAAAATGCCCTGGCAGCCTCTCAGCTCTGCCCTCCCCTCCCATGTCAAGCTGGGCTTTGGTTCCCTTTCATCAAGGTAGAATCTCAGCAGGTATGCTAGTTGTAGGAGGACTTGTGGCTTGCCTTTCTTAGTTACTTAACAATACGTCTGACTCCAAAGGGTAATTTAAGGCCCTTGACAGAATTCTGAAAATCCTCGGGGGAAGAACCACTTTTGGTCCTATCTGCAGAAAGCTGTGAGCCCAAGGTTACAGCCAAGGTCACCCCTTATCTGCGCGCCCGGCCCTTATGATTTAGGAGAACTTCAGCTCTCCGAGGGCCAGCTTTGGACTCCAGTTCCTACTCTCATAGACGGTGAGAGCTTGAAGTCCCATCAGTTGTTTTGCCTTACCTCTTCATTTTATGGATGAGTACACTGAGGCCCAGAAAGGGGATGTAAGTTTCTATTTTGGCTTTTTAAGTAGCTGAGTCAGTCGGAGGGGGGCCTACCCTATCCATCGAGGTTTTCATTTGCCAATTGCAGTGCTCTTGCCCAGATTTGCAGGGAAGCTAAAGCTTGTCTATTTTTAATGCCAAATAACTGCCTCTTATCCTGTAAAACATGGCACGTCTGACCGCTCTATATTTGGATGGAGAGGTTTATTTTTACTGGAGTGTGGTAGAAGCGGGGCCTGGTGCCACATCCGGATGTTATTGTACACTTCACGTGCTGGGTTGTAGTTGAGCCCGTTAAGCAGTTCCTATGGGGAACACAGGGAATGAGTAGGTGATTGGTGATGGCGATGTCTTTCAAGTCATCTGCTGCTACTTTAGGTAAGGCTGCACTCAGTTGTCCAGGCTAGAAACCTGAGAGCTCACCCTTGTCGCCCCGTCTCCCTCCCTTTCTCCCACCGATCCCTCCAGAAGTCTCAGGAGATGTGAAAGGTACAGCTGCCCAGGTTTGAACCCAGGCTCTGCTGCGTACCAGCTAAGTGGCATTGGGCAGGTCACAGAGTCTCTCTGTGCCTGTTTCCTCATAGTACTTACCTCATAAGGTTATTGTGAGCATTAAACATGGGAATACATATAAGAGGCTTATAAGAGTGCTTGGTACATACTAAGTTTTCTGTAAATGTTAGCTGTTAATATTATTGATAATTAATATTAATATTGTTATTAATATTAATTTTATTATTATTTGTAGGCAGCTGATCAATAAGCTCTTGCATCAATTTTCTTACTGTCTCTGCCACATCACCTTAATATACGTCTCTTTGTCTGGTCAACTGCAGAATTCCCTAACTGGTCTCTTTGCTGGTCTCATCCCTCCATCCTTCTCTTCTGCCAAGAGATCAATCTCCCGTTTCTTCCTTCCTTCCTTCCTTCCTTCCTTCCTTCCTTCCTTCCTTCCTTCCTTCCTTCCTTCCTTCCTTCCTCCTTTCTAATTCAAATTAGTTAACATACAGTGCAATTTTGGGTTTAGGAGAAATCAGTGACTCATCACTTACACGTAACACCCAGTGTTCATCACAGCAAATGCCCTCCTTAATACCCATCACCCATTCAGCCCTTCCCTCACCTCCCACCCTCCATCAACCCTCAGTTTCTTCTCTATCTTTAAGAGTTCTTGTGGTTTTCCCAGGGGACCTTTCTGAAAGACAGACTCTTGGAAGTCTTTCTTTTTCAAGGTGTCTACTGGAAAACTTGCCCTATTGGGTCAAGTCCATGTTCCCTGGCCTGCCTCTCCAGCTACTCCCTTGTAATAGCAGCCTGTATTTGTATTCAGCACAACAAACTATCCCAAAATTTAGCAGTGTTAACACCACAAACATTTATAATTTCACAGTTTCTGTGGGTCAGGATTCAGGAGTGGCAGCCCGAGGTGGCAGAGTGTTGAGAAGCTATTATTAAGGTGGGGATTCCTGGATTCTGGGGTACCCATTTAAATTTCTTTTAATGTTTGTTTTTGAGAGAGAGAGAGAGAGAGAGAGAACAGGGGAGGGTCAGAGAGAGAGGGAAACCGAAGAACAGAAACCGAAGCAGGCTCCAGGCTCCAAGCTGTCAGCACAGAGCCCGACACGGGGCTCAAACTCACAAACTGCGATATCATGACCTGAGCCGAAGTCGGACGCTTCACTGACTGAGCCACCCAGGCGCCCCTATAGGGCGCCCATTTAATTTACATGAAGTCAACTGTATAAGCTCCAGCAGAGGTGGGGAGAGCAAGAGAAATGTATGTAGTGACATTGGGCTGCAGGTGGGTCTCCCGCCCTCTACTCAGTGAACACGTGCCTGGAGTGAGTGTGACATGGCACATGCATGACAGCCCTTTCCTGGCCTCATATCACACCAGCATCTTATCATACCGAAAGATACATTTTTCTGGTCCAGGATAGCCCTAACTGTCAGTGGTTTCCTCCGTTGCTAAAACGGAGGCAACAGAACTCTCTTCCAACCTGAAGGAAAAGCTGTCTGTCTGTAATTTCCTGAGAAGTCATGTGTCTGCTTGTTGTACTTCATGGGTGTCTGAATGGATTTCCAAGGACATTTTTCACTTTGTGTGATTTTTGCCTTTAGAACCAGTTCCTGTGGATAATGAGACTCCATTGGACCATTCAACTCAGCCACCCTGTCCTTAATTCCCTACTTCCCAGGAGACGTTTTTGCCCACCTAACTGGACAGGCTCAGGGTGGAATTAGAATTGCAATTGAAATGGCCTTCAAGAGAGGGGGGAGAGTAAGTGATGTATGTAAGTGGTGGCCTGTCTGCCTGCTGCTTTTGCTGCCATTCAAAGGCCCCTGTCTCCATGCTACCTGCAGGTGGGTCTGTCACTAGCATATGAACTAATGTCGAGCCCTACTCAAGAGAGAAGACAAGGTTCACTAAGTGAGTCCATGGTACTGCCTGAGCCCCTCACCATAAGTGAGACCCCATGCCAAGCCCATGCATAGATTCAGAGGAAATGGGCCATGTGATCCCTGTCCTCAAAATTATGTCTTAAAAAAATTTTTTTAATGTTTATTTATTTTTGAGAGACAGAGGCAGAGAGCAAGTGGGGGAGGGCCAGAGAGAGAGGGAGGGACACACAGATTTCAAAGCAGGCTCTAGGCTCTGAGCAGTCATCACAGGGCCCAACGCGGAGCTTGAACTCACGAACCTTGAGATCATGACCTGAGCAGAAGTCGGAGGCTCAACTGACTGAGCCACCCAAGGCGCCCCTCAAAATTACGTCTTAAAAGAAACTCGGTTTCTATGAAGCAGTGGAAACCCTACCTGACTAGGATTAAGGAGACTGGATTTGTAAGCTGCTTCTGTCCCTAACTGCCTGAATGACTTTGGGCAAGGACATGACTTGACCTCTCTGGTCCTTAGTGTCCTCATCTGTAAATTGGGGTAGGCCCAGACTGCATATCTAAGACTTCTCCAGCATCTTACTCAGCAGTTTCTTTGTTGGATCTTATACTCTTTTGAGATTCTGCTGAAACTATATAGGAGTCTTCTCCTTGGGAGATGGCATAGAATATGCAGACCCAAGGATTTAAGATTTTGGGGAGATTTACTGAGTCTCTCTATCTGTTGCTTGGTCTCCGGGTTTAAGGACTATTGTTGCACTGCAAAGGAAAACCAAAGAACAAGTACTGCAAAAGCTTAGAAACCAAATGAGCCCTGTCTTCATTCTGTTCCTGACTTTGCTCATAACACAAGAAGTCACCTCTTCCTCCTGTACCTTTCACCCTCAGGAGCATCGGGAAGGAGGGTAGTGCAATTCCTGGAGGCACTTATATTTGTTGTGCTGCATTCTTGATTTCAGAGATGCACCCTTCTCCATCAGCACACTTGGAGACTAAAGCTGTGACAACGGGCTGGCCTTTTGGAGGCCACTCAGGGAGGAAAGGGGCTTCTGACTGAGATATTCATGCTGAATGAGCCGGTAGGAAGCAATCAGACGTTGAAGGTGAAGGAGAACATGGCCTGTGGCTGTGGGAGACCCAGAAGCTGTCAAGGGCAAAGACCTGAGAGCTCTATGTGCCCCAGATAAAAGGTTCTTGCTTTTCACCTGAGTGAGCCCAGGGTTCTGCTCAATGATTCTATCTTTGAAGTGGTGAGGGTTCAGTGCCTGGTGGCAACCTCATTTCTAACACATCATTACATTTGCCAAGTGCCCTTGAGCATGGGGTATAAACTTCATAGATGCTGTACACATGCGCGCGCGCGCGCACACACACACACACACACACACACACATACATATACGCACACACTCAAGTGGGCTGGGTACTGTTTTAAATAGCGACCACAGAAAAACCCATTAGCCCCCAAATCTGATAGATCATGCCTTGGGTCAGCGAGCCCCTTGCCTGAGCGCTATGGTTTGGTACTACCTCAATATGCAGCTGTTTATTGCCATTCCAGATACATAACATCAGGGATTCTCTCCTTGAAATGTAGAGAAGAGCCAGTGACATTTTATTGACTGGAGAAACTGGAATCCACCTGGAAGACTGGATTTCATACCTTTAGGACCACCTCTCACCACTGGCAATCACTGTTAACCTGTTAACACTATCACCATTTTCTTGGTGATATGCCCAGTGGGCATTGGTATGTGAATGGCTCTGTGCATGTCTAGATAGATTAAAGGCTCCTGGTGGCAGGAACTGGTCTGTCTCCTTCACCACAATATCCTCACTATCCAGCAAAAGACCTTGACATTTGCGAGGTGGTCAGAAATCTCTGTGGAAGGAAGGAAAGCGGAATAACAACCAGAGGGATGAGATGAATACCACTGTGATGTTCAGCCAAGATAGGCCATCCACCGCCATATTTATTTCTGAACTCCTCCTGAGGGGTCCCACGGGGCCCAGGCTGTGAATGGCAAAATCAGCTTTGTTCCTTTTTTCTCCCCCGCCCAGATTCCACAGACTTTCAAGAAACTTGCCTTGCTCACTTCAGTAAGATTCAAAGCAGCCATTTCTGGGCAGGGGCAGGATGGGGGAAAGTGCACCCTGGCACTATGCCAGGTGGGCCCTGAGTAGTGTAGCATGGTGGGCCAGGCAGGGGGCCACCTGCCTTACCCTGTGTTGGCCACAAGCAGAGCCCAACTCACCAAATGTCCATGGGTCCCCAGCACCTTGGTGCCAATGATGCTGCCAATGGCGGCTGGTGACTGAGAGTGCAGCCAGGGTGGGCTGAGTCAGCAGCCTGCCAGCTTCCCTCTGGCAGCACTCTGCCAGCCACAACCCTCCCCTTCCTGAACAGGGGCCATGAGGGGGAGATGTGGTCTAGGCTGCCCTGGTTCTCTTCTCCAGCTCACCCCAGCCATCGGGATGAGAAGGGGAGGGGCTTCGAGGAGCATGGGCACAGGAACAGCGTGCCTGTTTAGATGTTGGACTCCGGGAAAGTTCTACTGGGTAATCTATCAAAAATGCCCCGTCGGACATTGCTTTTGCTTCCAGTGGCTTTGGCCTGCCTCATCCCAACACTGGCTACAGGAGCATGTGTGTCCTTTTGCAAGCCACAGAAGCTCTAGTTTTTGTTGAAGTTCTCTGCTCAGCCATGAGGCAGGGACAGAAACTCTCCCTAGGAAGCCTCAGGGCCTGACACAAAGAGGTAGCCTCCCTCCAGTGGTCTCCTCTCAGACCCTTGAAACCTGTGTCAGCGCTCTTTCCCCGCTCCCCCTGCCTGTAGCCTCAGGACTGCCAATCGCTCCCTCCCGGGCGCACAAAGACTTCTCTGTTTCTGGCCAGGCTGGAGTCACATGCTTTCACTCTTAACCCCAGAGCTTTAAAACTAAACACCCACCCTCCTTGGCCCCAGATGACCCTGTTTACGTCTGCTGAGCCAATGGCAAACAGCAACAGTAGTGAAAACTTCTGTCGGAGAGACTTCTTGACTAGTGGTGTGAGAGGACAAATCTTCACTTTGTATAACGTGAGGACTCTGAGAAGTTTTGGGAAATGACTTAGAGGAAAAAAAACACAAGGAAGCCAGCAGCCGGCCCCAGCTCCTCTGTTTTCTAAAGCGTCTCTTACCAGAGACCTCGGGGGCTCAGGATGAAGCTGGAAATAAACAGAAAATGTGAGCAGAGTTTTCATGGCTGAGGGGAAAAGCAGTCTGGTTTTTGAGATCCTACTTTGTTTAACCCTTAAGAAGAATATTTTTATGAAGGATATTCTCTTTGCTCCATGTCACTGAAGATATGAAAGGAAGATTCCCTTCTTTGGTTTAGGGGAGTAACCTGTGAAACTACAGAGGCTTCTGGAGAGGAGGTCTGGATTGATCCATTTCAAAGTTTTGGGTCAGAAGGACTTGCATTTCTGTTTTCCCCCCTAGAGATTCCTCTCTTTCAGTCTGTGTGGCAGCCCGTGTTAGCTGTGAAGGAAGTCAAGTTTCCTTTGATTGTTTTTACTCTGATCAAAGTGGTAGAAACTGAAGGGAAAATACCAGCGCCCAAAAATGCTGGTAACATTGGAGACCCCAGATTGGGTTGTGGAGGGAGGTGGAGCCAAGCAAGCCCAGTCCACATTCTGGGGTGGGGGTGGGGTGTGGTCAGTGAAATTCTCTAGGCAGGGAATGGCAAATAAATTTCATTCCTAGTGATGATACTGTGAAACTGGCAGCCAGATGTGTTGAGAAGGATTCTGATGCTACCTCTAGGCTTAGGAGAGAAGAGTGCCATGACCAATGAGCAATGTCTGCTGGGCACAGGAGGAGGAAATGACAGAACAGATTTGCTATCCCCGACCTCCCTGCTCCACTCTCAGAAAGTTAGATTATTGTACATGTGTAAAGATAAGTAGCAAAATGGACCGAAGGAAAATGGTGGACAGGAACAGAGAGGGGGTAACTATGGCAGAGATGGGGTGATCGGGAAACATTGTATTTAGTCCTGCATGTTAGGTGGGCTTAATGAAATATGAATGAGCAGTGAAATATAAGAAAAAATGATGTGTGTCACCTCTAGGCTGGGGCAGAAAATGGCCTTATGCCATTCTTTATTCTCTCTTCCCATGTCCAGTGATCTTGTTCCAGCTTGTTTAGTACAGCTAAAACATGGTGCAAACTGTCACCCTGGGCCTTTGAGGACTGTGTGGAATGGAATAGTCCCCATTCCAATGGCCCACTTGGAATGAACACCCAATATAAGAGACAAATAAACTTCTTTGTTGTCCATTGGAATTTCTGAGTTACTTTATTTTACTTTATTACTGTAATATACCCTGCCCTATCCTGGCTAATATAGTTATCAGGGAGAACAGTTTTCTCTTTTCTTTTTCTTTCTTCATTGTCTTTCCATATTGGAGATCACTATTTAAAAAAATAAATAAAATGTGGGGTGTCTGGGCGGGTCAGTAGGTTAAGCTTGGGACTCTTGATTTAGGCTCAGGTCATGAACTTGAGTCTGGCTTCCCACTGGGCATGGAACCTGCTTAAGATTCTCTCTCCCTCTCCCTCTGCCGCTTGTGCTCATGTGCATACTCCCCCCACCTCTCTCTCTCAAAAAAAAAAAAAAAAAAGTGAAATTAAATGAAAGAACCTTGATGGGGCACCTGGGTGTCTCAGTCAGTTAAGCGTCCAACTTTGGCTCAAGTCATGATCTTGCAGTTTGTGAGTTCAAGCCCCGAGTTGCGCTCTGTGCTGACAGTTCAGAGCCTGGAGCCTGCTTCAGATTCTGTGTCTCCCGCTCTCTCTGCCCCTCCCGTGCTCATGCTCTGTCTCTCTCTATCTCTCAATAATAAATAAATGTTTAAAAAATTTTTTTAAATGAAGGAAACTTGAAAGTCAACTCTGGTATATGTAAAGAGTCATCAGTCCAAAAGTTACCAATTTTTGGGTAGCGATTCTAATTTGCAAACTAGTGAAAGTATAAGAGAAAGTAATTTGAAAGTATAAACAAAATACAAATATAGTATTTATTTATTTGTTTGTTTATTTACTTCAGAGAGAGAGTAAGGGGCAGAGGGAGAGAGAGAATCTTAAGCAGGATCTTAAGATCCCATGACCTGAGCCAAAATCAAGAGCCAGATAGTTAACTGAGTGAGCCACCCAGGCACCCAAAAATATAACATATTTTAAACATAACTCCTATTACTAGTACTTACTCTCCGAGTATCACCATCACTGCCTGGATAGTGAGAAGGACCACTTATGAAAAGGACAAGAAAAAGGTTCAGATTTATGAAAATACTAACATTAGGGTACTTGGGCTGGAGAAATCTAGATAGAAAAGGTGAAAGAGACTGTGACAATTTAATCAAATGTCAAAGGATTTCTTAGGAACAAATGCTGAATATCCCTAATCACAATTAACAAAGTATTTCCATGCCAGGATCTATTCGCCAAACTCTGCCAACATGTTCGTATGGATGGTTCATTTGCACACGCGTTAAACACAGGGCTTATTGATCAGTTCCTTATTTTCTTCTCTGCTGCTCTTCCTTATTCCCACCACGACAATTAATATTTGCACTACTGTCAATTGCCCAGTTTATTTTCACTCTGCTGCAGTCCACTTCCCATCCCCATATTTCAGAGGCCTGTGCAGCATTCACTGTGATTATAACCAATTACGGTTTTGCTTATTGTTCTTTGGTTCTATAAATCTTTGCATCTTTGATGATTTTTCAAGGAAACATTATTTTTTCTTTTCTTTTCTTTATTTTTTTTTTTTTGAGGAGGCTTCATGCCCAGTGGGGAGCCCAATGTGGGGCTCGAACTCACAACCCTGAGATCAAGACCTGAGACGAGATCAAGGGTCAAATGCTCAACCAACTGAGCCCCCTAGGAACCCCAGGAAACATTCTTATAAGTGCAATTTCTGGGTCCAAGATGGAAGGAATGCTAACTGCTATGTTAGATAAGCCCCCAAATCTCAAAGATTTAACATAAAAAAGTTTCTTTCTCACTCACATAGCTGTCTAATGTGGATGTTTGGTGGGTGGCCTTCACCATGGTGATTCAGGGATCCATCCAGGTTCTTTCTAGTTTGTCACTTGGTCAACTTCAGGATATACGTTCAAAGCCATTACAGATGGGGAAGAAGAGGGTAGAGAAGGTATACTGGCTTCTTAGCCATGTCTGTTTAGAAATGATACACACCACCTCCATTCATTTTCCATTAGTGAGTACTAGTCACATGGCCCCAACACTCACTGTAAAGGGAACTGGGGAATATAGTCCCTGCCTGGAGTGGGCACTTCCCAGCATCACCTGCACCCTAAGGAAGGGCACATAATTAGTGCACAGCTAACCATCTGTGGCCACAAATGGTATTCTGAGTCCAACTGCATTAATCCTGCAGGGAAAGTCCCAGGTACTGTTGGGTCACATGATCGACTAAGGTGGTTAAAATTTCACCACTTACTTGATTCCCTTCCTTCTCTTATCCCTAGGCTCAAAGTTAGTCACTTTGATTCTGATGGTGTGATTTTCCTACCCTGTGTACATCTTTCCCCTTCACTTTTACCCAGCATCTTGACAATCTCTCTTAGTGGAAATTTCCACCCTTACTCCTCTTCCCTTTTAGGGGGCAAGAAGTAATTTTTGCTGACTGCCCTCCTTTGCAACTTTGCCCTTCTCCTGCCCCAGCAGGCCTTCCTCCTTTCTCCAGAACCTCAACATATATCCCCCTGCCATTTGAGCCTTCTCCAAGGTCCTCCCTGGAAACCACCCCCCTCTGATCTTTTGGGATTTCAATTTTCAGAGAGTGTTCCTGCTCGCTCTGGGCTTACTGTTCACCTTGTCTCCTGACCTGCTTACAGTCTTCCCTATTTAATCCTGTCCCCAGATTCAGGGACATTGCACAGTTTGTCTCTGGCTGGCTTCAGTGCTGACCTTCAATGGGAGACTTGGAGTTCTGGGCTTACCCTTGGGCCTGGCCTCCTCTCCTGCAGTGGGCAGTTGTGTCTGGCATGGCACCTCTACCCCTCAGGTCCTGTGGACTCATTTTAATCGGGAGGAGGGAGGGAGAGCAGGGAGAGAGGAGTGATGTGAACTGTGTCTGTACACTTTCCTGAGCACTGCACTAGGTTTTTGGGGCAGTTAGAATTGACTGAGTACAGTCAGGCGTTCTCCTAACGCCTTGGGAGAACTGGAAAACTCCCGATCTGGGCCAGAAGTGACTGCCACACATTCTCAGCTCAAAGATTCCTTCCAAGACCCCTGGGATCCAATAAGGAATAGGTTTAGCCACTAAGCTTCACCCATGGGAAGGCAGCAGGTGCAGCAAATTCCGCTTTGTCACCCTCCCCTAGGATGTGTGCCCAGAAGCAAGTTGTGAACAATCCATCACCTTCTTTCAGAACTGGTGACTGCAGGTGCTGTAATGAGAGGTGCTAATGTTCTTCCAGTCCCTCTCTTTCCAAGCTTCTCCTTCCAAAAAGCCTCTGAGAGTCTAACTTCACCGGGGGCGTTGGCAAAGAGATCCTACAGCCAGGGTTGGCTGACTTCTGACCTTTCTTATACTTCAGATGCTCCCCACACCTGCTCCTAGGGTAACCCTCAGGAACAGACTTTTCTTGGTAGGGGAGGGAGGAGGAACGACATCAATTTCCTCGAGAGAGGTGGGGCAGGGGAGCAGCTGAGAGAAAGCTTCTCTGTCTGGAAAGGAAGCCAGAAAGGAAGACGGAGTCTCTTTGAACTTCTCCCACTGAGCTGACAGGAAAATTGCAAAAACACCATCAGACTGGATCAGGATGCAAGGGAGCGACCAGGAAGGCATGGCTTCTTTGAAGGTTTCCTGCTCTGCGTGAGCTACAGTTTCTGGAGGGGACACCAGCTGCAGTGAGGCGTGAACCTGGCTGCTCAGACAGACCCCACACTGGAAAGAGGCTCAGTGGTGGTGTTGTCGTGTTCCCAATGGTCACCAGAGCCGGAGCAAAGGAGGATGTAAGAAGTCGATGCTGATCAGCTTCCCTAGGGATTGGGGGAGGGTCAGGCAAGGACCAGGCAAGGAACACAGGGGCCTGCAAAGAGGAAAGGGAGTTAAGCAAGGACAAGGGCCATCCTGGGTCCTGGAGAGACTGTGCCAGTGAGTCCCAGTAATGGCCCAGAGGGACCGGGACCGGGAAGGTCAGCAGTGGCCTCAAGCAGAGGGATTACCGGGGTGTGAACAGAACTCTCTGAGTCATTTTTGGGACACAGTGCAAAATGAACATGCGGGAGGGACCCTTGTTGAAACATTATGATGAATTGGGCACCTAGGTGTCTCAGTTGGTTAAGCATCCGACTTCGGCTCAGGTCATGATCTCATGGTTTGTGAGTTCAAGTTCTACATCAGGCTCTGTGCTGACAGCTCAGAGCCTGCAGCCCGCTTCAGATTCTGTGCCTCCCTTTCCCTGTCCCTCCCCGGCCTGCACTCTGTTTCTCTCCCTCTCAAAAAATAAACATTAAAAGAATTATGACAAATTTATTATTTTTTAATGTTTTATTTATTTTTGAGAGAGCACAAGACGGGGAAGGGCAGAGAAAGGAGGACAGGGGATCCGAAGCAGGCTCTGCGCTGACAGCAGAGAGACCAATGTGGGGCTTGAACTCACCAATCGTGAGATCATGACCTGAGTTCAAGTCAGATGCTCAACCGACTGAGCCACCCAGGCACCCAAAATTATGACAAATTTTAAGACGGGAACAGCAGATATTAAATTGAGTGCAGGGCCGTGTGCAGCTGGCTCCGGTCACGTGCCCACAAAGCCAGCCCAGGGTGTGAGGTATCCAGTGTGGAAGGGTTATAAGCTCCTGTGTAAACGGATGTCAAAAGGATGAGTCCAGGCTGCAGAAGTGAAGGCCAGTAGTGGAGGTGGGGGGGAATCAAACTCCCCGAGGAGTCTTTTGGTTTTAAAAAATATGAGGAAAAATAAAGACTCTCCATTAACAACACGTTTTCAACTGTTTAACAGGCCTTCACATCTCTAAAACCATATAACAAAGGTGACAATTTTACGAGCCAAGTTATGCATAGCACATTTTATGTTCCTAAACGACCTAAGTGATTTTTGTAGGTCCTCAAAGGACACTAAAAAAGTAAGTATAGAGGAGGAAAAGAGAATTGTACCTATTTCTATTTCTCCATCGAATGGCCATTTTTCTCTACTAGAAAAGCCATTCCTCTCCCCCATTCCTCCTTTTGTCCAAAATATCTGGACATTTCTCATCCCCCGTCCAGACCAGTTTTGTTTGTGATGTGTCACTGCGTCATCTCTCACAGCTTGGAGGCCACGACTCCCCAGTGTGGTTGGAGCTGGTGTCACTTGGTGGCCCACGTATTCTCACCCTCAGGTGGTCAGTCATTCTATATAGCAAACTCCCTCTGAGAACAGAGCTGGTGGAAAAGGGAAAGGTCTGGGCCTGCTGCTTGAGGAGAGAGCCGGGGAAACAGGACTCAAGGTGGTGGGACAGAGAGCTGCTTGTCTTCCGCTCTCAGGGGTCTGTTTCAACTTCCCTCTCTGGGTTGGGAGGCAGGGCCGGAGTTGTACCTGCCTCCTCTCCACCCGCAGCTCTCCAGCCGTGGCCTCGGGGAGCAGGGGCTGCCACTCTGGGCATGTGACCGGGTGTTTTCTCCTCCCACGGGGACTTCTCAGAGGAGTGATGTACTGACCATCCCCTAATATCAGCAAAACTTTGCTCAGCAAGACTCTGAGACCATGGATCTTCTCAGAATAGGATGAGGGGCCAACTTGAGAAGACACGTGCGCTGATACTATATTTCATTGCCCAGGGGAGAGTGTCCAAGGAGATTCTGGGAGTTAGAAGTTAACTTTAAAAAGCAAAGCATTTCCTTTCTACCCAGCCAAGCCGTGCTTCCGAACTGCAACAGAACAGCTTCATTGCAGAGAGACTTTCGAGAGCCTTCAGGATGGCCCCCCTGACGCTCCTTTCCACTCCCTCTTCAGGGCGGGGTTGCCGAGGTGGAGCAGAGCCAGTGGCCCTGAGGAGTTCCTGAGGGACAGGAAAAGAAAGGCCCAGTGGGGACTCAATCTGAAGGCCAGAAATGAGGTCCGCTTCACCTGCTCTTCCTGCTGACAGACACCGAGCTCAGCTACCTCCCTCATTCCTGGCCACTCAGCCCCCACCCCCACCGTCACCCTCCCCCCTCCCCCTCCCTCCTAGACTGTGAGGCCACATAGCAACCTGGAACAGGAAGAGGCCCTATCAGGGGCAGTCCCCTGGGGAGGACCAAAGGTCAGGGCCGAGGGTCTGGGGGCCCAACAGGCGGCCCCTCCCCACTAGCGGTGCTGGCTGCCAGCAGGAGCGGGGCCAGCGGGTGGCAGTGGCCCCAGGGGCAGGCCTCATGCCCTCATGGCCAGGGTGACTGAATCTGCCAGCTGTGGGGCCCGCCCATGCCAAGTCTGCCCTGGCTCCGTCTAGTCGTAATCGATGCTGGCGCCAGGCCAGGCCCCCTGCCAGCTCCGGTCACACTCGGCTAACGCGAGAGGCCCAGCCCATTAACTCCTCGCCAAGGCCCATTGTCTGGGTCCCTGCCCAGTGGTTTATTTACGTGGTTTATTTACTCCGAGGGCTGAGGGCTGGATGACTGGGGTTGGGAGGAGGGAAGGGCAGGGGGGAGTGGGGCTGGAGGCTCTGGCGGGGAGGGGCCAGCCACGGAGCCCAGTGGGCCTGGCGGACAGGACGGCGGCATCCAGAGCCCCAGGGCAGGGCACACTGGGGACGGTGGTTTTTTGTTGTGTTTTTCTTCCTTTATTTTCAAGCCACATCAAAGATTCCCTGTAAAGGCAGAGCGGGACAGATGCTATAGACAACTGGACAGATCCTTAACTCCCAGACAGTGGCCTTCCAACCCTCTCAAATAAGTTTTGACATTACATACCCTCTGGTATTTTTTTAAGTTGTCATTTGAACTTTTTCATCACAAGTTTAAATAGTTCCAAAGGATATGATTTCTAGCATTTTATAAACATTGGTTTTTTTTACCTTCTATGTGCCTTTGACTATATACCCTATATGACAGTCATATGAAAATTCAAAGGCAAATAAATATTGATATTTTTATTTTATTTTATTTTATTTTATTTTATTTTATTTTTTAGAGAGGGAGTGTGTGCATGAGTAGGAGAGAGGGGCCGAGAATCTTAAGCAGGCTCCATGCCAAGTGGGGCTCAATCCCACGACTCTGGGATCATGACCTGAGTCAAAATTGAGAGTCAAGTGCTCAACCGACTGAGCCACCCAGGCGCCCCAAACATAGAAATTACATTTTTATTGGAAATACATCTCTTTACTGAGATGATAGAAGTAGGTTTTCTTCCCAGTTATATGCATATATATGTGGACAATTCCTTATTGCTGGACTGAAGGTTCAGCATCTATTTCACTCCAATGATAGATTTAAACACTGAGAAACATTGTTCACACAAACACACAATAGAAACCAATGAGTTTTGTTATAGGATATCATTCAATTCTTTGAATTTCCAAATTATACACCTCATATTACGATCACGTCATTTTTAATGATTTGCTGACAATTTGGTTAGCATCTCCTTCCATTTTGTTGAAAGCAAAGAATTGGAAGCCACTGGACTTGCAAAAAGACTTGTTACCCCATCCTTAGAGTCCTTCAAGTTCTCCTTCCTGCTCCACGATGCCACACCCCCAGTGGGGTCACATGAGTGAGAGGTGCAGCTTCCTCTGGTAAGGCCCTGTTTCGTTTGGGTGTGAAAGGGGATGCCTGGTGTTAGGTGCCTTTTTAAGGAAGATCACTTTAGGAAAAAGCATAGAAAATGGAGGATCAGAAAATGGATTCTCTTCAAGCTATCTTGACTCACAACTCCTGGGGTACAATACCCCAACGTTATGACTAAGGCTGAAAGTTTACTTGAGGACCAGAACTTACATTTTGATTCCTCTCCTAGGAGTAAGCTCAAAACCCAGTATGATTTAAATACACAGATGCCTGTGGTCCCTGCTCCAATTCTTCACGGCTCTCAGACTGCTCTTAGCAGAGCTAATTGCCCTTTAGTCTGACCTTCCTCAGGCTCATTCCTGCAACCTGCTATTTATCATTACCATTTATTGAAAGTCCCCTGAACTAAAGGGGGGAAAGCAGCTGGAGGCTGGGAGAGACCCTGTTCATCTGAGTTAGAAACATTCATCTGTCTCAGGATCCTAGAAAGGCAGTTTCCAACCAACTGGCAAAATCACCTCCATATATTTGTATATTTATAAATCATATATGTGTACTACTGTCAACCCATACATTGTGTGCATTAAGCTTAATTTGAGATTTTGCAAACATGAAGTTTATTTTATTCCATACTTCCCATGGATTTTCTCAGGAACCTTCTTTGTAACCCTGTGCTTAAGAGCTTTCTCTCAGGGTTGCTCTCAAAGCCCCAGGGAACGTGTGGGGGAAGGGTAGGAGACCGCACTGGAACCTTTTTTCTGGCTCTCTCCAAAGCATGAAGCTCCGCCACCCTCCAGCGAGTATTACCAGTATTATGTGCCAGGCACTGAGCTGGGTTCTGTGAATACAAAATGACACAATCTCTTGTTGCACAATATCTCAAACATAGTGAATACATCCTGAACTATACAGTGAAGAATAGTAAAGATGGAAAATTGTATGTTGTGTGGTTTTTTACACACACACAAAAGACACAGTCTCTGATCTTAAAGAGATTATAGAGTAGTGAGAGAAATGGAGTTTGCTTGTGTATCTGGCAACTTTTAATTAATTGAGTGCCTGCTCATTATGTTCTAGGCCTTGTGTAGGTGCTGGGGAGAAGCCTATAGGCAAAAGCAGGAACAGTTAATCCCTTATGGAGCTGACAGTTGATGGTCTGGCACCCACATTGCCCCAAACAGTAACTACTAGCCACACATGGCTCTTTAAATTAATTAAAATCAAATAAAAGATAAAATTCAAACCCCAGTCTCACTAGTCAAATTTCAAGTTCTTGATCACTGTAGCCAGCTAGTGCTACAATATTGGCCAGCATAGAGAACAATTTCCAGCACTGCAGACAGCTCTAAAGAACTGAGCATGGTCACTGCAATGGATGGGATGAGCCAGATCATCAGCGAGGGCCCCTGTCAGTCTCTCCAGTGTCTCTGTGACCATTTGTAAAAGGTGTTCCTCTGGGCTGGTGCCAGGAATAAGACCTGTGGGTCAGAATGTGGTCCTGGACCTGAAAGGGTCAAAGTCTCGAGAACAGGAAGTGTAAATTACCATGTGGTTACCAGGTTCCCAGAGGTAAAAGACTTGGGAACTCCAAGTTATGGTCTAATCTCCAATCCCAGCAATATACCAGGCATCCTTGCTCATGCTGTTTTCTCAGCCACTCCCCCATTTCCACACCAACTAAATTCCCTTTGAGGCCCCAGGTAAAGCACCACCTCCATGCTCCCAAAGCCCTTTCTTGGGCCCTTTATGGGGGCTAATCAGCATTTATTGAGTACATGCTATATTTGTATTACAGGTGGGCACAGGGGGAAAGTGTGGTGGTGTGGCCACAAGATGCAGATGGAGCCCCTAGACTTTCAGCGTGGTGGTTTTAAGTCCCCAAACCAAATGGCTGGCCACGGTAGCCTCACCATCAGCAGCACACATTCATCAGGCTACAGAAGGATCTGGCTCCTGTACATCTCTTCTCCTAACCTACAACTTGTCCTAACTGTGCCTGACGCATCTTTGTCCTCACCTCCTGCCTCATGTCACACATAAAAGACATCAGATTCATTGATGGAGTCTGCCCTTCCATGCCTCAGCTATCCAACCTGGGAAATGGTGAGGCTAAGCCTCACTAGAAGTCTCCAGAGATTCTCTGAAGAGGCTGGAATGTAAATAGCCACTTATCCAGCCTAATTCTCAGGGAATACAGAGACATGGGCAGGTCTCACTCTTCCAGGCATTTAAAATTCCATCTCTTCTTCCTCTTCTTCTTCTTATTTTTTTAATGTTTATTTACTTTTGAGAGAGAGAGCAAGTGTGATCAGAGGAGAGGCAGAGAGAGGGGGAGACACAGAATCTGAAGCAGAGTCCAGGCTAGTCTAAGCTGTCAGCACAGAGCCTGATGTGGGGCTCAAACTCATGAACTGCGAGATCATGATCTGAGCCAAAGTCAGGTGCTCAACTGACTGAGCCACCCAGGCACCCAGAAAATCCGTCTCTTCTTAGTGAGTTTCAGGAGGGTTAGATACTGCTGCCTGAGTTTTGGAGTGATGAAGATGTATCTCTGCAAACCACTTCTGCAAGCATCTGGCCAGCTGCCTCCCCAAACCTGCAGAACCTGCCTGGAGTTAGACTACAATTTCTTCTCCTGTTTTCACAGCTGGGGTCTCGTGCAGGGCAGCCTGCAGACTGCTCCTGGTGATGACGCTGGGAGTGATATGACCCAGTGAGAAGAGAATGGGCTTCGGAGTTAGGCCTGGGTTCAATTCCTGATTCTGCTGCCTGTCAGCCCAGTGACCCTGGGCAAATAACTCAACCTCTCTGAGCCCATTTTTCCATATTTGCGAAATGGACAATAGTCCCTACTTCACAGGTTGTGGAGGGACCTTAAAAGATAATAAATCTTTAGTGTATGGTTTAGAAGTTAAGATCTTGGCTCTGTCACTTACTGGCTGTGGGACTTTAGCCAAGTTACCTAGATGTTCTGTGCCTCTGTTACCTTTTCTCTAAAGGGGGACCATGGTATAGGGCCTAATTTGGAGAGCTGTTGTCAGGATTACTTAATGTCTGACACACGGTGAGTGCTCAGTGAATGCTGGCATTTATCACCTTACATTTGCAACAAATGAGGCAAGCAAGGTAGTTATTACTACCCCCTTTGAGTGGATCAGGGAGGATCACATGCATACTTGCTGATCATGAAAACCAGGTGAGAATCCAACTCCCCCACATCCTAGTCCAGGCTTCAAATCAAGCCCCTGGTGAAGACCTTGTGTTGGCTGGTTCCCTGGGCCAGGCCTCAGGCTCACAGAGCTGCTAGATTGTGAACAGCTCATCACTGAGCCACGGCTGCTGGCTTCGTTTCCTTTTAGAGAGCCTGGGGAGGCTCTCCATGTCAGTCTGTGGCTTTGTCACCTGTCCCTGCTAGAGTCTTGCCTATTGCCTGTGGGAAGTTTCCTCTCCTTACTCATGCCTGAGGTTCACTTCAATGCCCAAGGGAAGGCATGCCTAACCCCCCTTAGTTGCTTGGGATTAGAGTGGCATGGGACAGTGCAAGGGGCATTTTGGATCCAGGGAGGAGGAGGAGGAGGGCAGGCCTCGGATCAGCGTCTCAGCTATCCTGACAGTAGGAGTGTGGTTAATATAAAGCGAAGGGCCCAGGAAGAATTAAGCCTTCGCTAAGTGGTGGGGAGGCTCAGACAGGAGGTCAGGGAGAGAAGGAGAGGAAGACCAAAATTTTCACAGGTAGGATGGACTTTCTCTCCTTTCTATCTCATAGATAAGGAAAATTATGTCCATTTTGCCCAAAAGTATAATAATTTAGCCTCTCAAGTGCCCACTTAGCTTTCCTTCCAGTACCCAGCGCCCACTCACCTCCCATTTTGAATAGTTGGTGTCTGGCAAGACTTCTCCTCCCCTAACCCAACATGGCTGCCTCACTACCACCCAAGGGCCCAGCCTGGAAGAGGAGACTAGGATGAGACCTGTTATTCCCACCTTCCCTTAAAAGACCATCAGGGTAATCCCAACATGCCTTGCAGTTCTTGTGTACCTGGTCTCCATCAGAAGCCTTAAAATCTTGGTGACCCTCATCCTCCAGACTTTCACTCCCCTGTAACTCTGTAATCTTCTGATCTGATCCTATCCCCCCCATAACTGCTTCCTAGAACCCATAGCTTGCTATGAGCAAGATCTCCCCATAGAGGTGACTGGGTGGCTCAGTTGGTCAAGTGTAAGACTTCAGCTCTGATTATGATCTCACCATTCATGGGTTCGAGCCCCGCATCGGGCTCTGTGCTGACAGCTCAGAGCCTGAAGCCTGCTTCAGATTCTATGTCTCTCTCTCTCTCTCTCTCTCTCTCTCTCTCTGCCCCTCCCCCGCTCATGCTCTGTCTCTCAAAAATAAATAAATGTTAAAAAATTTTTCTAAATAAACATTAAAAAAATCT